>JAOQGH010000019.1:32967976-33112469 GCA_025769975.1 Gallinago jamesoni | reverse complement strand
CCCTTCCCTTCCCTTCCCTTCCCTTCCCTTCCCTTCCCTTCCCTTCCCTTCCCTTCCCTTCCCTTCCCTTCCCTTCGGAAAAATGAAGTCTGGCTGCTCACAGTGCAAGCCAAATTTTCCCACACTTCACATTAGTTAATGTCCATTGATGAATATGTGCCAGCCCAAAATGAAGGACTCCCTTGCCACATGCATGCACATCATTAGGCAGAAGCTGTCAGCATACAGTAGTGATATTCGGTCCTATGATTATGCTTTTTTGGATCAGAGGAACTTTTTTTTTGCTTTTTCTTTCTGCCTTAATGCCAGCCTACTCACTTTAAAAGAATTTTTTCCCAGTCTTCTAGATCTGCTCTTTGTCTTTCATTCGTACTCGTATACCGCCCTTCATTTTCTATTTTGATAGCTCCATTTTTATGCTCTGTAGTTTTTTATTTTTGTCATAAACATCTATCTTGGGACCTTGGGCTGTTTTTTACTTCTTGTCCTTACAGGGTTCCTGAATGATGTCTTTCCTCTTTCAGTTTATGACACTTCTAGGCTTTTCTGGCCACTTTTTTGTGCCCCTGCTCAGTCCTGTAGTCCCAGTTCTGGACAGGGTACGACTAACCTCAGGTCAATGCCAGTGTAATATCACATGCAAGTGCAGTGCTCAGCTAGCCACACCCACTCAGTGCACTGCTTCTATATCACCTACAATCTCAATCAATTTTGTTAATGGTTTATAAAGCAAGAATCAGCATGATTAAAATCAGGCCTTTATCTCTACTTCTGTTGTTGTTTTCTGATTAAACTGTCTGCTCTTCAGGTCTCTTCCTCATCTGTATTTCTTACAAACCCTTACTTGTTTTTTCTTGTTCTTGTAATATTCTGTAAGATTTTGTATTAGTGAGACACATTTATGCAGAAACATTATAGAGAGTCAAGAAGATGTTTCAGTACATAAAATTTAACTCCTGCCCTCCTGAAATTAGTATTATCAGTGATTTGAACTTTTTAAAAGAAGAATTACAAAAGAAGCATGAGTAGCTTTCTAGAGCTTAGGTGTCAAGTTCCAAGGGAGCAAAATCACAGAAGGAGAGGATCGCTCAGGATGGAAAGGACCCTAGTCTTTTAAGTTCATCCTCCTGCTCCAAACAGACTTGACACTGAATTCAGAACAGATCGTTCAGGTCTGTATCCAGCTGGATCTTAGGAAACCTGTCTGTGCTGCAATTCCACTGCTGGGCTGTCCTCAAGGTAGTTGTTTTTCTTCATCACTCTAGGCCAGAACCTGTCCTGTGTTTTTGGAAGCTGACATTGGCAGGCTGCCGATGGGTGTCCTTAAAGCCATCCTTTCTTCTGGCTGAAGCAGCTCTGGTTCCACAGCACCTCTCTGTGGAACAAGGGCTCCAGCCCTTGGTGGCCATCTCTGAACTTATTCTAATACAAGGATCTGACAAGCATGGGGCAGAGAAGATAGCGCATTGCTATCTCCCAGAGCTGCTCCCTGGCCCTGCTGGCACTAATCTGCACCTTTGCAAGGCTCTGCCTTCCCTAGACAGGGCTAAGCCTCATCCTTGCTGAATTTCATGAGGTCCTATCAGCCCCTTCCTTCCCCTATCCAGGTCCCACTGGACTGCAGCCTAGCTCTCAAGTGTGGTGACTGCCCTTTCTATGGTGTCAGCTGTAAATTTTATATACTTGCCCTCTGTCCCCTCCTCTGGGTCCCTGATAGAATTGTCAAGCAGTACATGTTCCAGGATAGGCCCTGTTGTACCCCACTTGTTACACATCAGAGCATGAACACATTTTCCTTGTTCAGCCTTTTACTGTTAGTGTGAGAGTAGAAGCTTTTCCTCTTGCCCTTGTTGTCATTTGCAAAGTTTTAACTTTCCTGAGCTTTGGTTTTCCTAGCACCATCCTGGCATGCCTAGGCAGTACTGATTCTGTATTCCTCTTTTGTTGCTAATCCCTGTTTCTACCTCCCATACACATTCCTTTTCCATCACAGCAGTGAGTTGTGATGGAAACTCATTGTGATGAAACTCACAGTTGCGAGTTTCCTGTTTTGCCTTATTGGTGTCTTGCTGTGCCTATTCCTTTTTCCATCAAGAGGGATGGCTCTTTTGACTGAAGGATGCTGTCCTCAAGACCTGCCAGATTTCCTTTGTCCTTCAGTGCTGCCTTCAACAGGACTTGCCACACCAGTTCTGTGAATAATCCAGTCTACTTTCCTCAAATCCAGGGTCTGTACTCTGTGACTCTCATTCTTCTTTTTCCTTGGGACCTTGAACTTCACTGTTTCATGGTTACTACAACAATTGGTTATCACATCCACAACCAGTTCTTCCTTATTTGTGAATAGCAGATCCAATTGTGTGCTAGATCTGATTGGGCCATCATATGCTTGAAAATCTGTTGATATCCAGAAATCTTATACAAAAGTTTTCTTGACGATGTGCCTTGCCACTAGATGTCATGGAGGATAAAGTTCCCCATGGCAACCAGGAGACTTGACTCACGGATTTCCTCTAGTGGTTTGAGGAAGGCTTTGCCCACTTCCTCACCCTGCTTGGGTGTATATACACTCTCACGATGTTGTCACTGTTATTGGCCTGGGCATGAGTTACAAGCTTCCACATAGCCTGTAATCCATCCTCTTAAAAAGCATACATTTGAACTTTTCCTTCACATAGAGGGCAACCCTCTCCTCCTTGTCATCCCTACCTGTATCCCATCATCAGAAACCTCCATGAATGCAGGGTGTCTCAGTCATTTTAGTGGTGGCATAGAGCTCTAACTCTGCTTGCTTTTTTCCAAGGTTGTGTTCATTTGCGTGCAGGCACTTGATGTGAGTCTCCTTACAACCTGTTTTATCCTTTTCAAAATCTGCCTTTCTCTTACCCTCTGCATATGTCACCTGTGACTCTGCTTCTTGAATTAATTGCAAGCAGCTATCATCAGCCTTCCTGTACCTAGTTTAAAATCTGTCTTTCCAGGCTGGCATGCCTGTTGACAAAAATGCTCTTACTCCACTTTGTCAAGCAGATTACATCTGGTGATAGTGGTCTTAATTCCTCAGAGAGTGACTCATGACCATAAAAACCAAAGTACTGCCTGTACCACCAGCCCCTCAGCTAGTTGCTATTTTAAAAGTTGTGCCTTTTTCTGCTAAAACCTTTCTTTTTCTTCTCTAGGATGGAGGTGAACACTACTCAGGCTTCCACTGGTAGCTATCAAGTATCTCCTCTGGAAGTCATGTTTGCCTCCAGAATTTTTTAGTACATTTTCATTTGGTGTTGCCCATGTGAATGACCAAAAAGTGTGAGATCCATACAAACCTTAACAGTACCTCTCCAGCATCCTAATTCTGAGCACCTGGCATCCAACAAATCACCTGTGACGACATGCCAGGTCAGGGGACAGGTGTCCCATTCCCTGCAGGAGGGAATCTCTGGCCACAGCCATCTCCCATTTCTTCCTGTACTCAGTTCTTAAATGCAGTGGGCTCTGAAAACACATCTGACAGAGTTTTCTCCCATTACCTGACTGTTTGGATACCACAACATTTGTGAAAATTAAGTTTTCAAGGCAGACAAGAAATTCTCCTGCTATCACATACCATAAACTTTCAGCCTCTCTCTTGTTGGGAGTCTCCAGTCATCATTTGCTCAAGTGCAGCCCAGACTTTACAGTAAATAATTTGTAATATCCTCAACCTCTCTCCAGTTGCTTAGGTTCATAGGTTTTACTATAAAATGTAAATAGACTTCTGAAGAGTCTACTGTTGTTTGCATTCAAATGCTTTCATTTTGGATCAGCTCAGTATCTTTTGTCATAAATCTTGGTGACCAACAAACTAGGAAGCTCTGAAGGACACCGCTGAATATCACACATGGCCAGTTAACCAAGGTCACTTTCTCTTTTAAATAAGGCTAGATCTGGAATAGAAGATATTGCTTAGATGAAATGCTCATCTTTCCTACAGCAGACTATTGATAAAGGCTTTTTAGTACATTTTCAAAGTGAGCAAAAAGTCTGGAGATGGAATACACACATCTGTTTGTTTAGAGTACAAGAACACAGTATTCATTCATAAGGTCCATTACTGAACACATGAAAAGACATATGATTGTAATGATATTGCTTCATGTATTTTTATTCCTGTGAAACAGTACCTTAAAGAAACATTAAAGGTCAATGCCAGGAAACAGACCCTTATCAACCAAACTCATAGAGCACATACACAGGAACAAAGTTATCTATTCAGGTAAACCATATCTTTGCGTTTCTTCAGTTGCCATGGCCTCGCTCAGTTCTGCACATTTGAATAAGCACATTTTGACATGTAGGGTATTTCTTTTAATTTGAGCAGTGCATCCTAACAGTAAAAAGCAAGGCTAATATAAAGGAGAGCAAAATTCACCTAATATTTTGTTTTCCTAAAAAGCAGTGGGAAGAAAAAAAGGACAGGCTTTCATATTATTGTTTTTCTAGCAGTCAAAACTACTGTCTCAAGTCATCAGTAGATAGCTGCAGAAATTACACCAGTTATCCAGACTTCAGCAAATGGTGCTGGAGTTTCATTAATAGAATATGTGGATGCAGAAAAGTATGACTTTATAAACAAATTATGAAATGACGGGGCAACAGACAACACTGATATTAAGTGATGTACAGCAGATACATTTTTGATTATAGTTGGAAGAACAACTCATAGGAAACTTATTGATGGAAATCTTTTACTCAGCATATATAGTGAAACTGATCCAGGCAGTCTTACTAGTATTTATCATCCAAATTATAAAATGACATAATCATAAGGAGCACATAAAGTCTTATTTCTCCTAGCTGCTCAGTCTTCAGGTTTTAGTGAATTACTTGCAACTAGAGTTGGTGAGTGCAACTATAAACATTTAAACCTTAGTGGTCTGCTAAATACAAAATTTGCTGTAGTAGTAAAGACATTGTGCCAGTCTCAGATAATGCAAATCAACATAGATCCATTATTTTTAATGACAAATAAAATTACAGAGAGCCTGAGGGAACTTGGCAATTTATAATCAAGACTTGGCTCATTTGCATAGGTTAACATTTAGTAGGCTTAATAGCTGACTAGAACTACACAGAAGTGAAACTTACTGTTACAAGAAACTGCAGTGATTCCCAGATTATGTATTGCCTGGGTTTATGTTCTCTCCTTTTTTGTTAGAGAATTGGATGTCAAACTGGTGGTTAATATGAAAATACACTTAGTGCAACCTTACAGAATTGGAAATACCATTCTGAAATAATAGAAACAAAAATTCTTTCTGTCATAGAACTGTTTGGATTATGCATAAGGTTTCTACACGCTCCTTAAATTGTATAGTCTCCTCCTCATGTCTTCCCTTTGTTGTGTTAGATTTTGAAAGGCCCACTCTTAGAATCATAGAAGAATCATAGAATCATTTAGGATGGAAAAGACCTTTAAGATCATTGAGTCCAGCTGTTGACCTAACATTGCCAAGTCCACCACTAAACGATGTCCCTAAGTGCCACATCTTTGTCTTTTAAATACCTCCAGGGATGGAGACTCTACCACTTCCCCGGGCAGCCTATTTTAATGCTTGATAGGCCTTTTGGTGATGAAATTTTTCCTAATATCCAATAAAAACCTCCCCTGACACAACTTGAGGCCATTTCCTCTTGTCGTCTTGCTAACTGGGAGAAGAAACCAACACCTTCTTTGCTACAGCCTCCTTTCATGTAGTTCTAGGGAGACTTACTAAGATATATCTCATTCAAAGAGCAATATTATTAATTTTTCTAGGAAATCAGGTATATAGTGTGCTGTATTCTATTTAAGATTGTAATTTGGATTAATGATAATTAAAATAGCTTTAACCAGTCATCTGTATTATGGACTTCCCATCTTCATTCAGCAGACAGAATGGTATTTTTCTCCGATTACTACTAACCATATTTTTTTTTCAAATAAGACTAATGCTGTTTTCATTGGGAAAAGTATATATTGAAAGCCAGATCAACTATAAATTTATATATAAGAAAAATAAATAAGGTAAAGGACAAGATTTTTCTTTGAAGTTTTGGATATCTTGATCTTAAAAAAGAAGTATTAAATCAAGTCAGATTAGCTTAAACTAACTGATACTGCTTTTCTTAAAGTACCAGATTTTCAAAATTAGTCTTACATAGGCTATAAGCAGTTTGAAGCAGAGTAAGTAATTTCAGTCACATATATTTAATAAATTGTGCTAAATACTGTTCCATTTAACAAAACAAAATATTTTGCTACTGTACTTAAATGCTTGTCATAATACTACTAATAATTTTTGAACACGTTCTCTGTATTCTCTTGTATTTTTTATGCTGGGATGGTATCAACAAGTGTAAGTATGGCTGAAAGATTAAATTGCCCTGAGGTGTCTTCTGCAAAGCAAAGTGCAGAAAATTTAGTCTATGTTGTAGTTCAAGAGTTCACCTTCAGCAGGGAAACTTATATAACTGATTGGAGTCTTTATTACTTTCACCAAACACAGTCTAGTGCCTATAGAGATATCTGCAGTTTCAAAATGATGCAATCGAGGTGACAAATGACTGCCTACAAAGAAATGAGTAAGAGCTGGAACAATGTTACAGATAGGCATAAAATGAAAATAAGTAGCACTTGTCTAAGAGTTTGAAATAGCTCCAAAATAACACACATCACCATTGCCTCTTGAAGATATATGTAAGATTTGAGAGCAGAATTTCATAGAAACAGTTGACTGACAAAAGTACCAAATTGGATGGAGGTCCCAGAAAGCAGAAAATATGAGGGGTTTTTGTATTGCTGAATTTGCAGAGGGGTACATATAATGCATCCGGAGTCATGAATTTTTCTTATAAGTGATGTTGATGAAATTGACTTTTTTAGCAGCCTAAGATGAACTAGGGGTTATAGACCTAGGGATAAAATTGATATTAAAGCTGGCTTTGTGTTGTGAGCATATACAGTGAAGATGGTGGTTTTATTGGCACATTGCAATGGCAGCTGGGCAATTTAAAACTCTGAGTTTTAATATAGGAAATTGAAACATACTTTCATATGGTCTACCCTACCCCCTCCACTTGCCAGCAGAGTATTCAGTAAATTCCTTCTTCTCTGCCCTGACTTCGAGGAACTACTTTTCAAGAGAGTTAGAATTATATACTTTATTTTTATTGTAAATATCTTTTGGACAAGGTCCCAAGGCACTGAAGTAAATAGAAGTTTTGCTACAGATTTAAAAGTTAAAAATGGAAAAACCAAGATCCAAACTAACCTCAAGTAAAATGAACCCAAAACAAGCTAGTTGATTCTCTTGATTTATGGTATCCTCTTTAGTGCCTTTCCAGATCAAATCATCTTCAAGGACAAAGATAGTGTTTGTCTAACACATTTTATCTGTTATAAAGCCCCATGAAATTGAAGGCACAAGAGGCCAGAATGTTGTTCAGAGTAAACTGTCATAGCTCCAACAAATGATACTGTTCAGATGTGGCCATTAATGTCCAAGAATCTATAGTGATTGATATTAAGTGAGAATCGAGTCCTCTGTGCTTCAAGAAACTGAATCTGTATTTTCGTCTTTGCTGAAATGGTTCTTGGTTTGCTTGAAAAACATCTTCCAATGTTACGAGGTGAAAGACCTGCTGGATTATACTTACTGTCATGTGGCATTTTGTTCCAGGCCTTGAAAATGCAAAGAATACTGGCAGAAGATTGATTTTTTCCTTAAATTTAGTTATATATAAAGTATATATGTATGGCTATATATGTATGTATCTACATAGACAGCTATAGCCATATATGACATATATATATACATATACATATAGCTATACATATATGTATATATGTATGGCTATATATAACGGATATAGATGTAATATATAGCCACATAGTTTCTGGTCTGAAGGAAATAATTAGTGCACTGGATAATAATGATCAATATCTAAAGTTTCACCTTTCAAAATGCTTTGTAGAGAATTTAGCAAGCTAACATATTATTGCTTTGTAAATTGTCTTTAAAGAGTAATCACTAATGTATTTGCAAAGTAGATGGAAAACAGGAGCTCGGAGCAAGGAAAGCCATTTAGCTATTTATAGAGAAGACACAACTAACTAATAGCTACTAACAGCCTCCAGGATCAATGTTTTTTTCAGAGCTCACTGAAATTAATAGCAGTCTTTCTTTTGACTTTGTAGGACTATAGACCAGGTCCATCATGATTGACAGAATTTCCTAATATGCTACCACAAAAGTCTTGGTATAAGAAACAGAATGCTAAACACCCTCTGACAAACTTTATGAGTTACCTTAATAGCTTTAGCGAAAATCACTTAACTTTTCTGGGTTAAATGGGTGAAGATCTTCTGGAATTAAGTAAACTTTGTGATATTTTTTGTCACGCCAATAGCTTTGGAAGCATTTTCAGTTGTTGAGTTAGAAGTTGATGCTTGTGTATTGGAAATCACAGCCAAAAGACATGATTGAAAAGCTTCCTGATTAGAGGAAAAAGAAGTACTTTCTGTTATTTTTGAACATGATGTATCTCCATAAAAAACATTATTTTACATTTTTACAGCTACCTTAGATCAGGTGTCACAATTAGTCAAAATGTAAGAGGAAAAACAAGGGAGGCTGCTGTGAGTGATAACGTTAATGACACTACACTGGCAGTCTGTCCTTTAAGGCTATCCTTTGCCACTACACAGTGCTAACTTTTTCCTTACTGGAAGAAATATCTGCAGATTCACTTTGGAACTGAAGTTCATATTTGTTATTTATGAATATCAAAGTTCCAATGACACTTTTTTGCAACAAAATGTTGGAGTCCTTGATCAACACTAGTCTGAACAACTGCATTATACCCAGTTAATGTGTTCAGTATTTTCAGTCAAATAGGATAGTTCCCTTCATTTCAAGATGCAGACTGTTTTATGGTGCTGTTACTTAGCCATTTGTTCTGAAAATGGGGCAGTGTTTCATTCCAGTTGTGACTGAAATTGATATATGCTAAGAATTGTTGTTAAGGAGAACTCCAACTAAAGCCCTTGAGAATTTCATTACTGAGCAGTCCTGAAAGATATCACGAATACATGATAGTTTCAAGGTCTCAGATAAGATCTAGCCCCTTGATATACCTGATAATTTGTAGAGGATATTCATATTATCCCCTGCTGTATATTTTGAACTACCTTATTAGCCTGAAAAAACTTATTTCTTTTATAAAAACATATTAGCCACCGCAACATAGTAGAAACACTATACTTTAAAATCTGACAAAATAGGAATACATTTTTAAATTCTCTACACACTTAATTTCTTAGTATTGTCTTGGCAGCTTTAGGTTTCTGCTTTAGTTGTACTCCAAAAGAAAATCTCCCTGAGCAAACTAGACAGAAATATTGACTCATCTTTCATTCCGTCAGCAGTTAATAAAAGACAACATCCTGAAATATTTTTGATAGTGAAACTGTCACCAGTTGCTCAGAAACTCTTAATTGTATGAAGATTTAAAGATCATAGAATCATAGAATTGTCTAGATTGGAAGGGATCTTTAAGATCATCAAGTCCAGCCATCAAATGAGGCAGGACACATTAAAGCTAAACCCTAGGGGGTCTCACTTTGCAGAAAAATCAACTGTGAAATCTAATTCAACTACTAATAGTCAAAACTGTATATGTGCATTTCAAGCAAGAATTACAGACTATTTCTAAGTACTGTGAGCACTAATAGCTCCAATATGCAGAGATATTTACTGATATATTACAGATATCTTTTAAAACTTCATAATAGTATCTAGTGACTAGAAGGCTCTCTGATAACTTGTAAAGAAAAGAATTGAGGAAAGAACTCATGAAGACCAAAAACATGTAGGGCAAACATGTTTAACAAGGGCAGATTTATTTAACTTTAGACAATGTTGAGCTATTTGCTGAACAAAATACTCCTAAGAAGGGTGATTATTGTAAATGCATTTTCAGTTTTCAAAGTTGATCTTTTAAATAATAATCTCTCTGCCATTGATTTTATGTCAGACATAAGTGAGAGGACATTTAGACATAGTTTTTACTTTTATCTCCATTTTTTAAGTGAACTTGTTGATATGCTTGTTATAGATTTTGGAAGAAGAAATAATACTATTTTAAAGATTATTATATTTATGCAGACTTCCAATAATTCTATTCTACCTTCTTTTAACTAGATACCTTATTGAATTTTCCATATTTTTTTTCCTGGATTTGATATGAGGTTGACCAGCCTAGTCTTCCCCATTTTTCATTTTGCATGCTATTTCACCATCAGCACACTTCCAGCCTGCTGGAATCTCAAGCAGAAATGATCCCTCATAGAAATTTCAGTCTTGTTTTCAATAGCAATACCTACTTGTTATTGAATCTTGCAAAGTTCTTAGCACCAGTATCATCTGTTTCACTGAAATGAGCTATTTGCATGCATTTTTGCATAACTTTTCTCTGTATGTAAAGAACCTTTCCCGTTCATCTTGGGATGGACTTGAATGCAGGGAAAACAATGACCTCATCTCTACACAAAATAGTGTCAAATGCAGGAAATGTAAGGCAGCTTCCCAAAAACCTTAATCTAGTAAACAAAGAAGAGATTTCTGCTAGTAAAAGATAAGAATAAATATTATTTCTAATGTTGCAGTTTCTTTGCACTTTCTAAGGCTTTTTGCATGCTTGCAGCATTTCGGACATACTATGTCTTTCATTTTCCAGATGAAAGTTCCTCTCTTTGTTCACTGTTTAATCTATGTTCCTTCATACCATAAGACTGTGAGTGTATTAGTCAAGTTTCATATTGCGTTTTTAAGGCAGGGTGTAAGTGGCACCGGGCTCACTGGTAAAGTGTTAAATTAATTTTTATTATTATTGCATTTAGAAGTCTTGCTGAGAAATCAATGTGTCAAATACTGTAAAAAACCCCATAGAACAAAATGAGACCTGACATTATATAAGAAACTGTAGATGTACAGAAACAGAAAAAACCACACAGGGCAATACTTGTCAGGGTAAAAGGATGCAGCTTCAGTAGAACAGCAGACGAGCTGTTGTTTGTCTTTTTAGGGGACATTGCAGCTAGGAAAATATGAAGAAAATAAATGTAAAAATATTATGTGTGAATATAAGTGATCTGTCCAAGTCTGAATGACAGCCTAAGGAAAAGCAGAATGCATTCAAAACAACGAAAATTATGTCTGACCCTCTGGGCAGATCAAAATAGGTGACATGGTCATTCCCAGTAGTGAATGAAACATGGTCAGTAGGGAGGCAAATAGTCATGGAAGGCTCTTTCAAGGGAAGAAAATTAGCTTTTGTATGACAGGGCAGAGAAATCAATGCAAAGGATGAAAAAATGTTGACGTGAAATTAGCAAAGAATACGTAGTATCGGACTATCACTCCAATCTGAAAACTTCCTATGTTCATATTAAAGATCTTCATAACCGTCCCTTTGTGAAATGCTTAATTGTAGGTGTCTTGAACAATATAGAATGTACCCACATGCAATGTAAGAGGGTTTGGTACTCATCACACATTAAGTATTATTCACTGTTGTTCCCAGAACAAGTAGTAGTAACTAGTGAGTTAATTTAGACAAATATATTTAATTACACCCTACTTATAGAGAGACGCAGTGTTTATAATGGAGTGAACCACTGGGAATAACATTATGTCAATTAGAGAAAAAGTAATATTCAGTTTAAAAATAGTTGAATGTTTGAGAACATGTTTCAGATTTAGCGATGTGATTCCAGTATTTGGAAAGCTGTTCAGTAATGTAAATCTGAATTAGAGTTTAAACAAGACTCAAGTCTATCATTGAGCAAGACTCTAGTCTATCATCTAGAGTACATATATTTAATCTATAATGAATTTGCACGAAAGACAAAACTGTTCATTGAGTCCTAGGAGAGCTGAATTTTTGTTTCCTACAGAACAAAGTGCTCCCATGATTCAGTATAAAACCATACATGGACATTGAGTTGAAGCACAGTTTGTCATTTCTGCAAAGAGAAATAAAACATATCACTTAAAAAACCTAACGATTCTTGCCTCATCTCTGTGTATGCCTCACTATTCCAAGAACAGGTATTCTCATTAAGAAAGACAGACTTGACAAAGAGGTTGTAAGTTAATCTTGGTGTCAAATTTTTAATCAAATCCATTTCTTTGAAAACTAAACATAGCACTTTTAATGTATATATTTGTAATTAATACTTGTTATGGCAAGACATGACACTTAGAGGAAAAAATAGGTACAACTTTTAAGAAATAAAAACTGATGTGCTTTGGAGTTGTGCTCACTGGGACATTTCCAAAGGAGTGTCTTGGATTTCTTTGACCACAGAGTACTCAGAATGCAGTAACGTGATTTTAGCAGTAAGAGTGCATAAAATAGACTGCTCATGTTCAGGAATAATATAATGAATTTAGATTTTTAGCTCAATAAATATTAAGACTGGATGATCAACTAGACTTTTGTAAGGCTTTTTCACAATATTTCACCAACATATTATTTTTACATGTGCCTTTATAAATAAAAGTGAAATAAAAGAAAAAGTGAAAGAAATAAATATATTAGTATATTGTATTATTATATAATGTTACTATTAATATATATTATTAATAATATTAATAATATATTATATTATTGTATGAATATGTAAATAAAATAAAAAGGGAAATGAAATAAATATATTTCTTACTGTTACTGGAGAGAGAAAAAGAGGATTGATGACCATATTTTTTTATAATCATTCAGAAAATATATTATTGAAAGAACATGAATAACAGAGAAGCTATCAGAAAAAAAATATTTAATGTGACAGAGAATAGGGCCTGTTACTCACCTGTCGGAAAACATGTCATTGAGTCTCAAGGGAGTGGATAGAGGGGAGAGGGAAAGAAGTCAGTTGTATCAATAGCTTTCTCCTCCATATCTCACTTGAAGACGTCTTCATTGAGATGTCCTGGAAATAGGATTGCTGAAGTGGTACAGATTTCATCCAGAGTACCTCCATCTCATTGCCTGATCCCTTCATAATACAATGAACTCTTGTAGCTGTGTTTCAACATTTTTCTGGAAGCTCAGCTGATACTAAAAGGCAATTGTAGCTATGTATCAGTGATCAGAAATTTCTGCAAGAAGGCTCTGACAATTGAGAGCTACTAACATGCTTGAACTTTTGAGTCTCTGTATTGTAGGCCCGAAAGAAAGACAGTTTTCCATTTGAAAGCATCAGTCTTTTGATTTTGTATGTTTTGTTAAGATTATCTTTTTCTTTAGACTGTTTTTGATTTTAAGGCTTGAATTGAAAGAGAATGATACATTATAGATAAGAGAACAGAAATACCTTCTAAGGCTCAACATGATGGCCAACATAGATCAGGCACTAGGATTTCTAATGTCTAGCTGCAGATGTGAACATCTTAACTAGTTACTGTAGGCTCATTTTACAGTCAACAGGAAAAAACAGGTACTTTCAGAATGCACGGTATCTCATGTTAATATAAATGCATCAAACAGATAACATGAATCATGTTCTAACAACAGTGTTTACCACCATGTCCTGCAATGAGAGCCACACACCACTAATTTGTGTGTAGAAGGCTAAAGTCAGCTGACATGAATTGAACCTTGAGTTCCTGTTTAATTGTTTTATTCAACAAATCCTGACATTTATTTACACTCTACGTTTGAGATTCTTTTGCACGTGTAAAAATTTTTGAATTTCAATTAGACCCTACAATGATCATACAAACTGACTCATTAAGACATTTAAAATATTTTATTTTTTTCTATGAAATGATGTCTTTAACATTAGTTATAATAAGTTGCTCTGTAATAAAATTAATTATCCATGAAGATCAATTAGTATCTTAGTTTTAGTAAAACCATGCTGCAGTTACAATATGTGTTAGGAGGATTCAAACCTAGATATAGCTTTAGCATTTTTGCAAAAGGTAAAATATTTGGTTCCT
This sequence comes from Gallinago jamesoni, assembly GCA_025769975.1. NCBI lineage: Eukaryota > Metazoa > Chordata > Aves > Charadriiformes > Scolopacidae > Gallinago > Gallinago jamesoni. The sequence goes on along the minus strand of JAOQGH010000019.1, from coordinate 33,098,448 downwards.
GTATTAGTAGGCAGTATGTAAGATTTACTTCTTAGCTGCAGATTTGGAATATATTTGGCTAATCAATGATTAAATGAGGCTTACAAGTAAGTATGAAATATGAAACCACGACACCAACTGGAAAGCAGCTTGGCAGAAAAGGACCTGGGGTGGACGTCAGGTTGAACATGAGCCAACAATTTGCCCTTGCCACAAAGAAGGTTAATGGGATCCTAAGGTGCATTAGACAAAACATTGCCAGCAGATCAAGAGAGGTGATCCTTCCCCTTTATTCAGCACTGATGAGGCCACACCTGGAATACTGTGTCCAGCTCTGGGCTCCTTAATATAAGGTAGACATAGACATACTGGCGAAATTCCAGTGAGGGGCCATGAAGATGTTGAGGGGACTGGAGAATTTCTTCTATAAGGAAAGGCTGAGAGAGCTGGGACTGTTCAACCTGGATAAGAGAAGGTTCAGTGAGATCTTATCACTGTTTGTACATAGGTTGAGAAGGGAAGAGAGGATATAAAGAAAACAGAGCCAAGCTGTTTACAGTGGTGCAAGAGGCAATAGGCACAAACCGAAACACAGGAGGTACCCTCCGCACATTACTTTGTTACAATGAGGGTGACTGAGTATTAGAATCAGTTGCCCAGAGACATCGTCGACTCTACCTTTGGAGGTATTCAAAAGCTGCCTGGATATGGTCCTGGGCAATCGGCTCCAGGTGACCCTGCTTGAGCAGAGCATACCAGAAGACTGCAGAAGTCACTTCCAACCTCAGTCATTCTAAGATTCTGTGAAGTATGCTTTCAAGGTCCTGAAATAGTATTCTTTGAAGAAAACAGTGATGATTAATAGCGATAGGTGACAACCTTTTATTTTTTTTTTCTCTACTAAGTCATCTATTTCTATGATAATGAATGAAAATACCCACAATTTAAACTTAAGAAGACATACTTAAAACATTAAATAAATGGAAGGAAATGCTCATAAGTAATATACAAGCTTGCAGTTTGCACCGCCTTATTTTAGATATAGGGAACAGTCTAAAACCAGAAGTACGTTGGTATTTCAAGTCATGAATTCCAAATTAGCTTAGTAATTTTGTAGGATTTTCCAAGCTTTCCCAAGGATTGCTATATAGCATACACTGGCAGTAATTTTTGACGGGCCAGAAATGTGAATTGTAAGGCCTAGAAAGGATCTCTGTCTTGAATGCTGGAGAATGAGCCATTTACTCATGGAGAAAGTGATGCAAGAGTTTTCAAAGAGTAGGCAGGTATCAGGTTTGCAGGATGAGTCTTCAGAGTTATCGTTGTTCAGTTAATATGCTAGGGGCTACTCATTTATGTCTGGAGTCTCTCTACAGAGAATGTATCAAGTCTTTACCTGGGAATGGTCCAACTGCAAGAGGTTTCCTTGTTGGGGAAGAGACACTGTTTTCTATAAAGAATTCCGGTAATGAGTGAGAAATCTTTATAAAAATAGCTCTGCTTTACTAAAAATGAGATAAGAAAATATACATACTTCTAGTTGTGAAGAAATTCCTTTGAACATTTCTCAGTTTTATTCAAAGTCATGTGAAACATATTAAAAATTAGGAATGCTTGAGTTAAAAGAAAAAAAGTGACTACTTTAGTCTTTTCCCCACACTTTTGACGTAAGCAACACTTTTATCAGCTTTTACTCATAATATAAAAATAATGCCTAGGAAAAAAGCAGTGTCATTCATTGGACTTATATCACTAAGGTATTCCTCAAACTGTTCTTTTCAGCATGCCTATGGTCCTCAAGGAAGGTTATTTCTGTTTTATACAAGACAAAGTAAGATTTGATTCGCATATCCCTGATCAAATGAATCACATATTAACAGTAGTTCCAGAAAGGATTTCCTTTACCAATTCATTAATGTGCAAAAATCCACTTAATTTTCAATTATTATGACTATGTACATTAAAGAAACGAAAAATGTGTCATTGTTTGATTTTCACCTAAACACATTGTAATAGTGGAAACACTAAAATTAATAATTAGAAGATAAAATCAAATAGTATGTTGAATATTTATTTTTTTAAAAAACAGGGACAGTGATTGTTGTCAACACTATGTGCAAATAAAAAAAAATGCTGTCAGGGCAACAAAAAGTTATAAGAACATTTAAAATAAATTTGAAGAGTGTAGTGGGGTAATAGGTACTTTTTTAAGGCATCATGTTAAAGTCAACATTGAGAGGTTAATGATGGTGCGGTCTGAGACCCCTGAGGCAAGCCTAATTTGTATCAGAAACCAAGCCAGTCCTCTGCAGGTCTTAGTACGAGCAAGAAGAGAAAAATAACTTTCTAATCAGTCCCCATATAATGTCCTGCTTTCTGTTCCTCAGCAAGCATCTTGCTCAAGGTCTGTGTAACTAGGAAACAAATATGATTAAGAAATTAATGTATGTAAACCCTCTTCCACAAGCAGCTTTTGATGTAAATGCTCAGGAAACTGAGCAAGCAGATAACTAAGCCATCATTATTTCCAAATCCAAGTGTAAGCAAAAACTCAGGTGTGTTGGATATTACAAGGGTGTCAGTTTAGCATCTCAGTCACACAGACTTCCCTGCGTTCAGCTTTCCCATCCACTATCCAGGTGATATCTTCTCTTAGGCACTCCCATCTCCAGAGATGAGAACTGAAAAAGAGGGAAGACATTCAGAGAAACCACTGGAATTTTTAAACACTGAAACATGCTACTATCAAACTGCAGAGGATAAGAAAACAAAGGGTAAAATAAGTTATGTGATTATTCCCACTCAATAGGAAAAAAATAAAGTTTGAGACTAAGTAAGACTTTTCCCTGATCTAAACTAAGACAAGAAAAGGGTTGGTTTTTTCCTTAGCACGTATAGATTTTGTATAAATCAATTCAGACTAATGCCAAACAGCAGCAGAATCCAATACAAGCTAAAATTGCCGGTATTTATAACAACGTGTTGATGTGATATAACACATCAACTTGGTTTAAAGCTTTTAGAACATATTTGATTTGGAGAAAAGCTATTGGAACTTTGTTAAATTGTTTGAAGTTCTCATTTTCCACCATGGAATATTTCAAAGAGTTTAAGAATTAAAACTGCTAATTTCCCCACAACTCTTTTTCATTCCCATATTTTGTGTAAATGCCCCACTACCTTTTAAACTCCTGAACACTTGTTGAAATTATACATGCTTACTGTAGATATTAAATATTTGGAGTTTTTTTTGTGTCATGTGATAGCTGCAGTAGGAGATTGGAATTCTTACAGGTATTAAGACAAATATGGGCAGGCATTGACACCAGTCATGAGTTTATCTCATGGAAATGGTTTTATTACAGAATACTAAAAAGGAAACATATGAAATAGACTTTTTCATTCAAAAGTAAGTTAAGCTATGCAATTTTTTTTATTTTCATGAAAGAGTATTTGAAACAAAGATCTTTGTTTTGTTTATGAGAAATTCTGAACTCTTTGACATAAATAAGGTTTCTGTAGTAATCATCAGCAGCACTGAGGTGATCTCATGGGTGGAAAATGAGCATTGTTTTCCAAGCGGTAGGACTGAGCCTGGCTAAAAAGGGTGCATGTTATCCTGGTCAACTTCAATTTCAATCTGTACGTCATGTTACTCTTTTCTCTGAACAACACTGAAGGTCTGATTTTTCGAGATACTGAGCATTCAGATTCACTTTTTTTTTTTTCTCCAATTAGCAGCTTGGTTTTGTGCTGTCATTCCAAACCATCATTTAAATAAAGTTGTAATGTGTAATTCAATATATACCGGACAAAGGAGTTGTGCATATTTTAAGCAAGAATCAAATTAATGGGTGAAACGAACCATTCAGTAAAAACAGGGAGATTCTGCCCCTGTGTGAAATGGGGCTTCTTGGTGCTATTTTACAATGCATTCAGAACTAACATATTAGCTTTAGAAGATGTCAAATATATGAATGGCATGATCAGCTTTCAATCAAACATACTCTTTGCTCAAAGACGTAAAAGAAATGAAGAGAAGAAGAATTCCATTGATGTTTCCAGTGTAATAATCATACTGGAAATTACATGGAATAGTATAATTATAATTATAATAATAATTATAATAACAACAACAACAAGAATAATAAAAAGTTTGATTTTCAGTTGAGATGTAATAAGATTACTCTCCATCAAGAAAATGGAGTACTTGCAATGGATTCTATGATTCTAGGATTCCCATCAGTGTATAATATAATAATATCATATATTATGTATAATACTATCGATGTATTTTCTTCTAACCTCACCATTTGGGATTTGTCATTCTCCCGAAGCATACTTCAAGATCATGAGTTCAGTGAGGAACAGAATGATGAACTGTGCTCATTCTACTCAAGGACATCATCTCTCATTGAAGCAAGCAAATGAATTTCTAGTCAAGAATACCAAAAGGGAAAAGTACATTTAATTTCCTATGGGACCAGCTGTGCAATGGAAAGACAAAAGTCAGTTTGATAATGGCATAAAACAAAAAGACAACAGAATAGACAAAGACTGACACATTTATGCAAATCAGCAGTTCTTACATTACAAGTAGCTTCATATATTTATTGTATCAAGAAATATTACCTATGTGACTATGAACCTGAGGAGTCAAAACCAAAAGTCTCTCAGTATTTTTTAAACAAACAACTCAAATACATTTTCTGAATCAGATGTGAAATCCCTCCTATCTTTTTCCAATTATAATATAATTGCAGTTATAAGTTATACATATTATGGAATATTGTGTGGACTTATTCTTTTTCTAGTAAAAACACTTAAAAAATTGCCATAATGTTTTTGTATTCGTGAGCTCTCTTAGTTGAATTCATTGTAGAGGTAGGATTTTGCGAAAACATCTTTAGTTGTATTATCAATGAATATATCCTGTTTTATACTTGTGTCACATCAACTTCCTGCTAAAACGCTCCCTGCATCTGAAGCTGCATCAACCCAGTTAAAACAAATGTATTTAGAGAATATGGAGAGTAACTCCAGTTGCTGAAGTCCCCAGAACTTCCAGTTCTTGGGGAAACTAGTGACAATGATACAGAGAAGGCTGAGGTACTCAACAATGTCTTTGCCTCAGTTCCCACAGGCAATCACTTTTCTCATATCTTCAAGGCCCCAGATGTCAAGACAGAGACTGGGGGAAGGAAGTCTCATCCATTGTAAGAGAAAATCAGATTCAGAACCACCTGAGGAACCTGAATATATACAAGTCGATGGGACCAAAGGAGATGCAGCCCAGAGTATTCAGTGACCTGGCAGATGTAGTTGCCAGCCTCTCTCCAACATATTTAAAAATTTGTGGAATTCAGTCCGCAGTGACTGGAAAAAAGAGAATCATCACAGCCATTTTTAAAAAGGGTAAAAAGGAGGACCCTGGGAAGTGCCAACCAATCAGCCTCACCTCTGTGTCCAGTGAGATCATGGAACTTCCTGGAAGTTATGTTGAAAGATAAGGAAGATGGGGAGGTGATCAGGGACAGCCAACATGGCTTCACAAAAGGTAAATCATGTCTGACTAATCTTGTAGCCATCTACACCCTTGTCTCTTCTGTAAGACCTTTGTTATGGTCCCCCATAACAATAATTTTAATTTGGACACATATATTTGATGGATCTGGTATCTTAGATGGATAAGGAATTGGCTGGATGGTAGCATCCAAAGAATATGGTCAACAACTCGAACTCCAAATGGAAACCAGTGGTGTCCCTCAAGAGTCCATACTGGGACTAATACTATTTACTATCTTCATTAGGGACATACATACATAGTGGAATTGAGGGTATTCTCAGTAACTCCATGGATAGCATCATGCTGAGTGGTGCTTATTGGAAGGGATGCCATCTAGAAGGGTCTTGAAAGGCTTGAGAAATGTGGACCCTTGAGAACCTCATGAGGTTCAATAAGGCTAAGTGCAAGTCTTGCACCTGGTTGAAGCAATCCCCAATATCAGTACAGACTGGGTGATGAATTGCTTGAGAGCAGCCCTGCAGAGAATGGTCTATGAAAAATTGAACATGAGTCTGTGACAGTCCGCCATGTGTGTTGGCAGCCCAGAATGCTAAACATATCCTGGGCTGCATCAAAAAAAATGTGGCTAGCAGGTTAAGGGAGGTGATTGCCCCCCTACTGCACTCTGGTGAGACCCCACCTGAATTACTGCATCCAGCTCTGGAGCCCTTGTTACAAGAAAGACATGGATCAACATGGTGTGTGTCCAGAGGAGGGCCACAGAAATGATCAGAAGGATGGAACACTTTTCCTGTAAAGAAAGGCTGAGAGAGTCGGGGAAGAAAGGGTGAGAGATTCAGCCAGGAAAAGAGAAGGCTCTAGGGAGACCTTATTGCAACCTTTCACTGTGTAAAGAGAGGCTTACAAGAAAGATTGAAGGAGAATTTTTACCAGGGCCTGTAGTGACAGGACAAGGAGCAATGGTTTTAAACTGAAATAGGGTAAATTTAGACTGGATATAAGGAAGAAATTTTTTATGATGAAGGTGTTGAAATACTGCAACAGATTCACCAGATGTGGATAACCCATCACTGGCAGTGTTCTGAGTCAGATTGGACAGGGCTTTGAGCAACCTGGTCTGGTGAAATATGCCCCTGCCCATGGCGGGGGTTAAGACTAGATGATCTCTTCCAACCCAAATCATTCTATGATTCTATGATTAAGACTTTTAACACTTTTTGAGACGTTAGTGCAAACAGTTCTACTTTTCATGTAGGGATGTAATGTATTCATATGTAAGCATGAAAAATAGCATTTTCTAGTTTTTCACTATTTTACATGTCTTATGAATTGTTATTTTAATAATATTTTTTTCAAAATGACTGTAATTATACAGTCCATCTTATGTAGTTACAGTAGATAGTACTTTCTTTAAGGGAAAGCACCCTGACAACTCAAGCGAAGGATCATTAAATAGCTTGTATATTTGTTTTTGATGCAGTTACTACATGATTTGTTTAGTGACCATGTTTTAACCTTAACTTAGTGCTGAGGTATATATACTTAAGCATTTTTTTTTTCTTTTCACTATCTGTACTGGTTTATCCCTTAAAATCATTTACATGCAGTTCCACAGTGTCTTTGGCCAAAAATATTCTTCTACTGTCTTATTTCTGTTGCAAAATAGAATATGGATTATTTAAATCTCATATATCCCAGTTAAGACAGTTCAGTTGATTAGAGGAAGCTTTAAATGCACTAGAAGAAAATGAAAATCTGTATCATGATCCTGATGTGATCTCAAGGGAATAATCCTTGCTGTTAAAATAACAATTATTAAAAATCCAACACACTCCATGAGGACATGCAGAACAAGAAAGGAGGCCTGCTATTCCAGTACCTTATAGATGATATACCTTTGATCTGACTGTTACATGTAAAGAAATCCTTCTTCCAAGCTGAACTTTTTTTATTTCACTCTTCTAAATCCTATGTGGCTCCTCAGAGATCTTGAAAACCATGACCCAAGCACATCATTCTCATTATGTAATCACTGGGCAATTTTTCAGAGTAAAAAAGTCAGCTGCCTTTGCAGACTAACACATAGCTTTGCGCTATTTGTTATGGCATTGTTGTGGTTTTCTGGACAGCTAAATTGGTTTAGATCCTGTTTCATAATCATTCTGCTATATCATGCTCACTACAGAGAAGCGAGCCACTGATTATCACACCTATCACCTGTTCTATCTTCTGAATGAACAGTCGATCCAACTGTGTGTCACCCCAGATCATTATGTCACCCTCAACACCTTCCAGAAATCTTGAGTCCTTGAAGCTCACTGCATTGCTCTGCCAGCAGATGTCAAGGAGGTCACAGTCCCTCAGGAGAACTGGGACTTGTGGCACAGAAACTTCCTCCTACTTGAAGTTTGAAGAATATTTGCCTGCTTCCTCATTGTGGTTGGGTAGACACAATCCCACCATGGTGTGATGCTTAGTGGTGTGATCCTCTGACCTGGCCCCATAAGATCTCACCCCACCTCCTGTCCATCTTGGAGATGAGTTCCATGTATCCAAGCTGCTCCCTCACAGTAAGGGCAGCCTCTGCTTATTGTGTCTCTTGAAGATCTTGCATCTGCCCATTGCTCAGTGCAGTTGTGCTAGCTGTCCTATGATATCTCAGTTCTTCAAACAGTAACCTAATTGTTTGTCTGGAGCTCTAGTCACTCCTGATTGATTCCCAGGCTGAACACATTTGTGGATGTGTACTTGGGGTTGGTGCCCTTCTACCCTGTTTTGTCTTTTTTAACGTCTGTCTTGTTAATATTGGTCTGCACCCTTTCCTTTCCACCCCTTTCTACTGTTTTTCTCTTTACTTGCCTGTGATTAGCAATATCAGTCCACCATTTTCCTAGTTAAAAGCAGTTCTGACCAGGTTCTGACTGACAGAAAGCTTAGCCTGGAGATACATCAGCCTGAATCATGCCACAGCATAGTCAGGAATTATGTGATAGATCTGGGAGTCTTCCTCCAGTTGGGGAAAATCCAACCTGACTTGCTTTCTATGGAGTTTTGCTGCTTGCTGAGGGCTTGGATCTGGGATGTTGTTGTTTCTTTTGATGATTTGCCAAGATTTTTTATTCTTCTGGAAAACTGACCTTCATTTTTATTAAAACTTTTCTTTAACAAGAAGCAGAATCTCACAAAGAACATACTTGTAAATTTGACCAAGTACCACCAAGGCAGAGTATGTGTTGTGACTTTTATTTCTGGGTTGCCTGAAGATGTTGATATTCCTGAAAACTTTCTGCACTGTTCTGTAAGACAATTCCCATCGTCACCCCAAACACGAACTGAAATCAAAACCAGTTTAAACTAGCATGAGGGTACATCATACAGCCTTGCTGCCAGTGCTGCCTGTCACCTAAGCTGGAGATATAATCTGCAATGAAAATGTGGAAAGTTTTATAAAAAGGGAGGAGATAGGTGTTCATATTCATGTAAATGTTTATGTCCATGTTTTGCTCTTCACAGGTTTTGAGTCAGTGACTCAAGATTTGTGTTTGTAGACAATAAGTTAAATAAGTTCTCCAACTCCAAACTGCTTTGCTTGTGACTGATAGTGGAAGACACCCATTCAAACATGCAACACATTCTGAGATTGTTTCGGGAATGATTCTGTGAGGTACCAGAATTATTAGCTGGTTTTGAGAAGCAAAAAAATTTAATAGTTTGTTATCATAAGCCATTAATTTCTCAATTCAGGCCTCTCTCAACCAAAGTTGAAAAACTTTGGTCAGGAAAGCTTCCTGTCAAAAACTCTGCTGGAATTATGTGTCTTCATGAAATGATCTCAGCTTAACAGACAGTTTCCAACAAATAAATAATTGTTTCCAGAAGTGCTCCAAAATGAGGTAGCCATGGGCACACATCTTTGGAAAACAGGCCTACATGTGGTGGAACATGGGTTAAAGACAAAATACAGTAATTACTATTAATGGACACTTGTCAAATAAAAAAAAAATCCTATAGAAGACCATGATGCTGAAGAAATATAGCTCTGCTTTGTTTAAAAAATGATTTTTGTCAACTTAGAGAAACTGATTCAAGTTTCACTTGTCCCAAAGATTAAGGGAAGGAAGGAAGGAAGGAAGGAAGGAAGGAAGGAAGGAAGGAAGGAAGGAAGGAAGGAAGGAAGGAAGGAAGGAAAAAAAAGTTCTGCAAACTGAAGATAAACAATGAAAGGAGAAAGATAAGAATTTTGGCAAGAGAAGCTGGAGCTGGTGAACAGCAGTGAAAAGTCTCTGCTGATGACATTAACAACCCAGTTTTTCTGAGTGACCGATCAAGTGACACAAAGTAGTACAGAATCACTCTGTGAAATTATATCATGAGTTGCTGTGTGAATAAAGGACATACTGTGTTTGTCTCATATCATATGGAGATCATCAGCTAAAAACATTAAAGCTCTACTTTTATACAATCTGCAAGAGAATAAATGATAATAGTTTACACAATAAAGATATTCTGCAATAGAAAATAAGAGTAATTATGTAGGAAGTTAAAAGGAAAGCCAAATAGCCTTCATTACTTGGAGTACCGTGGCATCACAGTTTAAAATTTTATGACTGTTGCTTAAATAATTTGTGACTATTTTTTAAAATTAAAAATTAAGTTAATACAATGAAAATCATTTACTTTGTTACTAAATGTAGACTTGGATATAAGCATATTTAAATTATTTCTATTCACAATAGAAATCTTTGTGAGAAAATCATTAGGTAGTTAATAAATGGAAACAGGCTCTAAGAGATAAAGTCTAACTTGAAAGTATTTGGAATTTTTAAGTAAAATGTTGACAAGCAGATTACAAAATAAGCAAAAGCTTGGGTTATTCATATACTTTCATGCCTTCAGGTGTTAGGGCATAGTTGAAGTCTTTGTTGATAGGTATTGGGAAATAATGTGAAATGTTATTCCATAATTTTTTTCTGAAGCTTTACTTCCTCTTAAAGAGGTCCTTATATATGGATTCGTGCCACTGAGTGTAACACATTTTGCTTTTTTCAGTCCTTTTTTTCTCTACTGTTCATTCACAAAAATTAATCAACTATTGATTTTCTAATTAAGAATTAGTTTGCAGACTTTTGTTGCCTGTAGGAGCTGCCATACTACAAGAAAGCAGGAAAGGAAGGAAAGGAAAGAAAGGAAATGGGAAGGAAAGGAAAGAAAGGAAATGGGAAGGAAAGGAAGAAAAGAAGAAAGGGAGGGAGAAAAGATAGGGTAGGAAGGGAGAGAAGAAAGGAAGAGAGAAAGAAGGAGGGAAGAAAAGAGCAGAGGAGGCAGGCAGGAAGGCAGAAAGGAATGAAGGGAGTAAGTAAGTTAATTTTTTATTGTTCCAGTCTTTCTTTCATCTCTTTACTGCAATTAATATTTTTTTCTAAGACCATACACTACAAATACTGCTTCAGTATCTTGCCCAGTGCTTAACATTTTGGTTTTCTTTGATTTTTTTTTTATTTTCTTTTTTATTAGCATGGCTATTGCTGCTTCCACCCCCCCTACTTCCCCCCCCCCCCCCCCAAACACTGCTTCTTTTCTCTTTTAAGTGAGGATGCATTGTATGCAAAGAAGTCTAAAAGGGAGACTAAGCTTCTTGGGGCGTTGCAGGTTTACAAGAGATTTGCAGCTTGAATTGGTACTTTGTTTCCTGGCATCTATAGATTGAAAGAATGTAAAAGAAATAAGCTTCAAATATGATCATCTAATGTTGTCAGTTGGTAGTTTCTTTTCATTTTAAGAAGAGAATACCGAATACTCAGCACTTCTACTCAGCTCTGAACATAGTTGATTTGCAAATCAGTGCTTGGGAATGAAAAGGGGTGAGGCACTTCTGTCCAAGGCATCTTGTGGTGTGGAACTAAAGAATGGAAAAATCCATGTAACAATAAACTCTATACTGAGTACACAGTTGCAGTATTCTTTCAAGCAGTAGTTCTTTCAAGCAGACTGGCAAGTCCCAATTCTACAAGCTACACTGAACATAACTTCTGGTTAGGTTAGTCATTCACCATTTAGTAAGGAACACTCACTGGAAGAAAGGAGCAGTGAGGATGTTGAATGCCTTGCCCCATTGTGGGGCTTTTATCTACAGTGATATCTGAAACATATATCCATGTGTCATAAGATCTCCAGATTTTGCAGTTCATGTAGGACCAACATGACTAAAATCTACAGGGTCAAGGCACTGACCACTATAGGATACTTTACCCAGTAACAGTAACTTATGGCATTTAGAGAATGGATATTGTACAGTAAAGCCCAGCAGACCAATGTGGTTGCTGTATCAATGTATTTGTGAGGATGAGAACTAGGACGTCTGTCATTCTGTCAAAACTTCAAGCAGTCACGTCACTAAGGAGGAAATTAGTATTGTTTATAAATATTTCTCCTTTATTCTTTCACAGCTTTTAGAGACTTTTAGTCCAGCCTTTGAAACTCTGCAATGAGAAAGGGTGTGAGGAAATTATGGATTGTCCCTTGACACAGCAATAGTGACTGCCGGGACTTCTAGAGCCTTCTTGAACAGTAGTGGATACTAATGCAGCAAATGTCAGCAAGTACTGGTCAAATTTGTCCCGTCTTCTTCATTTCCCTATATGGCCCTCTGAACAGCTTCCTCTTTGTTACATGAAGATATTTGGGTTTCACCTAGCTAAAGCTTACTATCTCGTGTATCTGGTATTTGGAATGCCTGACCTCTTTGCTTCCATTATTAGCTGACCAAACATGGAAGTAAAAGCAAAACAAACATTTCCCCCCTAGTCGTCCTTCCTTGAAAGGGGAGAATAACATCCAAATTCTGAATGTTGGCTAAAAGCCAGGGTCTGACCATAGTTTCTCTCTCTCCTTTGCACTCCTATGTGAGAGGGTGGCAGTTGGTCTCCACCACCTGGAGATACAGGGTGCTGGTGAGAGCATGTTTCAGGTAGTGCAAAAGGAGAGTGACCTCTATGGGAAGAGCTGCCACTGGCTGGCTCCAACTGCTATTCTGTTCCTGGGCAGAGTGGTCAACTCAAATTGTCTGACTTGATAAGAAGGGCTTTAAACCAGCAATGATGAGGAAGGGAGACAGTTACCAGCAAATCTGCAAGAGACTGATAGACAAGGTTGGCAAGCAAAGGGTGATGTGAAATAAAGGGAACATATAATCAGCAAAACAGGGGTTAAGGAGAATCACCTCAATATTTGCATGTAAGCAAGAAAGTGCCTACATGGCATCATTACCGGGGAAAAAACACAGAGCCTTTCTGGAAATCAGCATGACTCTCTGAAGTGCCCATACATGGTTGCAGCATGGAGAACAAACACAAAGAATTAGAGATCCATGTGGAGTTGCAGGGCTATGATCTTGTTTGGATCACAGGGACTGGATGATGGGATGCCTCCTATGCCTGGAATACTATAATGGATGGATATAGGCTTTTTAGGAAGAACTGGCTGGGAATATAAGGATGGGGAGTTACCCTTTATGTGAAAGAGCAGCAGGAGTGCATGGAGCTCTCTCTGGGGATGGATGATGAGTCAATGAGAGCTTTTGAGTAAGGACAAAAGAGCAGAGCAGTATAGGTGACATTAAAATGGGTGTCTCTGGTCCTCATGGGAGACTTGAACCATCTCGATATCTGCGGGATAAACAGCAGAGCACAGCATAAGTGATAGAGGATGTTCCTGGAGAGCACTGATGACAGCTTCCTGATTGAAGTAATAAAGAAGATAAGGAGGACGTTTTTTCTGAGGGACTGCATAGTCAAAAAAAAGGAGGGGCTTCCTAACCCTTTCACAATTACAGAAACTTTTCTTCTACCTACATCTCATAACACTTTTTAAAAAATTATTTTTAATCTCTGCCTTCTGCTAAAGAATTAGCTGCTTGCCCTTTACATATTACTGTACCTTATCTGTGAAATATGCAGATTTTTTGTGACAAACCAGCATCTTATGTGTGTGCCACAGAGTACTTCTTAAACCTAGTGACAATTTTAGTTCTAACTAAAATCACAGTATGAAGTTAAACAGAAAGACAACTGAAAACAGTTGCATATTGTCTAAATATTCCAGGGTCTGTATCATTTTGCCACTATATTTAGTCTGCCTTTTAATGTACACTTATACAGAAATGAAATATTTTTGCATTGTGATATTTGAACAGAGAAAAAAAAGATGTAATGAATGTTGACATTGAAATGCACACATGTAATGATTTTGTCTCATAATTAATTTTTTTCTACTTGAGTTCTTCCACCAGATTCTACAGAATACTACATATACAGAGCTAAATCCTGTCTGAGGTCCTATTAAGAAAACAAGTCTATGTGTTGAGCAATACTCTAATCCAGTTCTGGAATAGGTAAAAAAGGAACAGTAAAAAAACCTAACATGAAAAAAACCTGAAGAATTCAACTTACCATATCTAAACCAAAACTAAACAACCATTTCCCATCCCAGTCCCATCCAGTGGGTGAATGTGATTTCTCAAGGGGTAAAAATACCAGATGTTGGATAGTTCTTTCATTTAGTGGAGAAATGGATCATATGTAACAAGAAAAGGTACTTCTCAAAATAAGCTATGTCTTTCTGTGGGACCACGGTCATCTTAGAAAATGCATTTCAGCAAATGCAAAATAAAGGGTTCAATGTAGAGAAAACTCAATGAAATAGTTAAAAAAAAAAAAAAAGTGTAATCATAAAGACGCAGGAATTTTAACACAATCCACAGAGTTGTAAAATGCCAAGGTGAGGAACCAAGTCAGAAAACAAGATTATAGTCCCAGTCTTTGACAACTCTACACCTCCAGTGGCACTTGTCTCTGTTCCTCATTTTTTGCTAGGTGGTTCCCAAAAGAATTATTCTTACTAAAGTATTTCAAATTTTAAAAATATTATACCTCAAACTGAAATGCAAACACATTCAGCAAATGTGGATACACAGAAAACTATGTGCTAAAGTAGAATTATTCACCTCTCCAGGTACTTTCTTACTTACCTGGGATAAATCCCAGACTGTAGGGCTTACATTGTAAGTAGAGGATTTAGAGAGAAAGGAAGTTTAAAAAGTTGCATCTGAAATACAAAGCAGTGTCGCTTTCTTTTTAATAATTCTGGTCTTTCAGATAGACTGGCAATGAAATAATTGAAGGAAAGTAAGAAGTCAAATCCTTTATTTTTGTGCTAATTTTTAAAAATAACAACAAAAGTGTTCTGAATGCTTACTGCAAAAACAGTTGGAAGCCTCATATCCCACAGTCCCACAGTGTGGCAGTTAGGTATTGCTATGTATAGTGCCTAGAGTACTTTGGGATTTTTTTATTCATCTCTTTTCAGAACTTGCAAGAAAATGGAGAGGATAATAGGAACTTTGACTGACCTGTCTGTAATTTCTTAATTTTTAAAATGAAAGACTGATGGTAGACAGGGGGCTTTGGGCAGCTACAGTTTCTGTATTTGTGTGGATAAGGAGTAGAATGCTGTGGACAAGAGTAGTGCCAGGCAGAATCACTACACAGCAACTATCTGGGAATTTCATTTGCTGTTTTGAGAAAGAGTGTGGAGAAACAGAGAGAACACTGCAGACCTACTACCACTGTACAAGTGGAGGTGCTTGTATAGTCAGTGGACCACCAAAAACTTTTTATGATTACTCCTGAACCCTTCTCCCTCTTTTTCCAGCAGCCCCTCCACATGAACATGGCAACTGAGTTTTTGTGATAGTCTTCAATATGATGGGTCTTTCATACATGGTTATGAAGATGGGAAGAGATACAGTGTAGGAAGAGGCTGGGAGCTGATGAGAGCAGGGTGACAGCTCAGAAGGCCAGGACAGATAATTAAGCCAATAGTGGTGACACTATGGCGGGAGCGTGTCTCTCTAATGAAGCTTTCTTCAAACCACTGGAGGAAGTCTCTGTGTCACAAATCCTGGTTCTCACGGGGGACTTTTCCTGATTTTATCTGTTAAGGCAAAACTGTTGGGTATATAAGCAGTCAAGATTTCTGGAGGATGTCATGGATACCCTCCATAGTGGATGGGATAATCAGAACTGATGCATGGTTGGATATGCTATCAACTACAGGGAACTACAGGCCAGTTAGTCTCACCTCTGTGCCTGGCAAGATCATGGAGCAGATCCTCCTGAAATCTTTGCTAAGGCACACAGAAAATAAGGAGATAGCCGGTATGGCTTCACCAAGGGCAAATTGTGCCTAACAAATGTGGTGGCCTTTTATGATACTGCCACAGACTTGGTAGACAAGGGCAGAGCAACTGACGCCATCTACCTGGAGTTATGCAAAGCATTTGACACTGTCCCGCACGACATCCTGGTCTCAAAATTGGAAAGTCATGGATTTGATGGATGGACCACTCAGTGGATAAGGAACTGGCTTGATGGATGCACTCAAAGGGTTGCAGTCAATGGCTCAATGTCCACATGGCTACCAGTGACAAGTGGTGTTCCTCAGGGGTCAGTACTGGGACCAGTACTATTTAACATCTTTGTTGGTGATGTGGACAATAGGATAGAGTGCACTCTCAGCAAGTTTGCTGATGACATCAAGCTCGGTAGTGTAGTTGACACACTGGAGGGAAGGGATGCCATCCAGAGGAACCTGGACAGGCTGGAGAGGTGGGCTCATGAAAATTGCATGAAGTTTAACGAAGCCAAGTGCAGGGTCCTGCACCTGGGACGTGGCAATCCCAGGCACAAATATAGGTTGGGCGGAAAATGTCTAGAAAGCTGCCCTGAGGAGAAGGACTTGGGAGTGCTTGTGGATGAGAAGCTCACCATGAGCTGGCAGTGCTGGCAGCCTAGAGAGCCAACTGTGTCCTGGGCTGCATCAAGAGAAGTGTTGCCAGCAGGTCACAGGAGGTTATTCTACCCCTCTACTCTGCACCCATGAGACCCCACCTGGAGCACTGTGTCCTACTTTGGAGTCCTCAACACAGGAAGGATATGAAGACAGGCTGAGAGAGCTGGGGTTGTTCAGCCTTGAGAAGAGAAGGCTCCAGGGAGACCTTATAACAGCCTTTCAATATTTGAAGGGAGACTACAGAAGAGCTGGAGAGGGACTGTTTATGAGGAAGTGTAGCGACAGGACAAGGAGCAACAGTTTTAAATTGGAAGAGGGGAGATTTAGATTAAACACCAGAAAGAAATTCTTTACTGTGAGGGTGGTGAGGCACTGGAACAGGTTGCCCCGGGAAGTCGTGGATGCCCCATCCCTGGAGGTGTTCAAGGCCAGGCTGGATGGGGCTTTGAGCAACCTGCTCTTCTAGTGGGAAGTGTGTCAGCCCATGGCAGGGGGGATGGAACTTGGTGACCTTTAAGGTCCCGTCCAACTCAAACGATTTTATGATTCTATGATTCTATAACTAATAAAGGAGAACAGATTGTCGGTTTAGCAAAGGTTACCTTGGCTGTAGTGACCATAGTATAGCAGAATTTAGAATACTCAAGGGTGCAAAGGAGATGAGTAGTAAAGCAAAGACCAGGGGCTTGAAATGATCACATTTCAGCTTATCCAGGGAACTGTTGTGGGAGGCAGCGCTGTAAGACAAAGAAAATCTGGCAGGTCTTAAGGAGAACATCTTCCAATTGCAAGAATGATTCCTTTCAGTGGGGAAAGGTATAGGCCTAGCAAGAAACTAACAAGGCAAAACAGGAAACTCACAACCGTTCTGCTGGAAAAAACCCACATATAAGAGGTAGAAACAGGAATTGACAACAAAATAGGAATATAGAAGAAGCACTTCAGGGACACATAGGCTTGGTGTTTGGAAAAATAAAGCTCCACTTAATTTCAACCTTGCAAGAGACAGAAGGGGCAACAAGAATAGTTATAGTGCTATATAGTTCTAAACAGAGGGATTGTGGTCCCTTTGCTGAATGGGTGACTTAGAAACAGTAGATGCAGATAAGTTTGGGTGCCTTGTTTGCTTTGGTCTTCAATGGCAAGGCTGTTCAGTATTTTAAGTCTGCTGACAAAGTTCCAGGAAAAAATGGATGACTACTGGACAAGGTTCAAGTCCAAGGCTCTAGAGAACTGGACCTATATAAGTGCATGGAATCAGGCAAGTTGCAAGCAAGAATGCTGAGAGAGCCAGCTGACATTGTCAGAAGTCCATCATCTTGGAAAGGTCAGAGAGATCAGGGAAAGTCCCCAACAAGCCAATAAAGGCAAATGTTGCTCCTGTTTTAAAAAAAAAAAAAGAGAAAAGAGATATGCTGAGGACTACAAATTGATCAGTCCCAGTTTGTTCATAGGGAAGATAATGGAGCAAGTCTTCCTGGTAGCCATTTCAGGGCACAAGAAGAAGAAGAATCTTAATGGAAATAGACAGCATTAACCCACCAAGGATGTCTAGAGTGGAAACTGTAAGGAATACTCAAACTGTTTTGAAAAAAAGCAATGCAGTGAGAGTACAGTATGGACCAGCTTCAAACAGCACCATTTTAGTAGTAGTTTTGCCTTCATAAGTAGTGGCACTCTACCATTACCAGTCTTCCAGCGGAGAGTCTGAAAACAGAATAACAAAGATGCTGGTAATAATAATTCTGTTGTCATAATCTGAGACTCTCTTTGCTTGCTTTTATTACTTGATCACCATGTAATGAAGCAGCGTAAGTAATAGTTTTACAAATGTACTTGACCCCTGAAGAACAGGAGTGCATAACTCTGTAATGGAGATGTCTGTAACCAGGTGCCCTTTATGGGACTAATAGAAATTTTCGGTCTTCTTAACTAAATTTAAGCAATAATGTGCTCAAATTTACTTCCTTGTGTACATTTACACAGACTCAGGTAAGGGGATGGAAATTATACTCTACTCTTTAGGGATTGTACTGGTTTTGTCTGGGATAGACTTAAGCTGTTCCATTAAAAAGGGAAAAAAGGAAGATCCAGAGAACTACAGACTAGTGAGTCTCACCTCTATGCCTGGACAAGATCACGGAGCAGACCCTCCTGGAAACTATACAGTAAGGCACATGGAAATTGAGGAGGTGATCAATGACAGCCAGCATGGTTTCACTGAAGGCAAATCATTTCTGACAAATTTGATGGCCTTCTATGACAGGGTCACAGTGTTGGTAGGTGAGGGAAAAGCAATTGACATCATCTATCTGGACTTGGGCAAAGCATTTGGTACTGTCGTTCATGAGATCCTTGTCTGTAAAATGGAGAGACATGGATTTAACAAATGGACCACTCAGTGGATAAGAATCTGACTAAATGATCACACTCAAAGAGTCGCAGTCAGCAGCTCAATGTCCAAGTGGAAACCAGTGACGAGTGGTGTTCCTCAGGGGTTGGTACTGGGACCAGTGCTGTTTAACATCTTTGTCAGTGACATGGACAGTGGGATTGGGTGTAAGTTTGCCAAAGACACTAAGCTGTGGGTGTGGTTGACACACTGGAGGGAATGGGTGCCATTTAGAGGGACTTGGTCTCAAAAGCAGCCCTGTGCAAACCTCATGAAGTTTAACAAGGCCAAGTGCAACATCCTGCACCTGGGTCATGGCAATCCCAAGACTAAATAGAGGCTGGGTGGGGAATGGATTGAGAGCAGCCCTGGGGACAAGGACTTGGTTGTTGAGGAGCTCAACATAAACCAGTGATGTGTACTCAGAGCCCAGGAAAGCCAACCATGGCTTGGGCTGCATCAAAAGAAGTGTGTCTGGCAGGTTGAGGAAGGTGATTGATTATTTTCCTTTATTCCACTCTTGTGAGCCCTCTCTTGAGACTCTACCTGGAGTACTGCATCCAGTTCTGGAGCCCCCAACATACAAAGGACATGGACCTGTTGGAAACAGCTCAGAGGAAAGACGTGAAGACAGAGGACTGGAGCACATATCCTATGAAGGCAGGATGAGACAGTTGAGATTGTTCAGTCTGGAGAAAAGAAGGTTCTGGGTAGACCTTGTATCAACCTTCCAGTACTTAAAGTGGGCCTTCTTTTATCAGAGGGTAGGGATAGGATGAGGGGTAATGGTTTTAAACTGAAAGAGGGTAGATTTAGACTAGATATAAGGAAAAAATTCGTTACTGTGAGCATGGTGAGACACATCATGACAAGGATCTAAGTGCTACATAGGGTTTTGCTAGTTCTCAATAATAGTGGCATAATTAAAGTTAAAGGGTGATTAGGGTAAGAGATTTGAGCTGAGAGTTAGGTCAAGGTATTCTTGACTGCATCTTTATATCCTTTGTTTTCTAACAATTTCAAGTGCTCTGAGTCTTTGCTTGCTTGGTTTCATCATACAGAGTCTGAGAGTGAAAAACTTTCATATTGGGTCTATTCTAGTCCAAATTATACAACGGCTTTTTGATGAGGAGTTTCAGGTCCTTGTTAGGTGTTGCATGCCATTGTGGCAGATCAAGGTGCATGTAAAACAGATGTGCTTTTAAAGAGGTTCTCCTAGGTGTTGTCAGTCCTTGGTGCTGCTGTTACAGTCAGGATGTGGGGCACAATGTTTAGTGAAATTTAATTCTGTGCTTTTCAGAGTCACAATGGTCTCCAGTTTTGCAGTGTAACAGCCCTGTAAGCAGAGCCCCACAAGACTCATAGGTTTTTAGTAGTTTAGTTACCCTGCCATATCTTGAGAAGTAAATGGTCTCTGACTGTACAGTTTCCTGCCATCATTTAATTCACCAGTTTGGGTGGTGAGTTAACTGTGTGATCAGGTTGTCTGACACTGGGATGCCCTCTTATACCTTGGGTGTTTGCAGCCACTGTCTAATGATGTGTAAGGTCTTGTACTGTGTAACTTCAGAACCTCCTGATAGATCTGGGAGGTGACCTTTAACTTAAATGCCTAGCATCAGGTTCCCTCATGAATCCCATAAAATTTGTGGATCATGTTGTATTGAAGTAAGGATTTTTTTTTCTCCATATACAATATTTTCTACTGTTCTATACAGCACTGTGAAAGTGCATCATTTCTTAAAGTGCCTTGGCCTTTCTGTCAGTTTTGTGGAGTATTTACTGGCCTGGGGCTAGTAAGCATCTGGAGTCCCCTTCCTCTTCTTTGCCGCCTCTTATCCTGCAGCTGAAGTTTAAACATGCCTCCAACTCCCACATTCCTTTCCCATTGCAAATAGACCATGGAGTATCATGGACAGTAACAGCTGAAAAACAGTTGCTTGAGCAAATTAGTTATGAATTGATTGGAGGATTTTTGCCTAGGTCATTCTTTCTGGAAGGCATTCTATTTCATTTTCAGATGCCCTGTACAATGTCAATGCACATGTTACAGTATTGATTTTTATTCTATTCTGAGAAATTTATTGAGAAGAAGAGAAACATAGAAACAGGAAAATGCATATAGTAGTACCTTCTTAGAGCTTATTCTGGGTTTTATATTGGACAGGGATTTTAGCTAAGAAATTCAGTAGTGAAGCTTGACAGAATCATTGGAGTTCTTCATTAATAGCTTGTCTGTGTATTTTTCTTTTAATTGGGTCATGTTTTGTCTCATCTTTATTTTTTTTCTAAGTTACTTACCTTTCAACAGTCCCCAAAACAGGAATTGTGAATTCAGGACACATTGAAACTAAAGGAAATAAATCCCTTAACACAAGGAATAAAAGCATGTAAATGGAAGAAACTTCAGTAGAGGCTAGAAAGTTGCTGGAAGGAATAGATAAATATAAAAATGTATAACAGTACAATCATGCAAACTGTAAATTTCTCAGTGTTTGAATACTTTGAACAAAAATTTTGCACACCTCTTTGTCTTTTGTTTCTTTCTCTATTAGCTGTTAATGGTTGCTTCAGATGTAGTGGCCCATTGAAAGCAATGATTTTTTTTCTTTTGAATTATAACACATTCTTTGCAATTGGGAAAATGTCATCAGAATATGTCATCTCTTAAATACTAACTCACT
This sequence comes from Gallinago jamesoni, assembly GCA_025769975.1. Classification (NCBI taxonomy): domain Eukaryota; kingdom Metazoa; phylum Chordata; class Aves; order Charadriiformes; family Scolopacidae; genus Gallinago; species Gallinago jamesoni. The sequence goes on along the minus strand of JAOQGH010000019.1, from coordinate 33,077,018 downwards.
GTAAGCGAAGCACATGTAATTCCTTTAATCAGTGAAGGTGAGGTGTGTAACAGTCAAGAAAACTCCATTTGTCTAGTTCAAGGAGAAATGGACATTAATGACAGCTTTTAGAGTTTTCTTTATCAAAATTTTATAAACAATTTTTAAATTATATGAAGCTGTCATAAGTTTCATGCACTGATTTACCCTTAACTATCACAACAAATTTTTCTTAAGTGTTAAGTTTTCTTTTTAGACCCTTTGTGTTGGAGTAATTTGCTGACATTCCTGCATAATTTTTACTCTCTTTATATTGTTCAAGAATAACATCTGTAGGAAACAGTTGTTCTACAGTGACACAATCATTTTCATATAGTGATGAATTTCACTTGTTAGTGAAAATTTTGATTGTGGAATCATGCCATTGCAATAAGAGTGTGTTCAACGCAAACTAAGCTGACTTGCAGTGCTTATACAGCATCAAGCCCTTTTTTATTCTTCAGACTTCCCTGCCAGCAAGTAGATTGGAGGTGCAGAACCTGAGAGGAGACACAGATGGGGCAACTGACTGCAACTGACCAAAGGGATATTCCATACCATATGATGTCATGCTCTGCAATTAAGGGAATGAGGTTGGTAGGTGACCTGCTGCTTGGAAACTGACTGGTTATCAGTCAGTTGAAGGTGAGTCATTGTTTTCATTTGCACTTGTCTTTCTTGGGTTTTATTTTCCTCTGTCTTTGGTTTGGTTTTGGTTTTGTCTTTTTTTGTTTGTTGTGTTTTGTTGTGTTTTGATTTGTTTTGGGGTTTTTTTTTTTTTGGTTGTTTCCTTTTTTCCTTACAGTTTTCTCATAGAATCATAGAATGGTTTGGGTTGGAAGAGATCTTACAGATCATTGAGTTCCAACTCTCCTGCGGTAGGCAGGGACACCTCCACCAGACCAGGTTGCTCCAAGCCCCATCCAACCTGGCCTTGAACACTTGCAGGGATGGAGCATGTAGAAGTTTCTCTGGGCAGCCTATTGCAGAGGCTCACCACCCTCATAGTGAAAATTTTCTTCATAAGATTTAGTCTAAATCTGCCTCTGCCTCTTTTTAGAAGATTTTTAAGATTTTAATTATTTTTTTCTGTTTAATTATTAAATGGTTGTTATCTCACCCCATGAGTTTGTTTACCACTTTTACCCTTAGAATTCGTCTCCTGTCCCACCAGGGGAGGGGGAAATGAGTGAGCAGTAGTGTGGTGCTTAGCTGCCGCCTGGGGTTAAACCACAGTCCTTTTGGGTGCCCAATGTGGGTCATAAAGGGTTTGAGATAATAAAAGATTTGACCAGAGTGAATTAGAAGGGATTTATATCTGTTGACAGTTGCTAGTCACGATATTGATTCATCTGTTCTTGATACTAGTTTATCAGATCTCTATCATGTTCTTTTTTTTTTCTCTGTATGTTTTTAATGCTGGCTTTTGCAGTTTGTTGTGCTCCGTAGCACTTAGTGATGATTTTCCTGAGAGATTTATTATTAAAGCACAAGCCTGGAGCTTAATTTAGTATTTAGGCACTGTACTGTAGCCACTACTGTACTTTGAGTACCGTCTCATGGAGACAACTAAGAAAATAGACTTGCTCCTCTGAGAGGCATTTTTTTGTGGAGGACATACAAAATGGCACCTACACCACCTTCTGTGATGTTTTCTTCCTCATTTAAGTAACTTTTCACTATCTTGAATATTGTTGGGTAGTCAAAATACCTCTGTTGGTATTTCTTAGGAATATTGTTTCATCTCTTTCTAAGGTTCACAAGCTATTTAGGAATAAGATTCAGGCTCTGTAGCTGTACGGTTATGAGTGGCAAGACATGTGGGAGAATATGGTCAGGTATCTAGAAAGCTTCTCCCCCACATTGGTCTGGAACTTCCGTCCTGAACAAGTGCGAGAACCTGACAAAGTGATAACTTGTTTGAAAAAAAAAGATTCCCTGGCTATTCCAAAGAAGCACAATTTACCACATCGTGCTGGGTCCTGGCCAGGACCTACCAAACACTGCTCAATACTATTCAGCATCCTCAATAAGAAAGGGTCTCTGGATCTGAAACCACACCAACAGACACAAGGGCTAGACCAGAGACTCAGCACTCAACTATATCAGTCATAATTAAAAAGAAACAATCAAAGTGGAAATCAATTTGCTTAGTAAGGGTCGAAGAAGCTTCTCTTAAGAGGAAGCAAGAGAGGGAATCATAAAAGACAGCGTGTTCTGCAGCAGAGAAATCACAAGAACAGGAGGATAGGAATGAAATCATAAATGAGACTGAAACTGCCCAATCCCTATCCCCTAAGTCAATTGTGAGAGAAGTGAAAAGTTTTCAGCTGTCAACCAGGCAAGAAATTCTCAGCTGGTTGCTCCAATGCTGGGATACTAGGGCCAATAGTCAGGAATTAGAGGGTAAGGAAGCCTGGCAGCTAGCATTCCTTGCTAGGGATAAAGCCAATGACAGAGGTGTTCTCTGTCTTTGGCAGTGACTCTTGTCAAGTGTTAACGACAGGTATCCCTTCAAGGAAAATCTTGCAAATTCACAAAGCAAACGGATCATCATTGAGGGAGGTATCCAGTATCTGAGGGAATTAGCCTTGGTGAAGGTGATCTATAACAACCTGGATGACAACCAGGTATCCAAAGGCCCAACAGATGAAATCTGTTTCTCACATTCCATGGGATGAAACTTTATACAAAGTGCACCAATGTAATATGCCAACACCCTGGCAATAATCTGGACAGACACAGAGGCACCAATTACGGATGGACTGACTAGACAACTCTGAGAATATGAAAACGATCTCACTTCCTACCTGTGAGCCAGCATGTCATCGGTGGAGAAACTGAATCCAAAATTGCCTGAGCAATACAAGAAGGATAGGTCTTCCTCACACTCACCAACCAAGGTCTCAGCTATTAAAAGTCAGTCCTTTTCTCTGTTCAAGGGAGAGGGTACCAGGCGCACACACCATGTGTAACCCTGTGGTTCTTTCTATGTGACCAGCAGGAGGACATGAGGAAGTGGGATGGTGAACCTACCAGTTCACCAGTGACAGAAGAGGAAATGGCCTCAAGTCATGCCAGAGGAGGTTTAGGATGGGTATTAGGAAAAATTTCTTAATCAAAACGATTTTCCAGCATTGGAACAGGCTGCCCAGGGAAGTGGTTGAATCACCATCCCTACAGGTATTTAAAAAATGAGTATTTTTAAATACCCATGTCCTAAACACCACTAAATGATATTTAGGACATGGCTTAGTGGTGGATTTGTCAGTGTTGGGTTAAGGGTTATATTTGATGATCTTAAAGACACCTTCCAACCTAAATGATTCTATGATTCTATATTATGTATATACCTTTGAATTCTTCTGACTCATGGTTTGAGTTGCATGTTATAGGAAGTAGAAACCACCTGAACCAATGAAGGATGAACCTCACAAGAAGAAGTGAAGTGCAGCAGCAACCCCACTTGGGCTGGTTTTGGTGGCCAACAACTCCATGTGACACACCATGTCTCTTGTCCTGTGTGATCACTGTAATAGACATAGACCAAATAAACTTAATGAACATTTTATGGATATTTATGCACATTTTACAAACTTTTTTACAGGCAAAGGGGTAATGAAGGAGGATGTTTTGAGGCAGGGTAGGATCTGAACATCAGGTAGATGATAGGGAACAACAGGTAAAGAATGTACTGGTTTTGGCAGGGCATCAGTCAGCTGGTGGTGAGCAATTTTTTTCATTTACTTCACTTTTTTTCCTTGGGTTTTATTTCCCTCTCTCTTTGTTATTTCTTTTTTTCCTCCTTTTCTTACATTTTTAAAATATTATTTTTATTTCTTTTTAATTATTATACTTGTTATCTCAATTCACAAGCTTTTTTCTCACTTTTACCTTTCCAATTCTTCCCCCATCCCACTGGGGGAGCGGGAAGTGGGTGAGCAGGTATGTAGTGCTTTATTGCTGGTCAGGTTTAAACAATGACAGACTAAAAAACCTCAGCCTTGTCCATTCTCAAAACATGTTTGAAGCAAAAATTATGAGTCTGGGGAGAGAGCTAAAGAGTTGTAGGAGACCTTTGGCAGCTGTAATGGTGAACACTTGTAACTGCAGTGGCTTGTCATCATTTCCCCAGATACAACTGAACTCCCTAAAGTCACTTGCTTTGGCACTTTTTTTTGCATACCAATTGCAATATGACCAACAAGTACCTTCCCTGCCATATCTACTGCCAAATGCCTAAAACTCTATGTGTGAGTAAAAGTTGCAGAGCTAAAGCCATGTTCAATTTTAAAAATCAGAATAATGCCATCTGAGGATATGAAGGTAGATAATAAAGGCAACGGATTAAATATATCCTTTTGCCTGAGGATTGCTTTTTTTTTTTTTTTAACGTCTAAATTTTGGATAACATTGGGGTTATTTTATTTCATACAAACTGTGTTATGATTGCTCTTCAGGCCCTAGAGTACTTTTCCAGTAGAGATTGCACAGGAATTATTATTATTGTGTTTGATATCATTATATACTTCATTATATACTTCTAGGTCTAAAACATAGTATTTCAAAAGCAGACTACTTCAGCTAAGCTGGGCATGATGCAATTTCAAGACTTTAAGTATTAGTAATCTAAGTATTTCTTATCTTATGCATTTGAAAGCTAGTAATACATTATCTTGCTTAGATATCTACAGAGAGAAATTGAGAAAATATTACTGTGTGGTTACATACTTATTGTCATAGTAGTAGGAATTGTTTAAACAACATTTTAGAACGCTCTTCCTGTTTACACTTGTTCTTACTCTTTTTCCACTTGTGCTGGCACAATTTTTGTGTGGCTGCAGTACAAATGATATGAAAAAATGACCTCACTAAAAAAAGAACCAAAACACACGAGACACCTAATTTTTCTAATTTTTACTAGTCTCAGATGATTTATACAATTCACAGTGCAGCAACGGAAAGGATTATGTAGGCAGGGCTGGCAGGGAAAGGTGCTGCAGTGTGAGAACAGGAGGTGGGAATACCTTGAATGACCCCTGTCTGAATTTGGGAAAGTACTTACTCTCTCAAGTGTTGCACTTTGAAGACATAATTTTAGCTTTGAAAATGTCTCCTCTCATGTAAGCATACACTTAATTTAGATTGAGTCAGACTCATGCATATATATACAAGCATAAGGTCATGTTTGTGCATGTAGTTTTTTATAAATGAACTCCATCAACTGGCAAAAAGCAGAGAGTTACTTCAGCCAAAGTAAGATTTGATAAACTGTCAAGGCAAAAGAAGAAGTCAAGCTGAGAAAGATCAGTTATGCAAAGCCTGCTTTCTTCGTTGCAGATATATATGATACAAATAGAAGTATTAGTTTCCTATCAATTAGACATTTTAGGGGTAAATAAATTTCGGTGTAGAGCATGAGATTTTAGGTGATTGACCCTTACAGGTCTCATATAATTTGTTTCCTACTTCCAAAACTCAATAGTCAACTACATTTGTTTTGGTAGCAAAACAACTTTCTTGAACTGTAGCAATTACGGCTGTATTCTAGCTGTCACAGTTTAATTCCAGATAGAATGTACAATGAAATTTCCAGGTCTACTGATACATGTAGCCTGAATTCCACCTGAAATGTTTTGTTTAGTGTTTAGTATTGGGCAGCTGTCTGTCCAATCTTAGAGGCAATCAACTGGAAACATTAGACACAGGAACTTATGCCATCTGGATGTGGTTTGCTTCTTCAGGCTTTTCTCTTTTCACTATATTGTCTTGTTTGATTGGGGGTGGGTTTTTTTGGTAGGGTTTTTGTTGGTGTTGGGAGGGCATTTTTTGGTTGGTTGGTTGTTAATTTTCCTGGTCATTCTTCTGACAGAACTTGCACAGCTATTCTTTCTCTAATTCTTCTCTCCTAGTTGCACTACCACAAATAGCTCAAAAAGTTTTTTTCTGAGGCTTGGAAAAATATAGATATGTTATTGCTAAGGATTGCAATATTTTCCATGTATTCAGCTGAAACAAGGTAAGACGGGAGCTGTAGTTAGGTCTATTCTCCTCATAGTCAATATTTCCTATACTTTGTATAGATAATGCACAGATGTAAGATATTAGAGAACTTAATTTTATGACTTTTTTTCCTGTGACCACTTTATTCCATCTGATGTTGGGGAGTTCTTCTGGGAGGCTCAGCTTTTTCTGCATTTGCTTGGTTCCTGTAGACCCATGTTTCCTTTTAGATGCAGATCTTTGTTATCTCTATGGTTTTTTACTGGAGCTGTTCTTTCTTTTCTCAAGGTCTTATTCTTCTTTTGGCTGCATGATACTCTGTTACATATTCTTCCTGCCTTCCCCATAACATTTAGACTTTACACAAGATAATTTTGGCTGAATTCACTTCTGCTTATACTGAAAAATGGTAATAGAAAGAAGCTGAACACAGCCAAAAAGTAGAGGAGGAGGAAAAGGCTGTTCAAAGCCAATCTAGAGCGTATTGCTAGAACAATGAGGTAGTCTGTACTTTTTCTTCAAGCTGGGTATAACAAGATAGCCCGCTCTGTGCTTCAGTCACACTCCTCTGGGGTGGATGAGCATTTCCTCTGTTCCTCAGAATTACTATGGTCTGCAGTTGAGAAATGCTTCAAAGCTGTCTTCTTTTTTGCACGTCTTACCCAGACACTACCTCTTTAGCCATGTATCTCTCGTGGATTTCCTACGCACATTATGAACTCAAATTTTCTACATTTTGCTAACTTACTTCCTTTCGCTTGATCACCCAACTGTGATCCCACTGAGCAAAACTGGTAATGTTATAGGTACTCTGAATTTTATTACTCAATTAGTGTTTTAGTTCTCCTGTTATAGGTGTGAGAAAGAGAAGGGTGAGTAGAATAAACAGGAAACAAAGAGCAGGTTTGGCACTTGGACACATTTTTTGCATGGTCTTTATTTTAGATTTAATCCCATGCTTCATTAAAATGTATGCATTATGAATGGAAGAAGTATAGTTTACCAGTTCAGCATATCTTCTTTGCAGTGGGCTGCACTTCCTTATGTTGTAGGAAAAGTTTGAACCTTGATGAACACACAGTTTTTATCACATTACTAAAAGACAAACATAACAACAAAATAGAATTTTCAGGGGAAGAAAATGAAGCATTTTGCACAATGAACTATTTTGAACAAAGTGAACCTTCTATTTATAGGCAATGAAGAGAAATATTGTCTCCCAAGAGAAAAGTTGCAAGAAGAGACTTCTCTGCATTTTTTGCACTGTTGGTGATTTGCCTGGTATTTGTCAATATCTTACAAAGTCTTGATGAAACGTTTATCACAGGTTTGAAAATCCATAAAAATACCTCAAAAACATGACCAAAAAAATCATGTAGAAAACATACTAGGTTACATTCTGTTTTCAATTTCCATTGAAATACAGCTCATAGTTCATACAGAAATGCAAAATTTGGAAGAAAGTACAACAATGCTTTAATTTTCATAAATTTGACAGATAAAAGAGATACAGGAACTGATTATAGCTTCTGTGTTTATTTGTTTTCTCTGCTGCACAACCCTAAAATCCAGATCCAGAATTGATACCACATGAAGGCTTCACAAACAGCCTGTTTGAAGGTATAAAGGTAAAAAAGACCGAGTGGATCAGGTACATATGGGTCAAGCATACTGCAGCCCACAGAACCACAGCATGGCTGGAGTTTGATGGCACCACTGGAGATTGCACTGTCCTGCCAGTGATCAAGCAAGGTCAGCTACAGGGTTGCTCAGGGCCATGCCCAGCAGGGTTTTGAATATCTCCAAGGTTGGAGCTGCCACTCCCTCTCTAAGCTACCTGTGTCAGTGTTTGACCACTGTCGCAGTATCAAGTTTTTTTCTTGTAGTGCTTGAAAAAGAATCTGTGACTCAAAACCCAAGCATAGCTGGGTCTCAATGCTAACAACTTAAAATAATTCAGCAGTTGATGTTATGTGTGTATGTTGAAATTGTTAAACTTATTTTTTTCACATTTCTTAGTCTTTTTATTATGCTCACTGGAGCTAAATGCTGTGTGTGAAGTTTTCGCAGGAAGAGTGTATTGCTGCATAGGAGGTGCTGGGTCAGAAACTCATGCACAGGCAGCCACCTTTCACAAGAAATAACATGAATGAAGCAGAATGAGCACTGAACAGCACTTGACTAATCAGAGTCTACCTCATGCTTAGATGGTCTTAACTTGCTAAAGTAACTGAAGTTAGGTTGATTAATGAGACAAGGATCTGATCTGAAATCTTTGTTTAAATAGCACTGGAATGGCACTTTGTGATGCTGCTATAGGAATAGTACTATCTCAGAGTGTATATCTTAGGCAGCATCACCTCCTTGTTTATTGTTTGGGCTTGCTCTTCATCTACTGAAGAGGATAACAGAGGCCAGTACTCAAACATGTTTGGTGTTATTTCTTTTTCTTAGAGGGATTTTTTCCTTGCATAGCACTCATTAAAAGAAAAGAAAAGAAAAGAAGTAAAAAACCAGCCAGATAACACAAATGTAAGAAGAATCTGAAAGCTATGCAAGGTAATGTCTTGTTTTTTTCTCAGCTACTTATAAGTAGGCCTCCATATCATTTATTATATTAGACTGAAGTCACCTGCAATGGTTTACAGCAGTTCCCTTTGAAACAATGCGTTGTAAAATTAATGAGTTTATCATTTCTCTCTGTTGAAACAAAGCAATGAAATTCCTTGTCATAAAACAAGGAATAATGTGTTTTCATAGCTGTGCATGGCTCAGGTGTATAAATTTAGCAGAAGTTACTGACTGACAGACAGCATGAGTAGTCTTCTGTGGACCGTCTAAGAAACCATTTTCCCTACAAGCTCTGCAACTCACTTGTTTGCTTCTGTCAAAGTGCTGCCACTTCCATACTGCCTCCTTTAGGTATTGTCCTCCAATTAGAATACATCACAGATCCTCCACTTCAGGCTGATATCTGTGTCAGGATTTTAGAAGCATTTAAATCCCTGTTGTTATGTTTTTGGAATCCATCACATTTCTTGTCAATCAGGTCTTTGCTTTGCTTTAGTCTTACATTCCTGTGAGGGTTTAATACATGAGAGTGGTTATATATGTTGTCATTCTCCAGACATGCTAATTAAAGGAATGATCATCCAAAAAGAGTGTTGTCTGTGGATATCATTGAATGCACCAGGCACAGTAAGTTCCAGATAATTTATGATTATGCAACACCCAATGAAAAAATGGTAAACAGACCTCTATGTATGTTTGTCATGGTTTTGGACAGGTTGACCAATGAGAATGACAGATGTTCCCCCCCACCTCTCTCTCCAAAGAGAGAGAAGGGAGAGATAAAGAGATTGCTGAGTTTAGAAGAAAACTAAATTATTTTAATGAACATATTAATAAATTAGTCAAATCATAATTTTTTAAAAATAGTATTGAAATATATATACCCATATCAAATTCCCAGAATGACAATCATATCACCAGCAGGCACAGGGGAAATCTCAGACTAGACTCAGCAATGGATTGGAGCTGGATTCTGGATCTTGAGTCAGGAATGCTTGGGTCAGGATCAAAGGCAAAGTCCACCTTGAATGCTGGCCATTGAAGAAAGAGGTTCACCCTTTGATGTCTCAGATTATACTGTGAGTGATGCAGATGGGATGGAACACCCCATGGGTCAGTTTTGTGTCCCTTGACCTATCTGCTTCTCCCTACACACTTTTCCATTTCCAACCCTCCAACAGGGCAAATAACAAAGTGAACTGACCTTGGATGTTACAGCAATAAGTATAAACAGGAGTCTCTTTGCATCCTGTTTCTTGTTATTACGTACGTATAAACATACGTCTTCTCACTCTGAGAACGAGCAGTTTCTGCACAACATGCAGTTAATTTCAGAGCTTAGTTAGTTAGAGGATGTTTAGCTAAAAAGTGAAATTACTGAACAGAAAATTGCTTCTGTTTTACATCAAACCAGGACAATATTAGTACTCACAGATGCAGTCGAGTAGAAGACAATTTATTAGTTCATAACAAATTGCTCATTATTTCTTTTTGGAAAATAAAAATAGAAGCCAAACAGGAACCTGTTAAGCACCTAAGTTCTGTAATACTACTCTTGTCTCCTTACAGTCACTTCATTGTCATCCAGAATGCTGAGTGGGAAGATGCTAGTAAGAAGCATTTATGATAGGGTGCTATTAAATCCAGACCACTAAAAGCCTTTACTCAGGAGTCCTAGAAGTTGTGTTCATCCACTCAAGATTCAGTCAGTAATGTACGAATTATGATGGATGTGTTTGAGAGAGCTTTCAGGGTTCACTTGTTTCTCTTCACTGCACAGAATAAGGAGAATATTTGCCTTCTGTGATAAAAAGTCTGGGATTTGTGTGTGGGAGGATAGCAGTGGATGCCATGTACCTTGCCTTTAGTAAGGCTGTTGGCACTATCTTCCACAATACTTTTGTATCTAATTTAGCATATTACACTCTGCATGTGAGGATAATCAGATGGATGAAAGAAAGTGGGATGTTCAGGCTCAGAATGTCTTGGTTAAAGGATTGTTTCCTACAACTTTGTTCTTGTAGGGTCAGTTCTGGGACTTGCCATGTATAAAAACTCTGCCAGTGACCCAGAGGAGGTGACAGGGGGCCCACGCATCAAGATTGCAGCTGACACCAGGAGGGACCAACGAATACACTTAAGAGCTGAGCCACTGTTCAGATGGAGGTGGACAGAAGAGGAAGAGTTTGGTGGGGCCCCATGGAATTAATCAAGGATCAGGCTAAGAATTACACTGGAAGGTACACTGTTGCAGAGATGCAGGCTGGGGGTGATGGGACCAGGGAACAGCTGTGGGGAACGACTCTGTGCCCTGGCAGGCAGTGAACTGAGCTGTGACCAGACATGCACCAGGCAGCAAAGAAGGATCGTGATGCCTGCAGTGGTGTGAGCAAAGCACAGGACTGAGATCCAAGGGAGAGAAGGGACTGTCCCCTCTGCTCAGTGCTCATCACACCACATCAGGATACCCTTTCAGTATCCAATTTGGGGCATCCAGTGCAGGAAAAATATATATAAGCTGATAGGAGTTAAGGGGAGGCTACCAACACAGTGGCTCTGGATCACTTGCCCTGCCAGGAGACACTGCAGGAACTGGGGCTGGTTCAGCCAGGAGAAGGGGCACCCAATGACATCCCTGGCACCAATGGGAAGGATGGAGGACAAGCACCCTGGGTCTTCACAATAATACGTGGCAGGAGGGCAAGAGGCAGTGGCATAAGCTGAAACACAAACAGCTCAGGCTGGACATAAGGAGAAGCATTTTCCCCATGAGGATAACCCAGTGATGGAGCAGGGGCTGAGGAAGTTTGTGTTATCTCCACCCTTGGGCATTTCACATCCATGCTGACTGGATCCCTGAGCAGCCTGGTCTGAGTCCATGGCTGAGCCTGCTTGAGGCAGGGGCTGGGACTGGAGACCTCTTCAGGTCCCTGCAAGCCTGAATTGTCCTGTGATCCTACACCTTCCAACTCTAAGTGGAAGTGGTTTAAACACTGTCTGTGTTTCACTCAGTAACAATGTACATGGTAGATACAAACTATTTTCAAAATACTATCAGAACTTTATTTCTCTTAATTCTTTCCTCCTCTCAGGCTTTTATATAGTGAGTGCTTGTATCCTTTCTAAGCAAAACAATTTTCAATAGGAGGTGTGGAAGACTACTTTAGGGTGATGAGTATTCCATTTGTGTGTGGCACATGAAGGACAACCAGGTGATTAGGCCCAGTCAGCATGGGTTCACAAAAGGCAAGTCCTTCTTGACAAACCTTATCTCCTTTTATGACAAGGTGACCTGCTTGGTGGATGTGGGAAAGGCTGTGGATGTTGCTTACCTGGACTTTAATAAGGTCTTTGATATGATTTCCCCCAGCATTCTCCTGGAGAAACTGGCTGTCCATGGCTTGGATGGGAATAGTCTGCACTGTGTAAAAAAAATAGCTGGAGGGCCGTGCCCAGAGAGTTGAGGTGAATGGATTTGAATCCAGTTGGTGGCTAGTCATGAGTCGTGTTCCCCAGGGCTCAGTACTGTGGCCAGTTCTGTTTAATATCTGTATCAATGACCAGGACGAGGGGATCAAGTCCACCTTCAATAAGTTTGAAGATGATACCAAGTTGGGTGGGAGTGTCAACTTGCTTGAGAGTAGGAAGGCTCTGCTGAGGGATCTGGAGAGGCTGGATTGATGGGCCGAGGCCAATGAGATGAGGTTCAAGGCCAAATGCCAGGTCCTGTACTTGGGTTGCAACAACCCCATGCAGCACTACAGGCTTGGAGAAGAGAGCTGCCTGGCAGAAAAGAACCTGGAGGTGTTGGTTAACAGGTGGCTGAGTATGAGCCAGCAGTGTGCCCAGGTGGCCAAGAAAACCAACAATATCCTGGCCTGTATCAGGAATTGTGTTTTGATTAGGACTAAGGAAGTGATCGTCTCCCTGTAGTTGACACTGGTGAGGCCCCACCCTGAGTGCTGTGTCCAGTTTTGGGCCCCTCACTACAAGGAAGACATTGAGGTGCTGGAGTGTGTCCAGAGAAGGGCAACAAAGCTGGTGAAGAGTCTGGAATCTTATGAGGAGCAGCTGAAGGAATGAGGATTGTTCAACCTAGAGAAAAGGAGGCTGAACACTCTCTACAACTACCTGAAAGGAGGTTGAGGAGAGGTGGAGGTCAGTCTCTTCTCCCAAGTCACAGGTGACAGGACAAGAGGAAATGGCTTCAAGTTGTTCCAAGGGAGGTTTAGATTATATATTAGGAAAAATTTCTTCATGGGAAGTATTGTCAACCATTGGAACAGGCTGCTCAGGGAAGTGATCATCCCTGGAGGTACATAAAAGACAGGTAGTGCTTAGTGATATGCTTTAGTGATATCTTTTTTCAGTGTTAGGTTGGTGGTTGGACCCGAAGGGATCTGAAAGGTCCCTTACAACCTAGGCAATTCTATGATTTTCAGAAATGCTTTTCCTTTCTGAAAGAATGGTTAAATCCCCTCACATCAATAGTGCTTGCAGATGCACTAAAAATATTACAGGATTAAAATTCTAATTTATTTTTTTTTAGTAACATATATATGCATCTTACTAAACTCTGGGATGGGAACTATCAAGATAAATGGCTTTTAAAAAATTCTACAGTTTCTGAAAAAGAAGAAAAATAATAAATATTGACTTTTCCTGTGGAAAACAGATTAATTTTGTGGGGGAATGGGGTGCGAAGGCTTCCTTATTAAAACATTTTATTCTCATTTCAGCTGCTTTTGTCTTTTAATTTTGTGGAATATAAAATAATTTTCAATTTGATACGGAAGACATCACATCCAGAGAAGTTTGAATGCTATTCTTCAGTCTTACTGAAGACTTTGTTTTTGACAAAATGTAGCAGAACTTATAAAGAATGGGTGATGATTTTGGAATTTAAATTATATTCTTTAAACACTGTCTTTGCTAGCCAATACATCTTATCAGAATGCTAAGCTGAAGTTGTCTGACCAGCTCTGCTCCATGTGCTTCTCAAATTCTTACCAACTGACTTTGCATTGAACCTGCCCCTAGAAATCAGGCAACTAAAAATGGTAGGCTTAAATTCAGTGTGTAAAGCCTTCAAATAATCCAATAATAATGGGATAACCCTCTACCCCTCTGCTTTCTAACCACTATTTTACTTTACATGCTTAAAACATAAGCAGATACAGAACTGTTGTGGAACTCTGATCTGAACCAGCTCTGTTTTTTGCTGCAGCGTGGTTATTCCAATCCTTATCTAAACCAATCTGTTTAGATGTAATGGCAATTCTTAACTTTGCCGCTGTTGGAGAAAACAATTTAATCAAGTTTCACTTGGTATCTGATGTCCTTAATCTAATTCTAATATTGGTAGTATATATGTTATTATTCATCTAGTTTAACTATGGTGAAGTGCTCCACTTCTCTATTCTTTTTTGTAACATTACAATATTCTAAATAGGAAGATAAGATCAGACCTACTAATATGCCATGCAGAGAATCAAATATTCCCTGTCTGAATATGCTTTGTTGTTTCACAGAAACCCTGGAAAACTTTATGAACTGAACTGTAAAATTTCTTCTGTAACCGAAAATTAAAGGCAGATCATGTGAAACAAAAATGGGAGGACCGGAAACAGACAAGCCTCAAATATCTGAAAGAAGATTGTTGGAAGAATTGTACACTTTCACGTATTTTTGTTGTTGTATTGCTTCATATTTTTATAGGAGCAGTACAGAATATTTTATGTGACATAATATTTACCATCTCTAAGTGACTGAAGGAATATGTATTCATATTGTGAAATGTGGCTTTCATTTTCACAGTCAAAATATACAATTTAGTAAAATTAGCCACCCTACAGTGGGATTTTGTATATTGCTGGATATTGTAAAAGAAAACAGTAATTTTCTAATTTTCTTTAGTGTTTTATTGCTTGCTTTTATGTGTGTTACAGATGGCCAGTGTTCAATAGCAAGTTATCCATTCTCTTTTCTTAACAGAAATTTCAAACAGAAGGAATTAAATGTGTATTTTTGAAGTTTCTATTACAGAGTAGTTCCTCCATCTTTTGATGAGTTAAATATTATAATACTTCTGTTGAATTTCAGACTGATCTCTAACAAAAAAAAAAACAACCCCCAAAAAGAATAGCAATGAAAATTAAAATTAGATATTTCCATTCTATAGATAGAATGGAATTCTACTATAATACCTAACATTTTTCTAGAGATTGAAATGCATGTACTATGGCAATCTGTTATTTCTGTAGAAAACTAAAGGCTTTGTTTTTATTGTTGTTGTTGGGGTTTTTGTTTGGTTTTATATTGTTGTTGTTGTTGTTGTTGTTGTTGTTGTTATTATTATTATAATTATTATTATGTTTGTTTGCTTGTTTCTTTGTTGTTTTTTTTTTCCCCCAAAGAAATTGTATTGCTGCATATGAAAAAGCTGGCTGCCTATATCGGAGACCTGGTTAAATGGAGAAGAGGAAAGGAGACTGTTACATGTCTTACTTTCTTGCCCACAAGTTATATATACGTAAATATTAAAGAAAATATTGAAGTTTTCTAGAAAAACCTGTCAGTTTCTGAAAAATATGTATGATCATTTTTACTTTGGAATTTTATTTAATATGTTGGAGATGAGCTCTATAGGTAATATACTATGTACCTTTTTCTTTGCTCTTTTGTCTTTAGGAGAAAAAACTTTGTGAGATTCAGTAGAATATGGGCATAAAACTGAGCTGATTTCATGTAGTTTGCAATTATTTGCTAGGTTCAGTGGTACTATTTGTTTCTTAAGCAACTGCAGATATTAGTATTCTAGTAATGCCAAGCTGATGTGGGAAAATCAAAATGCAATAGCTGTTCTCCAAAATTAAGAAGTTGCAAAAAACTAAGAAAAAATACTTAAATTAGTTAGATATATCAGCCTGGGGAAATCTTTGCACAGAAGCAGCTCTGACTTGCCCAAGCATCTTTAATATGTACTTGCGGGTGAGGACTGAAACTCTGTTTTACACTGTGGGGTAACTCGGTTATTCAGATTGAAATATAATTGTTCCTTACCCTACAGACAAAAGACAATGAATAATGACTTTTTTTTTTCCATATTGCCATCCCAACACTAAGCCAGAAAATTCCACATCTGCTAGGGGGCCAATTTTATCCATCTAGAAAAGGGAGGGGGGGGGGTGAGGGAAATTCAACCAAAAAAACAAATGTAAAAAACGTAGCCAAACCATTTATAGCTTCTCATAACAAACAGTCCTGACAATTCTGAACATCTTTGAAAGAAAGTACTCTGCTTTCTTTTCTTCATTTACCTGCTCTTGTATCACTGCAGAAAGTACAATATATTCTAGCATTTACTACCTGTGTGAACTGGAGGCAAGGCCCTAAAAGCCGAGAGCCCAACAGAACAAAGCAAGAAAACGGAAAAGTTGGTGATCTAAAATGATGGGCACCACACCGAAAGCAGAAAGAAAGACAAGGGTGCTGGTTATATGCACAGAAGGAGAAAGGTTATGTGTAGTAAAAGAAAAGTTCATTCAGACCCTGTGATACTAGGCTACAGCCTATGATTCTGAAGACCAAGGAGATTCTAACTGCTGGATGGTCATCTGATAGACTTATTTTTTTATTTTCTCTCTCTGAAAGTAAAAACAGTAAGCACGCTTTATTCTTACATATTTCACTCCCTATCCTGTTTGCACGGATAGCAATCAGGGTTCCAATCTATGACCAAAGAAAAAATGTGGCTCTGTTTTTGACTAGTATAGAAAGCAATGAAAACAGCCAGAAGATGGCAGTTTTGGACCATTTTAAAAAGGGGCTTTGAGCATAACTGGAGTCCTACTCTGTGTTCTGAGATTCAAACCAGAAATAATCTGAAAGATAGTTAAGATTATTTATTTGGTAATATAGTAAAAAAAAAAAAAAAGACATTTCATCCCATAAATGGTAAATTTAACCCCATTTAGCTTTAGTCTAAACACATAGGCTACTACTGAGAAAAAAGGAGTTTCTTCAGAAGCTACTCAATTTACTATATAGAAACTTAAATTCAAAATACATTTTCAGTTTAGACATACCAATGCTTTTTGAATCCATTAGAGCAACAGCATTCACCTTCTAGCTATATGTAGAAATCACAAATTTTAGTTTAGTTCTTGGTAGCAATCCTGATTTGTTCAGATGAAATAACTCAGGTGTTTTTCAGGTTTTTTCTCTTTTCTTTTTCCTCTTTTCTTTTTTCTTTTGTTAGGAATTATTTCTTCAGGCTACAATATTTTTTTTGGGAAAGGGCAATATTTGAGAAAGTAAAGCCAATTACTTAATATACTAAAGAGAGATAATTTGCCAGAAACATGATAAACTTTATGCAGTAAGCTTTACTTTCAAGGAGCTTGGCTTGCCAAAGGAGCTCAGAATTAGGACCTTAGAGATCATCAGGAGGTTATGGATAAAGTATTTGGTTAAGTTTACAGGCAATAGTTAATTTTTGTTTTAGCAAGAAAAAATGTTCCTTTAGAGTTGCAACCTCAAGGAACACCAGTATGCATTTAAGTCCTGAAATATTTGTCAGCAAAACCACAATGAAATTTCTTACTTCACAAAAGAGAAGCATATGTTTGCAGAATTAGGGTATGAGGTAGGGCATCTTCATCCTATAGATTCTCTCACTGGTGAACACTTTGTGCCACGCATGATATGCCATTTCAAAAGGGCTGGCATAAAAACTAAGTTTTGGAAAGATGTGTGATCAGAAAAAAAAAAATCGAGCACATTACAATAGAAAAAACTTCTGACTTTTTATATAACTCCAGTCAAGGGATTTCTGTCTTTATAGATACCTGAAAAAAAGAACCCTTAAAATAGAACTCCCCTGTGCTCTCCTTGAAAACTTTTCTAAAGGACAACTGACCCCTTTTTGTTCTCACTTTACACTACTATCAGTCAAGAGGAAAATAATACTTTAAGGAACACAAGGACACAAAGCAAAAAGTTGGTAAAAAGCGTAAACAACAGAGAAAAGAGAACACAGCATATTCAGCTATGAGGTCAAATTGGACTACAGGGGAAGAAAGGAGGGAACTAACGTTCTGGATTTTAAATGAGGGCAAACTTTGATGAACTGAACGAATCATTAGTAATGTCAATTGCACTGAAGAGCTCAGGGGCCTGAATGCGAGGGGGTCCTGGAATTTCTTTCAGTCA
The DNA here is from genome assembly GCA_025769975.1 of Gallinago jamesoni. Lineage (NCBI taxonomy): Eukaryota > Metazoa > Chordata > Aves > Charadriiformes > Scolopacidae > Gallinago > Gallinago jamesoni. The sequence continues at coordinate 33,059,213 of JAOQGH010000019.1, read as the reverse complement.
AACTACTGAAACTATTAGGAGTTGTGTATCCCACAAAAGGGAAAAGAGAACAGGGAGGATGCAAACCCACATGAGTGAATAAGTGATTCAAGAAAGATACTGTGAATAAGTAGAGAGTTTAGGAGGAATGAAAAAAGAAATTATTTGCAATTCCCTAAAAGGCAAGAGCGACTGAAATTAAGTGAAAATTAATAGAAGTCTATTTGAGGGCCTACACCTTGTGTGTGTCCCAGTTTGAAGTAAAATAGAATCTACTTTCTGTTCAGCCATTTTACATTTTAGTTAGGCCTCTTTTAACTCTCTGAAATTAACAGCATATTGAGGAAAAACTGTTCGTTCTCAGAGTGAGAAGACTAATGTTTGTGCTAAATGCCAAGGAATGCTATACAGAGAGGTTTCTGCTCTTCTTATACTTATTGCTATAACAACCAAGGTCAGCCAACTTCGTTATTTGCCCTGTTAGAGGGTTGGAAACAGAAAAGCATAGAGGGGTCACACCTGTGGGGAGGAACAAACAAGACAGGTGACCCAAACCTGACCAACTGGGGTATTCCATCCCATCTGCCCCATGCTCAGTATAAAAGCTGAGGGATCAAAAGATCAATGCTCCTTCTTCAATGGCCAATGTCCGAAGAGGTGTGCTCATCTGCCTTTGATCCTGATCTGTGTGTTCCTGACTCCAGAGCTGGAACCCAGTTACCATCCATTGCTAAATCCAGTCTGGGATCTTCCCAGTGCCTGCCAGTGATGTCATCCTGGGAGCTTGATAGGGTTTTGTATCTATTGTATCAATTTCATTATTTTCTTATTTTTTATTTTAATATTAATTTTCTTCATTAAAGTAGTTTAGTTCATTCTAAACTTTTAAATCTCCTTATCTCTTCCTCTCCTCTAGGCAGGAGGCGGGGGGAGAAGGGAGAGGAAGGGCCATCTGTCAGTCTGGTTTTTGGTAAATTTGGCTGAAACCATGATAGTGTGTAAGTTTTTTCAGCTTTCTCCTAGGACTGTGGAGAGTTGTCCAAACTAGCAGCATTAAATTCCATGTTATCTTCTGGATCAGCTATTCTGAAAATGGGTAGAGGACGTGCTGTCAAGTTTCTTTCATCCTTTTCAGATTTGGGGAAAACAAGAAGCCTGATTATTTTCTATATTGCAAATTTCTGTCACATCCTGAAGAGATTTAGGGAGGACATCATAGGCAGGGAAACTAAAGCATAAAGAAGTAACGTGAATCATCTGGAGTCATACCCACCCAAGGCAATAGGAACAGATCACCTTTTTTCTGAGTGACAGAGGCAAAAAAAATTATTTCTCTGGGACTTCATAGATTTAGCAGCTTCCTTACTTCTCCCTCATTAAACATCTAGTCAATACAGTGCATATGGCAATGATATTGTTTTCTTACAGTACTTGGTGAATCCAATAAAGTAAATATACTAGTTTGCAAGTATTTTTTCTCCCAAAGTGTGAAAAATGGAAAATAGCCTCCATTCATGGACTTCAGTTTTGCATTTATAACTTGTGTTTATATCTATAAAGTGACCTGTCATTCAGCACTTGTGAAGATTGAATAAGTATGAGGGTAATCAAAGCAGAAGTTTAAGCAAAAACTTTCATGTTGATCACCTTATGATACTGATTTACTGAGGACTTACTTTTTATGCATTGGTACTTTTGATGTTCAGGTTATCTGAGATATGGGTTATTTTTATAATACCTCTCAGAGAATTCGAACTGTCATCACAACAATGTTCATCGTAGTTCCTGTTGAAAGTATGTTTATCACTTTCCCTTGAGTAAAATTCTTTGACTTTAGTGTGAACTTGATCCATCAAGTACATAATATACTATGCAAACTTCAGAACAGAACTCGTTTTTAAGTACAGGAAATATAAGCCACAGTGAAAACTGGAAGTAAAAGATGCTGGCCCTGATAAAAGATGCACATACAATTTAAATTAATTCATAGCTTTTAAAATGTTAATCACAATTTAAATGAATTCATAGCTCTTAAAATGTTCATCACTTTGAACCTGCTTGAAATTCCTTTGTAAAAAAATATAGTTCTTGAGGGCCTGTAAGATTGCAGGTGCCTACACTTACTAGGAAAGGAGAGATTCATGCCATTGAGTAACTATTTTCCTGCCTTTATTCTGCTTCTTTGCACTTGAAAATCAGCCTAGTATAAAGTGCCAACATAAAGCTTGTTTCTGGATCTTGTGGTGCAGAAAGACTCAGTGTACATTTTACCTTCCATGAAATAAATTTCGTAATTTTTGCCCTTGCCTTCAATCTAACACATCTTAACACAGTTTATGTTCTTTATTTCCTTTAGGCCTTTTTTTTTCACCAGAAAGAACAACAGGACTTTTCTATAAGATAATGCTTGAAGCCTGGGTTTTTGGTTTCTGTTCAGGAATAAACGTTAGATGAGACAGCGTGTGTGTGCTCAATCTCAAATCCCACCTAAAGAGAAGTCTTCCTTTTTAGAAAATACTACTGGAAAAGACTTTTGGACATTTACATTGGGTTTTGATTGTAGGTAGTAGACAGCATATTTTACTTTGAAAAAAGAAAATGAAAAATAACCCTATATTTCATATGTCACTGAACTTAGGCAGATAACCAACTACAATTGTCAATGTTCTTTTAATGAAAGAATGGCTTTTCCAGTGCAGAAGTCGAGCTTTTCATAGATTCATAAATCATAGAATGGTTAGAGTTGGAAGGGACCTTACGGATCATCTAGTTCTAACCCGACTGCCGTGGGAAGGGGCACCTCCCACTAGACCAGGCTGCTGAAAGCTCCACCTCACCCAGTGTTAAACACTTCCAGGGATGGGTCATCCACAACTTCCCTGCGAAACTTGTTCCAGTGCCTCACCACTCTCACTGTAAAGAACTTCTGGTATCTAATCTAAATCTCCCCTCTTCCGATTTAAAACCATTACCCCTTTCCTGTCACTACACTTCCTGACAGAGTCCCTCACCATCTCTCCTTTAGACTCCCTTCAGACAGGGAATCTTCCACTCTATATACTTTGTGCGTACCCAGATAATTCTCACTGAACAGAATACTTGCTCAAAGAAAACCCAAACTATAGCAACCCAAAATATGTAGTTTAGGTCACTCAGGGCTCAAAACTTACTTTACAGCTTTAACAGTCATCATTTGGATCAGTTCTTTCAAGGGCTTAAGATAGCTTTGTAGATCTGTCCTTGAGCAGCATGGTGCAATTCTTGACAGCTTTCTTGATGGTTTAGCCACTCCTTTTTTCAACTTAGTGAAGAAAAGCTTGAATAATAAGTGAACAAATGCCTATGTTTTGATGCAGGATTTTTTGCAGATGATGTATAGAAGAACTCTAGGTATGGGTTAATTTCAGGAACAATTCCCACTTGAATTTTGGCTATTCAAAGCTGAGGATCTTTTATAGACTACTGGAAATAAATGGAAGAAAATCTACCAGTTCAGGTCCCCATTTGACCTCAGAAGGTATCACAGATCTATAATGATTTTTAGGGCCCATCTTTATGTGGGAGTAATAAGATACAGCTTAATCGAGTCTGTGTATTAAGTAAAAGTTGCCATAGAGCTTTACCTCACTTCACCAACAGAAATTCACTTAAGCCACATCAGAATTCCAGTTAATCCTTATTCAGTTCTTCTTTTAGTCTTTGTGATTATTCACATCATGCTTTTTCCCATTTAGTTATGGTGAGGCTATGTGTCACCTCCAAGGCAGTGGGCCTGTGGCTGCTAGAGCAATAATTAGATAATTGTATTTTGTGTTAGAATTTGACCTAGAATGAAACCCTCTGGGTGCAAAAGTGGCTATCTTTATACTTGTCTCTTGAGTGAATACAACCCCAAATCTTTTCTGTTATCTGTTTACATCCTCAGCATTTCAAAACTTCATGCTATTTGCTTATATTTAACCCACTTTTGTCCATTTGTGCAAGAGAACATGTGAATTCAGGTAATTTGTATTTCTCATACACAATTTGGAGGCCGTTTTTTTGACATATCTGGCATGCAAGTCCCTGTCTTCAGTTGAGCTGCCAGTATTAATTCTCCTTTGAAACAAAAATTCCATGGCAGACCATTAATTCTGGTTTTTCTGCATGACACTCACTGTGGCTATTTTCTCTTGTCAAGAAAATGATTTTTCTGACAATCAAAGATGTTTCTGCCAACTCACTGGCAACTGTATCTCAAATACACATTTTATAAAGCCTGTCTCAATACTTCTGCTTTTTTTATGGTGTCCTTTCTGGAATTTTTTTTTAATTGTTAGCTTTCTTTAAGCTTCAAGAAGAAATTTTGAATCTTAAAGAGTGAAAAGGGAAATAAACTTGATTAATTCCCTTTGAAAAAAACCCCAAATTTAAGATCTTTTCAGATTGTATAAAATTTTAAATATGTTTTTACTTTTAGCTGAAAAGCTCACTATATTTTCCGTGGAAACAGCAGAAAAATGTCATGAGTTAGTCAGGGAATGCATAGTCAGTGCCATAGATCAAAGGAGTGAAGAGGGGATACTCTCCTTTAAGCTTTTGCAAACTGTCAAAGATTGTATGCCAGTGATTCCAGTAGGCAAGAAAACACAGTCCAGAAAGTTTCTGTCATGGGTTTTCTCTCACATCATCCCATCCATCCTGCTTGACTTTGAAGACAGTAACATAAGCATTCCTTCTCCCTTTGGAGAATTACTCTCTATACTAATAAGTTTGTATTGTTATTTAAAAACTTAATTTGTTTTTGATCTGAAAAAACACGTAATTACACAGCTCCACAGCTCTTTGTAAACCATAAAGAATTTTGTATACAGAACTGTACCAATAATGAGTTTACCTACTTACTATTTTTGTTGCGGAAAAAAAAAAATCAAGTTCTCCCCTTTTTTGTTTCTTTTCACTGTGGGAAAAAAACAAAACCAAAACATAACATGTCTGCTCAAAATGGTGTAAGTTTGTAATTTCTTAGCCTTACTAAAAGGTAAACAATCAAACAAACTCTTTATTTAGGGGGTTCAGACATTGTGAGTTGGTCTAGGTTAGTTGTAGATGTGTCCAAAACCATTTGCTTTTCTTTAAAAGATAAAAGTGTGCTTTTTTTTTTTTTTTTTTTTGTTAGACATATCTGTAGTTCTTTCTTAATACAAAATAAATGAAGCTTTTTTATATTGGTTAAAAAAAAGATAGTCTTCCCAGATTTAATGCCTCAGATATCTGCCCCAGTTGGGGAATAAATTTACACAAGTAGGATAAAATGCAGTGGAACACAGAAACTGTTTGGTAACATTAGTTAAACAAGTTAATGTTCATAATAATTTAATTAGGCATATTATCTAGGGAGGCATAATGCTAATATACATTGCTGCCAGAAGCTATGGGAAGGAGATGTTGATTAGAGTGTATGAAAACAATGGTATCAAATAAATATAAACAGAGCACTAAAATCAGATAAAAGGAAGGCTAAAGGAGGCGTACGCTTTCTTTATGTGAAAGAGTAAGCAAGTAGACACAGCAGTGAGAGTGTTCTGAGAAGAGTTGCTGCAGAAATAGACCATGAACATTGTCACACTAACTCCAGCATCTGAAAGAATAAAATATTCCAGTTTAGTTCCAGGTCTAAGATTAACTGTTTGCTAAAAGAGACATTTTATATATGTGTTTGACTACAAATCCTATCTACCAGACCAATCTTCAATACAAGAATATGGTAAGAAAAAAAAATCAATGAAAACTGAACTATCATGATCAAACATAGGGTTTGAAGAAATTCATAAGAGAACCTCCTAAATGACAGGATTTACCTTTACAGAATAGCTGTTATCTCAGATGTAGATTACATTCACTCAAACTTTTTTATTTTAGTCGTTCTTCACAATTGTTTCTCTAATTAAATATTCTATAATCTTTTGATGAGGTGATTAATACTGAAACCTCTGAATCCTGTTTAAGAGATTAATCATTTTGTGGTAAATTAGCCCAAGGCTTCTTTTTCTTCAAATTTATAAGTTTCTGTTGTCTCTGTTTTCCATCTCATTGCTGCCTCTGCATGAAGAAAATGACACCTTAGGTGTAAAACTATTGCTGCAAAAATTCACAACATCTCAGTCAGAAATAGTTTTCTACTCAAAGACTCTAATGAAGGAATTCTAATACCTAAATGGTTGGAGTGCTTCTAATTTCTGTTCATCATTACTTTATTTAGTGAAAAATCTAATTTTTTACTCTAAAAGATATATAATGTACATATGTATGCTTAATATGTTTTTAATGGGGAAAATTTCATGCCTAAAATCAAAATTTGACCTCAGCAGTTTGTAGGTTTTTTCCAGATTCTCAGACTATAATTTCATTTTGCAAACTCCACTTGTTATCATCTCACTCTCATTTTCAACCAAAGACAGTTTTTTCAGCCAAAGACAGACAAATACTGTGACTTAATATAGCATGGAACTGATCCAATAAGAGCAAAATCAAAGATTATTTGTTTAAAGCTATATAATCAGTTGAAGTAAAGCAGTGAAACTCTGCTGAAATTAATGGAGTTAACTTAATAAATGCAAGCTACAAATGCATTATTGAAAAAAAATTTCTCTAGTTTAAATCTATGCTATGTTTTCACCTGAATAGCTAAGAGAACTCAAGTGACTCTTTTCCTGCACTTTGCTGTCCTTTTTATCCCCTCCTTATTTCTGCATAAATTCATATAGAGATGCTCTTAACAGCAGTCAACAGCGTTTTATGTAGAACAGATTTGGCTCAACAAACTAATCATAATTTTTGAGAAAATAGGTTTAATGAATAAAGATAATTAGCAGAAGCTATATTGACTTAATGCAAGTTGTAAACAAATTGTACTGGACTGTGTGAATAGAAATAATAAAAAGAAATGTTGATTAACCATATAATTAATTGACAAATTTCCAAAAGCAGTCCTTAGCAAGTACTGTTATTGAATAAGGAGTTTATTACTGAGAATTTTGCTCAGTATGGAAGTTCACCTTTCAAAAAGATTTTGGAGAGGATGCACAAAAAAATTCCAAAATATTAAGGGGAAAATGCCTTTTTAGAGAGAGAAAACTGAGATATTTTAAGAGTTCAGTCATTTCAATCTACCAAAATGAGAGACTGAGGAATGGCAGAAAGGAAACAGAAGATTCTAGTTTGCTCTTTAACAGAGAAAACACTCAGCAAAATAGCAGAGATAGCACAGGATAAGAAAAGATACAACAGGATCTGTATTTTGAGCTTACATCAGTGAGGATGCCTGATGAGCACTGATGCAGGGACACACACTACCAAAATAATCATAGGGTCTAACTTTCAAGGGAATTTGACTTTCTAGCCCATTGTGTTCATGTGCTCTGAAGAGCTTACAACCACCCAGAAAAAAAAAACAAAAACAACAAAAACCAACACAATTGGGGAACTGTCAGAACACTGGAAAAAATGGAAAGCATCTTTTCACAAGGTTTAATCCACGATGGCATCACATGGTCAGTGCAATGCACGTCTCTTTCCCCATTCCTTTCTCATCTTATCTGAAAAAGGATGTGGTAGAACATGAAAAAATATAGAGAGGTGCTGTTAAGAATATCACAGATACAAAATACCTTTCATACGGAGAATTATCAAAGAAACTAGTGAATAGATTAGTATTTGCTAGTCTAGAAAGAATAAAAAGGGAGAAATAAGAGGATGACAAACTTATGTGTAGCATAGGAAAGGAAAGGAACGTCCACAGCCTCTTCAAATATGATAAAGTGTGCACGAGAAAATAACAGACTCAGACTAAGTAGGAGAAGATGCTTTTTTACACTATTAGATCTAAGTGGTAAATTTCCTTGCCAACAGACATTTCAGATGCTAAAAATAAACACGGGTGTAGAAAGTGCGATGAGGGAAATTCATGTTGAAAAAAAATCAAGGACCATTATATAAAATGACAGGATGTATCTGGATCAGGAAGCACCTGAAAAGAGGTTTTCTCTGGGGGTGGGGTGGGTAAGATTCTGGAGAATCAGTACTAAAGTTTTGTCCTGTTTTTATGTTTTTCCAAGCTGCCATAGTTAAGATAATGGACTAGAAAGATATCAGGGTTGATGTGGCCCCTCTCTCTGTGTTCATAATTTGGTTCCTAACAGCACAAGTGTCTTAAAGTATGAGCTGTAGCATTCAAACAAGGGTCAAAAATATAAAACCCGTTGTTCAACTCCTACTCAGTCATCACATCTTTTGACCATAATCCTATTTATGTATTGCATATCTGAGACAGTAATTCCAGTATGATCAAAGCTCTGAAAAGAAATTTATCTCATAAATTATCTGAATCACTATGTAATCTGTGTTGTCATGTGATCATTCATTCTGGTGTTTTTTTCAGAGACTTTGAATGGGGTAGTGTTCTTCTTGATATTCATTTAATATGATGTAGTTGTATAAAGAAACTTTCTCTCATGTCAGTAGCTAAGGATAACAAAATTTTAAATAAAACTGCAATTCCCTTCCCCTAAAGATAGTCCTCTTCCTGATTTTGTTTTTTTTTACAAAGGTCTCATTTTGGTTTAGGACTATATGAAATAAACTGCCACGATTACAGCATTTTATATCTAGAAATCCCAATCCAATTTATTTAATGGATTAATAAAGTCTCTTGACATTCCAGTGTGATAGGGAGGCACTGTTTTTGCCCAAAGGAGTAAGAAGCAAAATGAAAAAGAGAGAGACCATCTTAAGTCATTTGGGAACAACAAGAAATTGTCAATTCAAGGCAGTGAATCTTTCTGAAAAAGGGCTAAAAAGGTGGATAAGATAAAATGGAGCACTGGAAGAAAAGGAAGATGGCCAAATTCAAATATTATATCCAAAGAAATTATATTACCTATGAGAAATTCAGCTGTAGAATATCAAATGCAAATAAAGATTTCTGGTTTTGGGTAGGGTATTGTGGGAATGAGAAAGTTGGAGACACACTGCTGAGTGAAAGCTCGGCAAATGTTCTTGTGTTGATGGGACAGAGGCCTTGAGATCACTAAAACAATGTCTTTATATGTTGATGTGTGTGTTTAGTAAAACAGGTAGCAGTGTACTGAAATAGTAATGTTTGTTAGGTGGGATAAACATTTAAATGTAGCCAATTGTATTGCTCACAATGGTGTATGGACATCCACTTGTAACCTATCTATGCAAAGATCACAATGTGTGATCAAAAAACAGAGACTATATATGCTGGAAAAGTGAAACAATAAACAGCTTCGCTTCACCACTTAGCGGAGTCTGTGCCTCAAGTGCCACAGGGTATTAAGAATTTTTTCTCAGAATTTCAATTGAAATATGATGAGTTCTGTGATATAATTTCTTGCTGTAAGCTCACTTTTTAATTTTTAAATAATTCTGATTGCTGTCTTTTTTTTGCCAAGCTCATCCTCAAGATATTAAGAGGCTCTGTAGACTAGGAGAAATATAGAATTATCATATTTTATCTTTTGGTTTTAGATATGGTACAAATAAATTTATTTCAATAGGTCTTTTCTTTGACTTCTATGAACTTTCGTTAACTCCCATACTAGTCAAACTCATTTTGTTTGTTGTATTTGTTGGAAGAATTTACCTTATCATATGGCTGGGTTGTTGGTAGCAATAGGCAGGCTATTGGAGGAAATCTAGAAATCTTGAAGAATTTCAAACAAAGAACTTTTCAAACTGTTCTTCATCAGAATTTATGCATTTGATTTTCTCGCCTGATGTCTGGCAAAGCATCCAGGTTAACAAAATATTTAAAAAATTGCACATCTAAAGGCATTTGCAAGTGGTATGTTAGCTTACACTAAACATTGAGGCTTTCCCATGTGTATCTTGCTCAGTCTTGTTACTTGAAGTATAAAGCAGTGTTTGGATTGATTTGAGACAGTTTCTAATAGAATGTGTTCAGAAGTCAACTGTTCTATTATGTACCTCAGATATTTTTCTTTTTGTTTAGAGGTGCAGTGTAAAGTCTCCTCTTGAGTCTTTCAAAAATCATAACGTAGTTCTTATTGGAGGTACTTCAGTTCTTTTGCTCTTCAGGGTCTTCATCTGAATTTTTACTGTTCAGCTATAATATTTACTAGAAGACTAGAGCCATGGTGTGATGGAAAGTTGATTTTCAAATCTTTATATATTGCTAGACTTTGCAAGATGAAGAAAGAAGTGATTTGGAAGGGGTAGCTTCTGAAAAATCAACAAAGGCAATTAGGGTGAGCTTCAGCTAAAAGGGTTGGTTTTGTCAATTTCTATTCACAAAATACAAAAGAAAAGAAAAAAAGAATAAAATTTATTTCCAGTCAGGGCCTGCATGCACTTGTAGCAATTGGCCTAGTTTTCAGCCTGGTTTCAACATTAGCTTGAGGTTTGAGCAAAATAAGTAAATCCATTTGAAGGTCAGGATTTACTAGGATAAGCCCAATTAGGAACTACATTTACAAGACAAGACCAGCTTGTTTTTCTCTGTGAACAGAGGCTCAAATGCAGCTAATGTAATTAATATAATTCATGTAATTATTATAAAGTGTCCACACTGACCAGAGAGATACTCTGCTAGGAGTTGCTCATTTTGCCTTCAGAGAAGTTGATGGAAATTTTACTGTTGATTGCAGTGAGATTAGAGCTGGGATAAACTGCATGGGCCTGTAGACATCATTTACAACCAATAAGAACTATAAACCTTAGGAAAAGATAAAAAATGATTCCTCCATTAAAAAATCCAAATACATTACGTTATTACTGCAGTACAGCAGTACTGCTATCACTGTACATTAAAAAGTATCCTGTGGAGTACTCGGAGCAGAAACAACTACTAAATCAGGAAGCCTAAGTAAGCTTAATTCTAATTATACTTTTTGTTCTTATGTGGATTGAAATCCTATGAGGTGCGAATCCTACAAAAACAGTAGAGATCTCAGTATATTTTCAGCATTTTTCATACTTACCTTAAAGTTTTCTGATTTTCGAAGTTGTTCTTCATTGGCCTCTCTTATCAGCAAAATTGCTATGAGTTTAACCACTTAGACACTTAAATTTGCACTGAGATTTTTGACTTTTTTTAACTTTTTGATATAAGACTTAATATCTAAAAGTCTTCAAAATCTTTTGACAAAAATACAATACTTCCTGAATAATCTTCTATTCAGACAAATATCCAAAAAGCAGAAAGAGGCAGAACAGGAAAGGAGTTACCATTGTTGGTGGGTTTTTTTGTTTTTTTTTTTTTTTGTTTTTTTTTTTTCTTAAAGCAAAAATGGAATGGGAAGATATAGAGGACTTTTTTGATTCCATAATGGCAAAGATGTGTTACATTTTTGTTCATAAATCAAAAGGTTGGAAGCTGAAAAAGTTTCAATATTGAAGAGAGCTACTCAGGGCCAGGAAAATGTCAACCTTGTTTTAAAGGTTCAACAATATCCTTCTGCTTCTCATCTCTCATGCAGGCATTATACTAGTCATTCAAACCCCTGGGATGTCTAAGATACTGACTCTTGCACAGCATCAAAAATACTGGGTCAACTGTGAATAAATGCAACAAAAAAGAAGGAAAAAAGGTCTAGAGAAAAAAAAAATGGGTAAAATATGTAGTTGGATGAGTACCATGCAGGTTTCTTTGGTGTCACAAGAATACTCCCTGCAGAATATCATCATATCTTCACTTTAAGGAGAACAGAACAGCTTAGCAAAAGTGCAGGGTCAAAGACCAATATAGCTTTCACATATTACATCAGCCAAATATTTATATAAAAAAAAAAAAATCCTCTCTGTGGAATGAAACTTTGCCATTGTTATTACTGAATGAACACATATTTGCAGAGACGAAAACAATTCAACTAAAATCTCTCATTAATCAAAATAAACCTTACCTTAATTTTGAGGTTCCTATCCTTTTTTCCTAGGCTCCTTTTGTCTCAGGATGCAACTAAAAGCAAGGTAACTTTTCTTAAATGTAAAGTTTGGCTGCAAGCTGAAAATTGTGTCAGAACACATTTTCATTAGTGGACCCAGATAATGCTTCTTGTTCTGTTTAAAATTAAATAGTTCTGCTGCGTTTTTTTAGATCTAATCCGGGACAAATTTTCCAGAGCTGGTTCAGAGCAGATATTAGAAAAAAATATCTTGTTACAGCTAAATTTCTTTTAATTTGATATTTTCTTCAGGAAAAAAATAATCTTTTTATTATGATGCACTGATTTCATACACTTTTATCCACATTTTCCTACCATCTATGTTCTCCACTGGCTTTCAAGGGAACATGGATAGTTTACATTGAGGCTTGAAGGATCCCTTAGGCAACCTTAAGGGATTTGCAGAGGAATACTCTTAAAAGCAGATTATAAATTTTAAAAATTAATGTCTTTAAAAGAAAGTACAATAAATAGTCCTCTCACAGTTCTCTCATTTGTTGTATGTTTTTAGGATATAGTTGGTTCCTGGCACACTACACTGCTGTTTTGATCAAACATTATACATAGCAGAATGTTTCCTACATTTCATTCATTTCAAATTGTCCATACTTCAAAGTTAACCTATGTAGGAAAAGTAAAATGACAACATACATTTTAATCCAGTTCTCTTTCACGTAAAACATGTGGATCACTGGAATAAACTGTTTTGAATTATCAATGAAAATGTACATCACTAAGTCATATGTAACTAGGCTCTCAGCAAATTCCAAGTTAAACTTCTTTTTAAAATCCTTTCCAGTTCACATACAGAGAATATCCTGATAAAAGTTTATTTTTTAGGAGTTTCATTTATTTTCATGATGAAACAAATATCAATAAAACTACCATAAAATTCTTTAATTTTTTTCTATGTTTTTCTCCTCAAGAATTAAAAATAAGCTGAAATCTTCTTAATTTTTATTCCTGTCTGATGTTTTTATTCCTGTCCTAATCAATATTTAATCTCATAAAACCTTCTCTTCCTCAATAGATATACTTTAATTTTTTATGTGTAGTCCTATGGAAAATGATGTATTTTTACAAGCCTTGTGGTCAGCTATAGTTTTACTTTATGTCAAAAGAAGTTATACTAAAGGAAGCAGGGCACTTAAAATTTCTTCTCTCTCTGAAGGGCATGTTTTTCTCACATAGGAAAAAAATCTCGAATATTTCCAGAACAGCAGTAATAAAAAAATCTCTGGATTATATTTCAGTTGAAAGTCACTGACTTTCTTGCTTTATAAGCAACAGCTCAGTCTTCTGTTGGCCCTCTGACTGAGGACGTCATCCAGTGATCCAATTGTCATGAATACCACCTGCATCTTATTCTCTTGTTCCCAGAATTCATCTTGGGTGAGTGGCTGTGAATACTTCTGAAAAGAAAAACTGGTTAACAGCAGAAATGGAACCCTAAAAATAAGATATGCTTGTTTCTTAAAAGCAAGAGAGGAAAATAATTTAAGTGTACCAAATACTGCTGTCTGATTTATGATTTTGATTTACAGTCAGGTCGTTTGTGTGAATAATTTGAGTGGCAAAGCTTACTGTGTTAGTACAACAGGTTCTGCTGAGCTACATTTATCTGCACTTCACTTTTCTTTGGAGGAGTGTACTAGGTCATAACACACTGGGATTGCTTGTGAGATAATAAAAGATCTCACACATTTCTAGTTGAAACTATTATATAATCTGTCAACAATAAACATTATAAAAGAAAGGCTAGATTATTATGGACTATGTTGTATTACTGTTTTTGGATATATGCATCTATATATTGATATGTGTGTGTAGATATATATACACAAATATATATATGTATAAATTATGTTTATGCCTGCATTTACTATCTATATTGATTCTGCATTTGTGAGTGGAATACCAGCTGGGATAGTACGTAACTCAGTGTACTGGTTCACTCTGTTAAACTGGAAATTGAAGATGATTATGCAGATATTAACTGCATAATATGCTACTAGCTAAAGCTGATGAGTATTTTTCAGAACAGTACACATAATTCTACATACATATACTTTCTATATGACTATATGAAAAACTGTGAGGCAATATGGATGTGCAGGCTGAAAAAACCTGTCAAAAAGGGATTTCTTATGCTCTTCTACTCTAATTAAATCAGTGTACTATTTCCTAGAACACAGAGCATTTTGGTAATTCCCTTATAACACAAATTAACTATCTACAATGAATTATGTAAGTAACATGAGAAATAATAATATCATAAATTCTTTCATGGAATAAAATAACAGTTTATTATCAAGATTGCATTTATTTTAATGTAAAAAGAATATGACTTCATTAGGTAGTAATCAAAATTCAGTATTTGATTCATTGTAGCTGGAAGGCTAAATTCTCAACTTTTTCTCAGTAAGTGTGTGGAAAGGGATCGTGTATCCTTGATGCATGTGTGGCACTTTAAAAACTATTTCCAACTTAATTTGCTACTAGCAAAATCCTTCAGAAAATAAAAGTATCCCTTCCAAAGAGTTTATTTTTTTTATTTATAATATTTTTATTATCTCAGTTAATTGCAGGATAAGTAAAAATACAAAACTGAAGTTCCAAAACAAACAGATGTATATATATATTTATAATCAGGTCTAGAAAGCAAAGAGGTAATATGCTCCAGTACTTTTTGGTATTCATTCATGGATTAAAAAATAATTTATTCAGTGGCTTAGTAGCTGATTTGTAGCCCAAGCAGAGCTCATAGAAATCAGATTCCATTCAAAACTTGCTCAATACAGAAAAGAAAAGTCCTTGCCTGACTTGAAACTGGGTATAGAAATAGTAAGAACCTTTTACAATTCAAATGAGGCTTCAGTGACAGAATCATAGAATAGTTTGGGTTGGAAGGCACCTTTAAAGGTCTAATCCAACCTCTCCAGGAAGGCGTAGGGACATCTTCAACTAGATAGGTTGCTCAGAACCCTGTCCAGTCTGACCAGTATCTCAACAAAGGATTTGAAAACTTTGCCAAACTCTTGTACTGAACTCACATGTCAGTATACATACAGGTTAAATTTTTGTATTTTGGTTCATAAGAATTGGCATGTTGCATGTATTTCTTGCTAGTTAAACTCTTATACAGATTATGTAGATTAAACACTGTTTTTACTAGTTAAACATACGCAATACAATAGGTCTGTATAGGGACTCTGTGATGCTTTGTCACTGCCTGTGTAGACATCAAAAGTTGTATCACTCCAGTGGCTAACAAGCGGCCTGCAGAGTTGCAAAAGACTAGCATGTGGGTGGGCTGCTCATTCAACTGCTTTTCTTATTCTAGTGGCTGCAAGAGAGCCCAATGTGAGCTTCCAGCTCCCTAAACTGGCCAGAGCAGTAGCTCACGGAGGGAGTTTCCCCCAAAACTATTCTCAATTGCCTTGGTACTCTACCTACACCACAGTGCGTTGACTCTTAGAAAGAGGGCCCTCTGCTCAGCATCCACCTATGCATGTTCCAAGGTTGCATCATTCTGTTTAGGTGACAGAAACTCAATTAGTGAAGGTGAAGACATTTCACCTGTGCCATTACAGCAGAAGACATTCTGGTCATGAGATGTCATTGCAGCAGCACTCTACAGAGCTGCTTTACAGGTCATGGCATAAGTTGACCTGCAGCTTCAATTATTTCCCAGTGTCTGAAATGTTAATTTGTGCCATTTCACTGTCAGCTCTTTTTCTTGAAGCAGGATTTTTTGCACATAAGTATTTGGAAAGACTGGTGTGTCAGATCCTCCTGTCCTTTACAGACATAAAATCTGATCTGTCATTCTTGATAAATGTTCATTAGTTCTACATTCAGCCTGGGTAGTCCAGACTGTACACACTCACACTGGACACAGTGGTGAGTAAGATCTATATATATATCTGGGAGAAAAAAAGACTTTCAGATAACTGTTGTGATGGTTACCGCTTTGTAGATCTCCAATGTGACAATAATATCTTGCACTTTTCATAGTGAAAAAATGCATGCCTGCATTTGAAGCAAATATTTAACAATTATTTTGAACAAAGTGTTGTCATAGAATATGTTAGTTCACAGTAAGTGTAAAGATCTCTGATGACAAAACAACTTTATCCAGGTTTAAAAAAAAATATTTAGAAAAATAGATTCACTCCAACATCAGACTTTCTATCCCACTTCATGGGAATTCAATACCCTTGTACAAACAGAAGATTATTCCAGCCCCAAATAATCAGCAACAGATAGGGACCGCTACATTTGCTTTTCTAAAAAGCGCTTTTAGGGGTTTATCATTCTTGTGGGTTTGGGTGAATTTTTGCATGGAAGGAAACAAGACTGCTGGTTCCATCCTTTAAGTGAACTTAAAAACATGCTTTAAGATCTGACCAGTAGCTTTGCAAAAAATGCAGCCAAAACTGTTGCATGATAAACATCTTAATCAGAATAGCTTAATAAAAATATCAGATAGATGTAGCTGCATTCCAGTGTGAATGTGTTCAGTGCCTGTTTGCCTTTTCATCTCTGCTTTCTGTTTGGCTCACCGACTCTAAGGCCACATTTTGCTAACGAAAAGAAACTTTTCCAGAGCAGTGTGCCTTTGTGCTGTGGAATGCACACACGTACAAGAGAGCATGCCTACACTCCAACAAAAGAACAAGAAGGAGAAACTCTGCCCTACTTCAGCTATAATAAAATCCTAGCTGAAATAATTGTCCCTGAATCTGAAAACCTGCTAGGCAGCTTGTCAAAACATTCTGCTACTGTGAGCTGGAGAAAAATATCTGACCATGAGAATTAAAGATGACAAAAACTTAAGAAATATATTAAGCAATTTGTTTTAGCTGCTGAGAATTCTTTCACCTGAATATTTTCACTCTAATGTGTTGAAAATCTCATTGGCAAAATTATCAGGGACTAGGAATTGAAGTGTTATTTCTTGATTTTACATGACCAATTGATACTGTTTTATTTAAAAGCTGATTGAGCAACCATAAAAAAAAGTATTCATTAAGGTTCCCTTTCCACATAAAAGGACACACTGAAAAGACATGAAAAAGGGAAGAACTAATTAGGACAGCAGATATTTCAAGTGTTTTTACCTTCCCAACACAGATTAGGTAAAAAAGTGTACATCAGTTTGCTTACAAACTGAGGATTCTTCACAACAGGAAGGAAAAAACCCAAACCCAAACTCATACTGTACAATCTTGCCAAGAGCTTTATCATTCTATTTGGTGTTTCAGTAAAGACACAATGCATATTATTTCTTCCCTTCACCTTTCCACCTTTTCTCCCTTGTTGCCCATAGCAACATAAAAACTATGTTGACAGAATTTAAACATTGTTGTAAAGAAGTTCAGAAGTTCCAAAACTAACGCTTCCAGGAATATTTGGGTCTCCTGCTTTACATGTTTTATTCAAGATGATTTTTTAATAATATAATCACTTTCTACCTCTGTTGCAGCTGTCTTTCATCTGGCACAGGTTTATTCCCCAAAGGGACCAATGTCGTTTTACAGTTTTAACAGATGTGATTTATCTGGTATATCTCCAAAGAACAATGAGGGTGGCAGGTCTCTGTTCTTCTCTCCAAAGGAACCACAGCAGGGGTAAGATTGTATGGCCCTTGAGTAGGTCCAGATATATAGGTCTAATCATAATTTTTTCTAGGGGATGAAACTGCTCCAGTGAGGAAACCTCAGAGTCAAATAATTTGGATGTCCAGAAAAAGCTTGAATGGCTTGTAGGAAATCAGCCCAAGTTTCATATCTTTTGAGCTCTTCCTGGTGCTAGTAACAGTAACACGGACAGTTTTGCTCTTAATACAAACCTGCTATGCTGATGCAGCAGCAAACCAGAAGCAAACAAGTTACCCTTCATCCAAAGCACATCAAAGAGAATGTTTTCTACAGATACTGGAAACATTTCTCTCTCCTTCAAGATGTCAGTGAAAGCATAATTTATATATATATGGTAAATGATTCTTCTTAGCAGACAAACTGGCTTTTTCAGAGTAGCAAATGTGCCTCAGGACAAAAATATTCTTCCTTTTTTCTCATAGTTTATTTCCTAGAATAATCATAAGACATATCTAATGGTTGTTAAAAAGAAAAAAGTAAAACGAACAAATGTATCACTGTAGCTGGAGATCATTTACTTGGTTTTGTACACATTTTTCTTGTAGTTGATATCAGCTTAATTAGATTTAACGTTAATGTTTTCTTAATATTATATTTAATAATCAGAAAATTGTAACTATGTAAGTCACATTTCTATGGAAAGATACATTAAAGCTCTACCAGACATAACTGGTGACGACAGATGGAATTGGTCTCTGATGAATACAGAAAATTTTATCATTAATCTAAATGTAAACACTATAAATTCTATTTCATCTTTAGAAATGGAAAACTAAACTGATAGCAGCTAGACAGCACTTTAACGTACATTTAGAAACTGAATTTAATATAGAATATGACCGTCTGCACAGAGAACAAAAATTCACCTGCACATTTCCATTCCTTTTGTATTCCTATTATGACTGTGAATCAGTCATTAAAGTTAGATCCCTCTTTAGGAAATTTTCTGGATTTAGATGTAAAAGGCATTCAGTCTTAGACATACTCTCATCTTTTTTTGCAAAGACATTGAACTCTTGAACTCTTTACAGCTCCAGAGTTTTGGTGAAGTATTGATTGCTTGCAGAGTTATACAAGGAAACAGTATCTGAAAAAAGTAGGAACTAGGTCAACAACAGCAGAGTGATGCATTCTGTTACTTTCTGCTATGTGAAAAAGTCTTGGAGTGAATGATTGATTCCTCTCATAAAGTCCATAAGGGTCCCACGGTCATAGAACAGATTTTGTAAAAGCAAATACACTGACAGATCACAGCCAATGGGAAGCTCTGAAGAAAACAGGAACATGCCCAGCTCTGTTCCTCTCAAAAACTTAGTCTATAAGATTCAGAATGGCATTTCACTTCATATCATATTAATAGCTGTGGTCCTCTGTAACTCCTCTACACCTTTTTCACAGAAAACACCTTTTTCAGCAGTAACAAAACCAGCAGTAACCAGCAGTCACTTCATATCATATTAATAACTGTGGTCCTCTGTAACTCCTCTATACCTTTTTCACAGAAACCAGGAGTAACAAAAATAACAGTAGAAGCTCACTTTCTAACAAAGAGTTAATTACAAAAGAGTGATTATTATCTGCTAGTCTTGTCACTCACTTGAGGTCATGGAAAAGAAAATCCTGACTCAATAAGTATTTATTATAAAAGGGTTCCGCTGAGACAGACTGGCAATCTCCAGCATACATAGATATGCTAGAAATTATAGAAGTCATTGTTCTAAAGGAAGTGACATTTTATTTGGAAAACATTCAATGAAAAATTTCGAAATTTTTGAATTTCTTTTAAAACACAACTCTAGTAACTAATTCCCTCTTGCCCTGAGGACTGATGATCTGTGCTAAGTTATTATACAGCCTAGCCATTCTGATGGGTCTGCTACAGGCTCAGAAGAAACACATGAGTTGATCAATTCCATTTTTAATTACATTTGGGAAAAGGGATTATGGAGACAAATATACTCAGCTGTTTTGTTCCCATGTGTCTAACATGAAATTAATCACTGAACCAATCTTTCTCATGCTCTCCCAGTATTGAACAATTCTAATCCTTTTCTAAGTCTGCAAAACCTGGTCCTGACATCAAGGTCCTTAAGAACACAAAATGAAAGCATTTGTTTCATGAAACAATTTGTTCTCTTGCCCCTGAGGTACAGAGCAAGCATACTACTGGGTATATATGAGTGTCATAATTAGTCATGGACATTGATAATTCATATTTCTCATTCATTTTACTAGTTTACATTTTATTTAAAGTGGAGCACTGTAGACTTTCTTTCAAATACTAAAATATGTCAATTGCCAGTTCTTCTGTCCCATATACTATACCTATCCTACAGTTCTTAAAACCTTAATATGCTCTTTTCAAGGAGAAAGGAAGTGGATCTTTTGTTTAAGAGGATACCATGAACTTTCGTATAATATCAAAAAACTTGATGTAAAGCTGACAGAAAAACCCAAGTTTGTATCCATCTATCGTAAACTATATATACATCAGAATAAAGACATCCATTATTAAAGGATTGACTCATATTACACCTTTACTACTGTTCTTTTTCGTTCATTCAACTAATGGGACTTTAAGTCCTGCTTTTTTGGCTTGGTAAAAACTACATGAGCATCACTGTCCAGATCTCATGTTGTTTATAGAAATTATGGCATTTAAATAATAAAAAAAATATTTTAAAAAATAAATTAAAGAAATCAAGGTGCAAACAAGTATACTGAAAGGTCTAGTCCATTCTCATTCAAGATCTGTCACCATAGGAGAACATATTAATTCCTTTCTCATGATAGTGGCCCTGAACATACTTGAAGATTGATACATTTACTTTGACTCTTTTTTTCCTTTCCACACAGTAATCTCAAACCATTTGAGCTTTTCTTATAATTCATATTTTCTCACAGCTGAAATTATTTAATTTCATCCAGGAGGAGAGACAAGTTCTGCTACACAGAGCAGACTAGTTCTTCATAGTAAAATTACCGTGTTGTGGTTCATCTTCTCTTGTGCAACACTGGGAGTCATGAGATAAATTCCAAAGAGATAACATATGGAAACTGATGGAAAGACCCTGCATACAGTGCATTTATAAATGGGCTTTTGGAGGTATAAATTTAATAAGATTACAAAGTAATTAGACTTGTGTATCGTGCAATGCAGAATTTTCATTAACCTTTTGATGGATTGAGGAGGCAATATATTTAAATAGATTTTCAAGCAATCCACACCCAAGTGTATTTTCAGCTTTTCCCAGAATTGGACAGACTGTCAAAGTAACCATACAGATTAAAGAAATAATGTAAAATCAGAATTAATTGCAATAGGGTAGATACAGTGTTCAAAGTTTTAAACATATAATTAATCAGCTCCACAAATACAATTTAAGGAACCACTGGCTAAACAGAAATTTTAGAAGGAAGTCTGAGGTTACTGAGTCACAAAAATAATATATTCATAATATTGTGAAAAAATATAGAAATAGTTTTAAGATTTATAAATGCAGCATAGACTCGAAGACACATGGCAGAAGCCCAGTATTTGCATACTAGCCCTTTTTTTTTACAAAAACCAGCAATAACAAAGACAACAGTAAAATTATTTACAAGAAATTATTAAAAAAGGGAGTGATTACTGTCCACTACTCTGATCACTCCCTTGGCATCATGTGAGACAAGGCTCTGACTCAGTAAATACTTAATATATATAATATTTTAAAAAAAGAGGGTAATAAAAGTTAAAGCCTCAGCCAAAGTAGTGAGTTCTATTCAAGCATCATGTTTCAAGTAAAATGTGATTAGAGGCTCTAGAGAAAGACTGTAAAGTATGGAAATCCAAGGCCATGAAAAACATGACTTGTGGGAAACTGTTGCAAGACCATTTTTGCTTTAAGAAGAAAAAATCTGAAGAGGCTAAATGCAGACTGGTACAGGGAGGAAGAAAATATTTTTGGAACACCATAGTGAGCATAATGGTTTTACAGATCATCAAATGACTCACGTGTTTTTCATTGGAAAAAACTTCTTAATGGTAAGGGTAGAGAAGAACTGGGATACACTGGAAAATGAGGTTGTGGAGGCTCTATTTTTTTAAGGTTGTCTTAGACAAACTTTTACAGATGTGATTACATGACGTCCCTGCAGACCTTGTCCCTTCAGCTTTCTAAAAATCTCTGAGAAAAATGCACCACATTTAGCATTATTTCACCAAGTGACCAGAAGCCAGCCTAGAGTATGACTTATGAATAATAATAAAATAATTGAATAAGCTTTTCATGAATAAGTCACAAATAACTCATACAAGGCTAAGATCATTCACGAACTGAAGTAATATCTGTGAGAAAAGCTGCAGGCATAGTTTGAGTACCTCAGACTTGTTATTCATTATTCTACAGGGCTTGCAATGCTGAACCAGACACTAAGTGTGTCCTGCCAATGAATGGTAGAATTCTAATGCTGATTGTAAGTGCAAGATAATTTTCATGTTTCATGCAAACTCTTGTACACACTTTTAAGTTAATGATTTTGTGAAGATTTCTTCATTATTTCAGAAAAAAGCCAGAGGAAAATTTCAGTCAAAGATCTTGAAGCCAAAATTTCAATATAACTTTTGTAAGAAAAGAAAAAAATAATTGCATTTTCCCCCATGCTTCTTTGTGCATAGATTTAGATATAATTGCCCTATCAATCATCTTTCTAGTCTTCCGTTTCTTAAAATTCAACAATTTATAGTATCTTCATCTGTGAAAAAGTTACAAGGCAAAGTTTCAACAAGGTAAAGTCACCTTTTCATTTTTGTTTGTTATTTTGTATAATTTCCAAATATGAAGATCCATTGAAAGGTTTAGAATGGGACAGCAAAGCAGAAAAAAATGAAAGAAGAGAAATAGTCCTTTCACACTGCTGTATTTCTTAAAAGAAGTAGAGGAAAAAAGTAAAATACTTAAAAATGAAATTTGGAAAAAAAAAATTTGAAAACTGAAAAAATATTAATTATATAACAAGCTAGAGAGATCTGAATTTAATTTGAAATAAAATGTTTTGCTAAAAGACATTTTCTTATTGGAAAACTATTCAATAAAAGTCTGAAAATTTTGACGTTATTCTTTGTGTGCTTAACAATATATATTATGTTAATATATGTTAGTCTCCTCTTCTTTAACCTGAACAAACTCTTTATCCTCAGCTTCTCACCTCATAAGTCATGAGGTGAGTCTCATTTCATCATCCTTGTTGCCCCCCTTTGGATACATTCTAGTATTATTTTATCCTTCTTACGTTGTGGAGAGCAAGACTGCACACAGTATTCAAGGTAAGGCCATACCAATGCGAAGTATATTGGGACAATCACTTTCCACCAGTTAGCTATATGGTGCACAATGCAGCCCAGGGTGCAGTTGGTCCTTTTGGCTTCCCAGCCATATTGTTTACTCATACTGTGCTTACCATCAACCAGGAATATGTACATCCAGGACTACACCATCCCATGTACAGAATCTGACATTTGTCCTTGCCAATTTCATGTGGTTGTTGACCACCTAGTGCATTCTATCAAGGTATCTCTTTTCTATCAAGGTGTCTCTGTAAGGTCTCTTTACCCTCAAGGGAACCAACAGCTTCTCCTAGTTTAATATTACTTAGTATGCACTCAACCCCACTGTCCAGGTCATTGATGAAAATATTGACGAGAACTTGACCTAAAATTGAGCCCTGAGGAACATAACTGGTGAGTGGCCACCAATGAGATTTTACCCTATTTCCTATGACTTTTTGAGCCTGAATCTTTGAGCCTGACTCTTCAACCAATTGTTTACTCATTTTATTGGGTGACTACAAGCCTAGTTGTATGCTGGGCATTTTATCCAGAAGGATACTGAGAGACAGTATCAAAAGCCTTGCTAAAATAAAAAAATCACAACACTTAACACTGCTTTCCTCATCATCCACTAGGTGGGTAACCCCTGTTAAAAGAACATAGAAACAGCAAGTATTAGCAAGTATTGGCTGCTCAAGGTAGTGATGTTCTATACCCACCTATATCTCTATGATATAAAAATTACTTGTTCTCTTCCGAAAACAGAGCCTCTCTTTTCAAAAGATCTCCTAGACCCTGTTGGGAATGCCTGGCTGACTCCAGACTCTGTGGCAAGATGATCTTCAAAGTGAGACTTTGCCATTGACTAGCCCCACTTCTCAGAGCAGTTTGATGAAGGTTATACAGGTAAATCTTTAAATAGTATATATAGGGACACATACGAGTAATTAAGTATAAATATGTTTACTGTTTTACTAGCAGTTATTTTGTAGTAACCATAAGTATTCAAATAGATGCTTGCTGCTACTATTGAAATATATATGCTTGCTGTTCTGGTAGCAATTTTGAATAGCTTGATATAAACTCACTTTATTAATCATAAGCACACTCAGTTTTTAAGAGTAATTTGAAGTAATCTGTAACAAAGAAATTTAGGAAATAAAACCTTTGTGTCCTTGTGCATTATGGAATCATACAAAATCACCATTGGGATCTTTACATACTCACAGGCTTGGTAACCCTTTTCATCATGACATCTTCAATACTTCAAAATTACTGAATAGGGATTAATAATTTATTTCCAAATCAGTAGGTTAAGTTCAACTGTATAATTTTTTATTTCTACAGTAAAATTTACTGGAGAAATTTTACTGGCAAAAATTTATTTTTACCAGCTGTGCACCCACTCTCTGAATTTATCAGTGTTCAGGCACAGTCTCCACCCCCAAATTAATTTTGTGGATGCAAAGTTCTAAACATTGACCTTAAAATGAAACCAATAAATACTTCCAGGGGCTAAGAAGAAAAATTCAGAAGGAAAAAATAAAAAGTACACTTCAGTATTTCAAATGTAAATATTTATTCATTCAAATTTCATAAGCTATTTCGTGGTGGAATTTGTCAAAAATGAAAACAGTAGGAATAATAGATTGAGAAAGAGCCCCTATAGTGATTCTCCACTTTGGGCGTTAACAACTTAGAAGTAAATCTTTTAACAAAACTAAAGAAAATATTTTATTATACATAAAAATAATTTTGCAGGAGATGAAGACCTTTCAATCAGATGAAAACACCCTACACTGATCCATATTAGTTCTTCCCCATTGTTTGACTGGCCCTGGTCTTAAAGGGTTTTCTTGGGTGATTTCTCCTCAATATCTATATATATGGTCTAGTTTATCCCCACAGTATTTGCATAGTGGCATGTAATTAGAGATAGGTATAGAATATGAGAGCTATAGAAAAAAAACCTCTCACTTATCTTAGGGAAAAGAAAATGTATTTTTGGTTTGTTTATTTAATCTTCAATGTACACAGAGATACCAAAAAAGGTTAAGACTACTGTGTTTATAAAAAATCATCCTGACATATCTGAAAGAATAACTAATGCCTTTCCCAAATATCCCTCTGGGAGAAGAAGCATGTATATATAAGACAACAAACTCATTTTCTCTTTAGAAGTAGTTGAAAATCTTTTTTATATTTAATGAGTGGATAATATAGGACACAGTTTTGGATTGTATTTCCATGGTGTTCATTAGGACTAAAAATACATCATCTAATTTTCAGACAGAAAGTTGTAATTTCATTAAAACCCAAAGATTTATGCCTTCTGTACATCAAAGGCATTTGTTTGACTAGCTATCCAGTGTTTTTCTGCAAACTACATACCACTAAACTCCCCAATAACACATTAAAAATACCCTCGACTTCTGTTGTAACAAGATGACACCATTGATTTTTCAACTGATAATAAGTTACTTCCAAGCACAGTTGAAAAGTAACTGAAGAGAAAATAGCTGAAGCACTGGTTTGAAGTCTCCATTCTCTTCTGTCCATAAAAGACTGATATTGTTCCCTTTCCTTCTGAATGGCAGATTAGAGTATTTGGTATTGTGAAGATAGTTTTACTACATTTCTTATAGTTGATTGAGTAGCTTCAGAAGCTGTATGCATGTTATTACAAATAGAAATATTACTTCGTTCTAAAGCAAGCACTTCATGTATTTACCCTGCCTAGCAAGATCTACCCTAATTTTCAGAATTACATTCACCAGCACGCTCAGTGGCTTAAATTGCTGTCCTGTAGCAGTCCCATAATTTCACCTATGAGTGGTAGAAACCACTGGTTGTGTTTGTTTTTCATACTGACAGGCTGCTTTTCAAAGAAGAAATATTATTTTTGAGACAGGCCAAAACCACTGAGCCTATTTATGCTCTCTCTGTTAGAAGCTTGTTTCTTCCCTTCCTCAAGCACTGTTTTTACTTGCAAGTGATAAATTTACTTCCCTACCAATTTGGGCCATTCTGAAAACTGCAACTATGTCAGAATGAAAGAGGTACTTCTCCTGTACAAAGCCAAACCCCACCATTTCTTCCTGGAAGCAAAACCCTTTGAGAAATACCTAGAATTAGTAACTCTTATACATGGGAGATTTACTGAAGTTCAAAAGTTATTGCTACTTGGGAAGAACAACTTATATTATTTCATAGTAAAATACTCTGTGGACTCAGTAAAGGCAACCACCAATTATGAACTGAAGTAGTTGAACAGGACTTGGGCTTATGCTTGTCTAAAGGTCTTAACAATTATTCATTGTATATCTTTTTAAAAGATGATGCCTAGAAATACCACATGCAAAGCATTTTGTCTGAGACATTTGGGTGTAGTGTTATCCAGAAACATGAATTTTGATAGCGTTAAGTATGCTGATACTCTCAGATAATGACTTCTCAGAAGATGCCTAATAGACTTCGAATCCCAGCTACAGGGGTTAGTACCAAAAATGTAGCATCAGCTACATTTCTTTAAAAGACAACATCAGAATTCTCCTTCCATGATATCCTGGTGTTTAGAGAGTTTTCTGAAATATCAAGGAAATTGTTAATTTTTCTCTCTCCTGCAGCTTGAAATTCTGAGTGTCCTAACCCCCACACTATGGTCTCTGTTTCCAAGAGAAGATACATGAATTCTCTCCCTATGTAAAGTGCAAGGCAGCAAACTGATGGAAGGGTCCATAGCACACGAATCTGTCACTTAAGGCCAGTGTTGTTAGTGCATTTCTATTCCATCATACCCAGTTATGATATTCAAAGACCTTTGAGCAGTAGTGTTTATCACCTATTGTAAACAAAAACATTTTTGACCTGAACTGGTGAGAGGGAAAGAGGAGAAGGCAACTGGGGTGAGTGGCATGAATGGGCAATCTTCTGTCCTCCCCTCATTTATGATTTGTTTCCACTTTAAACTCCCTATCTACACACCAATGCCAAGACACAGGCAATGCATTGTTTATGTCCCTTTAACCTTTGTGGTTAAGCATGTAGATTAGAAAAGTCTGTTTAGATTAGAAACCTCTGTTGTTTTGCTTGTTTTTTCCCCTCTTAGCAAAGCTGTTATGAAAGGTATTATGGCTTCTGAACAGTACTTCTGGTCCTTCAGATTTACAAAATATTTGTCACATGAAATGGTTATTCTATTCTATTTTATACTAAAAGTATGTTTCTTTCAGCTTTTGAAAAAAAAAAAAAAACAACCAGCAGAATAGACAAAGTGAATTACTATGAGGCTATAAACTAAGAAAAATAATTACACACGCATCTCAAATGAGAACAACACAAATGAGTTACAGGGTAACAGACTACAGGGTAACAGAGATTAGAAACATTGGTTCTTTGAAAAGTTGGTTCTTATGATTCCCATTTTTCAATTTCCGTGTTTTGTAGAATGCCAATGTGCAATCAAAGATAGCAGCAAAGAGGTATTATGATATTCTGAACCACAGTCACAGGCATTCTTGAAAACTAGTAGTAGCTGAAGGACATGTTTTATCTAAATCCTTAAAGAACAGCTGTGGAATGGAGTCCCACAAGACACAATTCATGGTCAAATGTGTTTTCTCTCTCTGTAGTAAATATTACAGAGACAAAGCTGATGTGGGTTGGCACAAGTTCTTGGCAGACATTTGCTGATGCTTCAAAATCCATTTTCATTTTGGATCGTATTTTAATTGAGTGTGTAGAGATACATTAATGTTTGGCATGCTTTCCTTTTCCAGATTCTTTTTCAAGTGAGAATGGCTACCATTTGATGGCATGCTTACTCAGGATTCGCTCTGACTAGAAGAAGCTTAAGGAAGATATGAAGAATGTGGCATCTGAGAACTGCTCTGTGAAAGCTATCCTTCACAAAGTCATCTTGTCCTATATAGGTTCCTGCAGAAAATGTTGATGTCACCCCACACAACCTCCTCCAACATGTTTTACTTGCCTGTTTATTGCTCCGTATACTGTGCAGCAGTATTTATATCAGCACCATTGCAAAGCTATTGCATTTATAAAGACATGCAAAAAAATAATCAAATACTACTAGGGAATTAATAAATGCTTTATTATCTACAAGACGCGCTTTCCCTTACTCCTGTGATAGTACTAATAGCCTCCGTAATAAAATATATGCATTTATTTTATGACCAAATATACATTTTATAGTTCAAATCAAAGCTTGCATATCTCAATTTATAACTTCACTTATATTAACAGACTCTGTGAAATCAAGTCCATGTCAACTAGGTCTTTTTATAAATGAGTTCTTCTATTTCTTTAGTTTTGTATAGGAAATTTTCATTCCTGTGAAGAAAAAATCATTGATGAAATTTCTTTCAGAGCAGAGTAGAAAGACATACTTATCCCTATGAAGGAAGCTGAAAAGGTCATGATTGTTTTTTTCATTTTGCTTGTATCTTTTGTTCAAGACTACATTCTAACTCTTCTGAGCAAAAAAAAAAAAAAATCTTAAAAATTGCTAGATATGCAATTCTTCTTTAGATGAATAAAATATTTTCTTACTGAAGCCATTAGTTGTTTTTAGTTGTTTTGACTACACACTGTTGAACCAGGTCTCATATTCCTCCTTTCCTTGGTTAAAAATGTTGATCCAGGTCCTTACTTTCACCTCACTCAACCAAGAAGTCCATTGTTTTATTGTGTACCCTTCCGCAGTTGTAAAGCTCATACAAGAGTAAAACAGATTGTTCTACTGGCTGTAGCTGAGGAGTGTCATCTAATGAAAAAGACACCAGTTTCCTGCCACAGCTATTATGTTAGATTCGTACTGGGATATCGATGAAAATGTACACAGACAGTGAAAGCATTCCTATCTCGCAAACGTGCATAGATTACCTAATACCAATGTATCATAGATAAAGGCAGATATGAAAAGAAAGGAATCTTAATGTCATATATCTTATTTGGAGACAGAAGCAAGCGGATGGCCTGTGATAGTA
Source organism: Gallinago jamesoni (assembly GCA_025769975.1). NCBI lineage: Eukaryota > Metazoa > Chordata > Aves > Charadriiformes > Scolopacidae > Gallinago > Gallinago jamesoni. The sequence continues at coordinate 33,030,289 of JAOQGH010000019.1, read as the reverse complement.
TGCTGCTGGGTCTAATTAATTGTCAGGGAAGTGCTTGGAAGGTGAAGGAGGGAAGAGTAAGACATGTTATGAATTTGTGCCTGGAAGTGACACTTTTAGGGACAAAGAGGATGGAAAAGTATTTGCATGTGATATATTTTCACAGAAGAACATTAGCAATTCCATCATTAGGATACTAGAAGACTTCATTTTGACAAAAGTATGGAGGATTTTTTCATAGGTAATGCAAACATGAGAAAAAACAACCATCAACTCTATGCGTTAAACTTGACCTAGAATTACACATCTTTTTTCTATATTGGCATACACTTGATTTCCACAAACAAGTTTTTAAACTAATCATGTACTTAGAACTGCTAAGTTTCTCACGATCTTTTCAACAGTCTCTGTAGGGAAAATATGCCTGTGTTTTGCTTCATGCACAACTTTACATGTTCTAAGATATTACCCATTAGGAATATTTTCCTCTTCCCCTTCTCGTTTAAAGTTCCCATTGCTAAATATGCCAATGGGAAGAAGATGTATTTGTCAGTGTTGATACTGTTCATTCACACAGCAGTTAGGATGGTACTCCTGTGTGTTTAGGCTTTCTGTCAACTAATCAAAATCATTGAGACAGCTTATAGATTGGGATAGACTCCAACACAAGTGAAAGGTAGCTGATTCTAATCAGATATATGCAGACCCTGAAATTAAGATACTATTCTCTTTGTATTAATTTCAGGAACACACTGTTGTAAAAATATATATACACCTGCTTTTTTCTTGTCTTCTGTTTGCCTATATGTAGCATCCAGGAAATCATTTAGTAAATAATCACCTAAATGTCTTTCTCATTTGCCACAGTGTTCCTGGCTAACTATTATAAAGACATCAGTTGCATTTTGTTCTTTAATGTGTGCAGTCTGCAGACAGAGAGGTTATATCTTTTTGCAATTATTAACAATATATTTATGTCGGGGTCTGAGGGACTGACAGGCAAATCCCAGATGTCATGATCTACATTATGCTCAAAATATGTGTAGAGAAGCAACTATGCTTTTCTGGGTCTTTATTTTTGCTTTAGTCTAGCTGGAGTCTATAAAACTGGCCAGCCACATAATACTTCACAAAAAAATAATTTCAGGTCTTCTTTTTATGGAGTTTTTATAGAGTGGCTGTGTGAGAAGACATTTTTAGCACAGTCTCTAGCCAAAAAAGCAAGGCAAACTATTAATATTTAGCCTTCCGTCAAAAACACAAATTTAAAAAACAGCAATGCAGACAGGTATGTTTCAAATCAAGATTACATCAAGCCATGGACACAAAGCCTGCTGCAGTCACTGGAATGATTCCCACTGACCCCAGTGGTTTTCAGATTAGGGCCCAGATGTCTCTGATTCCTATTGTGCTCAGCAAATTATTCATCTGGATTGTGTGACCCCTGTGGAAGACTCAGGCCTTACCAGGAAAACACAGAGTTTGAAGAGCACAGCAGTAAATCATGCCACCAGGAGTGAGCCATTAGACGGTTATTGAACACTGCAATTTTTTTAGACTGTCTGAACAGAAAGTGCTTTCAATGGCTTTCAAACTCCACTGTAACACAACTTAGCATGACACTCCATCCTTCTTGCAAGCAGCACTAAACATTTTACCAAAAGATGTAATAATAAATTCACACTTGTGTAGTGTGATGTGTTTGTGTTAACATATGAGAGTGCCTATAGGAAGTTCCCAGCCTCCTGACTTGTAAAAGTTCAGCTTTATCTACCTACCAGAGTTCATATAATGACTGCTGCAGTGGTCAGTGACAATTTGGATTTTATTTGGAAACATACTTTCAAAAGGGATAAAACGTTACCAGAAGTGTATATCATCAGTCTGCCACTTGGCAGACTCGTTCTTCTCCCCTGGCATCAGTAAGTAAAAGGCAGCTTCTTGTTGCATTTCTAAAGTGGCTTGGAAAAAAAAAAAAAAAAAAATTGGGCAAAGATCTCTTCCCTTTACTCCCCAGCAGATTTTAAAGCAGTCCTTCACTGTTTCCATACAGTGACTTGTGTTACCAAAGACTGACTGATGACCTTGGGTTTGTGGTGAAATGCAAATATTTTCTGGCTTTTAGGACAGCTGAATATTCACTGAAGAATGCTTCAATCAGAACTTCTCCACTACTAATCACCTGATTATGCAATCAGGGAACAGAAACTCTGCCACAGGACTTTAGTGGAGGAAAACGAGTTCTAAATTTCAAATGACAAGTAACTGAAGTCAGGGTCTTGTCAGCAATTCCTTAGCTCAGTACAGTTACCATTGGCTGTTTGCTGTTTGTTTAACAATCTGACAGGTATTGATGAGTAATTAAGCCTTTTTACAGCACCCATGGGGAGAGACGGCTGTATTGCTGTGGTAGCAGAGATAAACTTTTGATGCAAGAATTAGAGAGAGTGTTTAGCCATATCCCCTTCCCAACTGTGGCAGTACCAGAGTATGACCCGGGCTGCCTAAGAAGCCCTGTATGCTAAGAAGTTAAACTGCTTACATGCTGAGAGGCAAAGGGGGATTTGTGGAACTTCAGTTTGCAGAAATGAGTAAACCTGGAACCATCCTATTATTTGTCTCATCTGGTTTATTTAAAGCTAGTTAAATTAGGGGAACTATATGATGTGTTTGGAAAACAGAAAGAATTCACACAATTTACATCATTAAACAATGGGAGTTAGCAAAATACTGCTTCTTTTGTAGAGAAAATTTGATTTTCTTTCCTCCCTGCATATGAACCAAAACTTTTCAGCTGCACAGAAAGATATCAAAATCTAACAAAGCTGCTTTTTCTCACTGGGAATTTTCATTCACTTGCTTGTTACGACACAGCTTTTTATTTTTTGCTTCCTAATTCTTTTAGGATGTGCAAGGTGAAGACTGAATAACTTTGAGGTTATAATAATTTGCTGGCAAAATATCCAGCAGGCTTGCGTGGATGAATAAGGAACTGCTGGACAAGCTCAGGACCAAAAAGGAGGCCTATAGAGGGTGGAAGCAGGGATGGGTAGAATGGGCAGAATACAGAGAAACAGTCCAAGTGGCCAGAAACATGATCAGGCAAGTGAAACCCATACCATTCTATAATTCTATGATTCTATGAATAGACAGAGAAATCTGTAAAGCAGCAGGTCTGAAGTTATGCCTGTAATTGTAAGGGACCTACTGCCAATATCACATGACAAGGACCACAAATGTTTTCCCTTTAAAATATTTAAGGTCTGCCAATAGTAGATAAGGTCTCTCTTCAAAAAAATTCTGTGAGGATAAAATGGAACACTGAGTCAAACTTTCTGGGTTCATAGCTCTGTTTCCATGAAGCCCAAATCCTGGAAGAATGAGACAGATATGAAACTATCACTACAAATAAGAAGAGTATTTAGATTTTTGTTGCTTTTTTAGTAGTTAAAACAGATTAAATGCTAATTATCACAAAAGTACATGAGTCTAACTTAAATCTTCAAAAGCCACAAAATTATTTTTTTGTCCTTTTTTGATTAATTTGATCTAATCATGAGTACTCCATGTCCCTGGAAGGAGACACTCTACATAGTTCTTAAATTATTCTGGTGATTTTCTTTATAAGCTTAAAGAAATATTTACCCAGGTTAAGTTTGACTTGCTCTCTGTTTCTTTTTGTGCCGTGGCCTGAGAGTACCATGCAAACTAATTGGGTAAACAATAGCATTTCAGACTATACCTCATCTTGGATACCCTGCCTCATATAGTCTAATAAATACCTTCCTCTTCTGCTGCCTAACAGTTCACTCAAAACTCATGGAAACAAAATTAACTCATTTAAAAATCTGCTCTATACTTTTAGAGTAAGGCTTCTTGTAAATACTTCCAAATAAATCCATAGAGAAAAATTAAGGTTACTGACTATTAACTACTACAAAAAAATAAAATAAAATAAAATAAAATAAAATAAAATAAAATAAAATAAAATACCCATATTTCACTGCTTCTTTCCTAACTTTCACCTAATTGCAGCATAAGCCTAGATAATTTTTATTTTTCTATTAATTTAACATAAAATGTACCCAATTCTAGGAACAATCTCACACAATCCTCTAAACAATGACTGAATAAACCATACATAAAACATGTGCAGAATGATAAATGATTTAGGATTCCAGAGATTGTTTCATTAGCTGTTTATTACTACCTAGACAATATTTGTAATTTTGTTAGTTTCGACTATATACTGGTCAAACAGTTCGAAGTAATTTCTTCTGATATGTAACAGTGCTAAATTATTCTGTAGTTCTTTGTTTGTTTTCCTTAATGAGGAATGCATTATATAGTAGAAGTCTCTAATGACTATTTTAATTTATTTGTTTTACTTTTTAATTTTCAATAATCAGCTTAGACCAGTATATGATACATGTTATCAAACTCAGGAAGCATTTCTAAAGCCTTTAAGCATAGTATTGCTGAAAAAACAAGGCACAGTTTAAAATTACTGCAAAGATTAATCTCTCTATAAGGCTTCAATCAATAGTATTGATTTCAAGTTAAGTCTTTATTTATCCATGTTATTTCATTTAGTAAAGATCTACAAATAACTAGCAGCAAGACATAAGCATATAGAGATAATAGTATCAAGTCATTCTTTTCTTCTTTCTAGTATAATATTCTCTCCAGCAATCTGAAGAGGACCTATCCATGAAGAGGTGTAATTTTTCAGCAGAAAAAAGTTTGTTTTAGACATCTTAATTAGTTACATAGTAAAATACAATTTTATGTTCTAAATGTTACTATTTTTATTAAGGTGCTACTTTCAGTAATAATTAGTAATTAGTACAAGAAAATTGTCTGTCTGTAAAAATGAGCTGTTCTATTGATGAGAACAACAATAATGTCCCATTGGACTGTTGGAATCTTAGAATGGTTTTGGTTCAAAGGGACCTTTAAAGGGCATCTAGGCCAACCTCCCTGCTATTCACTTGAGCAGGTTGCTGAAAGCACCATTCAACCTGACCCTGAACACTTCCAATGGTGGGGCATCCATAACAACTCTGGGCAACCTGTTTCAGTGTCTCACCACTCTCATAATGAAAAATATCTTCCTTATATCCAAACTAAATCTATGCTGGTTCAAATAAAAAACATTTCCCCTTTTTCTCTCACTACATGTCTTGGCAAAAATACTTCCTCCATCTTTCTTGTAAGTCTCCTTTATGTATTGAAAGGCCACAATAAGGTGACCCCAGAGTCATCTCTTCTCCAGGCTGTCACTCCAACTGAATCAGTCTTTCTTCATAGAAAAGGTGTTCCAGCCCTCTGATAATGTTTGTGGCCCTTCTCTGGACCTGTGCTGAGAGTACATGTCTTTCTTGTATTGGAGACACCAGAGACAGAATCACCTCTCTTGACCTGCTGGCCATGCTTCTTTTTTATGCAGCACAGGATATGATTAGTTTTCTGGGCTTCAAGTGTACATTGCCAGTTCATGTAAAATTTTTCATCCACCAGTGTCTTTCTCTGCAGGGCTGCTCTAAAGTAATTGATTACTGACTATCCACTGATATTTGGGAATGCTGAGTAGGTTGCCCAGCAAAGCTATGAATGCCCCAGCCCTTGAAGTGTTCAAGGTCAGGTAGGATGGAACTTTGAGCAGTCTAATCTAGAGGAGAATGTCCCTGCCCATGGCAGAGGGGGCTGGACTAGATAATCTCTAAAGGTCCCTTCCAACTCAAACCATTCAACAATTCTATGATTTTCCTGATGCAGGATATTGCACTTGGCCTTGTTGAACTTTATGACATTTACATGGGCCCACTTCTCACTGGCTGTCACTGCCATGTCACATTTATTGTAGCACAACTTTCTTCCTTTGATGCACACATAGGAATTATAGAAGCTCTCTGAAGTAATTTATCAATTGTATAGGTTATAAGGTCAGCACACTGGTTTCATCTAGTTTGATCTTTTGTGTAACACATACTTTAGAATCTCTTCACATCAATTCTTATTTGAACGGGAGTTTCACTTTTAAATAAGTATTTTGTCTTGGTTTAAAAATTGCTCATGGAGAATTTGTCAGATATTATGCAAGTTCTGTTGGTTAACAATGTTAAACAAAATGTGTTTTACTCATGGAGTAAATTTGTGTAAATTTAGCTTCAATTCAATTTACTAGTATCATATTTGTTTTTATGTAAGTAGAATGTAAGTAGAATTATGTAAGTAGCATTTGCTCACCTCTATATTGTCACTTTATGTTCTTCTTCCACATTCAGTGTTTTTACTCATATCTGTATTCTAACTCTTTACATTTTCTTCTGAGTCTTTATGAAGTTTCTCCATTAATTATGGCTATCACAGCTGGAACTTATTTATCTAAGAATAGTCCCACCATTTCAGGGTAGAGAGATAGGAGAATCAACCTATGCCCACCAAGACTGTTGCCTATACAAGCAAAGGTTACAATATGTCCTTCCTGGCAAGTGGGCATCTGTGGTCAGCTTTTATTTGGTTATCTCCTAATCTTTAAGAGTTACTGCTTCCCAAGCCAGAATACTCTACTATAAAAGAATGGCTTATGTTCTTCAGTCTTACACATAGATCTTTTGTTACCTGTACTTGACATGTTTATAGATTGACTTGACTTCTTAATTTTCCCCTTTTTCGCTGACATCCCTTGTGTCATTTATAAACATTATTAATTGTGTTTTACCATTCTCTTGTATGTCCGTCATAAAACAATTCAGCAGTGAAAAGCCAAAATAAATGTGCAGGATTCCAGTGGAAATGTGTCTGCCTGGTGTTTGTCCATTTGACTTCACATGTAAATCTGTCAAATAATCTGACTCTATATAGAATGTTTTTCACTGTGCATTACAATAATGGGTCACAACATGAACAAATAGAGGAACACTAAGGTAAAACATTCTTTTTCTCAGTTGCTGATACAAAATATTGTTAAACTAATTACTTAGATGACCTAGTTTACAACCAATATGCTTGAGATGAACTATGGTAGTGCAGTGGCAAAATTCTTACAATTTCTCACTGTGCTAATAGAAACAATTTTCTCAAACTACGCAATCACAATTACATTATCACTTTAGAAGTTGATAAATAAACCCATCATTCTGAAGCAGAATATTTCACAAGATGTTTTTATCTTGCATCTTTTTTTTGCACTTAAGTTATTTTTTTTAATAATTCTTCTAAATGGAACTTTTTATTACTTGCAAAGCATGTCCATTCTGGGCAGAATACAGAGAAACTATCTAAGTGGCCAGAAATGAGATCAGGCAAGCGAAAGTCGAGGCAGAACTGAATCTAGCCAGGGATGTGAAAGATAATAAAAAGAACTTTTCTAAATATATCAGGGATAAAGGCAAGATGAGAGAAGCTGTGGGTCCCCTCCAGAAGGAAATGGGAGACCTGGTCACCCAGGATATGGATAAGGCTGAGCTGCTGAATGACTTTTTTGCCTCGGTCTTCCCCGGCAAAGGCTCAAACCACACTGTCCAAGTCACGGAAGGCAAAAACATGGGCTCTGAGAGTGAAGAACCACCCACAGTACAAGAAGATCAGGTTCGAGACCTCTTAAGGAACCTGAAAGTGCATAAGTCCATGGGACCTGATGAAATCTATCCACGGGTCCTGAGGGAGCTGGTAGACGAAGTTGCTAAGCCCCTTTCCATCATATTCGAGAAATCGTGGCAATCTGGTGAAGTCCCCACTGACTGGAAAAAGGGGAACATAACTCCAATATTCAAAAAAGGAAACAAAGAAGACCCTGGGAACTACAGGCCAGTCAGTCTCCCCTCTGTGCCTGGCAAGATCATGGAGCAGATCCTCCTGGAATCTTTGCTAAGGCACGCGGAAAATAAGGAGGTGATTGGAGACAGCCAACATGGCTTCACCAAGGGCAAATCGTGCCTGACAAATTTGGTGGCCTTTTACGATACTGCCACAGACTTGGTAGACACGGGCAGCACAACAGATATCATCTACCTGGACTTACGCAAAGCATTTGACACTGTCCCGCATGACATCCTGGTCTCAAAATTGGAAAGTCACGGTTACGATGGATGGACCACTCAGTGGATAAGGAACTGGCTTGACGGCAGCACTCAAAGGGTTGCAGTCAACGGTTCTATGTCCAAGTGGCAGCCAGTAACGAGTGGTGTTCCTCAGGGATCTGTACTGGGACCAGTACTATTTAACATCTTTGTCGGTGACATGGACAATGGATAGAGTGCACCCTCAGCAAGTTTGCTGATGACACCAAGCCCGGTGGTGCAGTTGACACGCTGGAGGGAAGGGATGCCATCCAGAGGAACCTGGACAGGCTAGAGAGGTGGGCTTGTGCAAATTGCCTGGGCAATCCCAGGCACAAATATAGGTTGGGTGGAGAATGGCTGGAAAGCAGCCCTGAGGAGAAGGACTTGGGAGTGTTTGTGGATGAGAAGCTCAACATGAGCCAGCAGTGCATGCTGGCAGCCCGGAAAGCCAACCGCATCCTGCCAGCAGGTCTCGGGAGGTGATTCTGCCCCTCTACTCTGCACTCATGACACCCCACCTGCAGTACTGTGTCCAGTTTTGGAGTTCTCGGCACAGGAAGCACATGGACCTGTTGGAGTGGGTCCAGCGGAGGGCCACGAAGGTGATCAGAGGGCTGGAGCACCTCTCCTACGAAGACAGGCTGAGAGAGCTGGGGTTGTTCAGCCTGGAGAAGAGAAGGCTCCGGGGAGACCACATAGCAGCCTATCAATATCTGAAGGGAGCCTACAGAAGAGCTGGAGAGGAACTGTTTACAAGGAAGTGTAGTGACAGAATAAGGGACAATGGTTTTAAATTGGAAGGGGGGAGACTTAGATTAGATATTAGGAAGAATTCTAATATTCTTTACAGTATGGGTGGTGAGGCACTGGAACAGGTTGCCCAGGGAGTTCGTGGATGCCCCATCTCTGGAGGTATTCAAGGCCAGGCTGGATGGGGCTTTGAGTAACCTGGTGTAGTCGGAAATGTCCCTGCCCATGGCAGGGGGGTTGGAACCCAATGATCTTTAAGGTCCCTTTCCAACCCAAATAATTCTATGACTCTATGATTCTATGATGCTATGATTCTATGCCCAAAAGAACATTGAAAATGAAAATTTATTTATTTATTTTCCTAACATGATAGAGCCAATGTTACACTTCAAACAAAAAACATAATAAACTCTCAACATCTCATTTGTAGTGGTACTTATTTTTTTAATTTCAGGTGTCATTAAACTGTATGTTGATATTTGGTATATGTTGTAAGTGCTATCTGCTTGAGAAAAATACTTTCCTCTGGACCTTACAGTCCATATCAATATGCAATCCATACGCAATCACCATAAATCCCAGTAGTTCAGGTATAAGATAATTGAAGTATACCTCTTCAATCAGTTTTTGGTAGACTACTGCACGGACATAGAACAGACGTCCTGATGTCATATAATCAGATATAGACAAATTAATGCTTAGAATATTTTTGCCTCAGAATGACAATTAATTTTTTCTATTCAATTTGAGATCACCATGGATGGATATGCAAGTGGCAGATTGTGTAGTTGATTTTCTATTTTATCAGGGCACAAGGTAATCTTTTTATCATTCTTAATATTATTAGGAATTTCAGTAATGAAGGACTTATTAATAAACTTGCAGCATCTAAAATAAACTTTGAAATGAGTAATGAAAACTTATTTTATTTTTGGCCATGAATAAAATTTTCTATTCTCTTTTTGTGTTAAAAAACAAGATTCCACTCAATTATATAATCTGATTCACCTCTATATTCCTCTGGTTTTGTATTATGTAAATTACAGAATTATAAATCCTTAATCCTTTGATCAAAGCTAAGGCTCTATAAGCCAAAAACGACTTAAAAGATAATATTTTTGTAACCAAAGTGCAAAGAAAGATAAAAGGAGATATTTTGCTTCTCCTGGACAAAAGAGAAATTATTTAATCCTTTGCTTTCCTTAGCACAATGACTCTTTCATTTGTACTTTGTAGTATGTTTTCAAGGGTGAAGAAGTTAGACTCTGCTTTCAGGAGGAATACAGCACTCCAAGTACTCCAAAGAACTTTAACTGAGACACACATCCAGACTACACAAGTACCATTCACTCACTCACATTATACTAACACCAGCAATTCAATAGTTCATATGCAGCAAGCATATTTTTCAAAAATCCGTGGAAGTCAGTATGATTAGAGATTTGGATAAACTTCTGTATGAAGAGTGGCCATTGAAATTGTAGTGTCTGCTTACTAAGCAGTTGTGTTTAGTATTGTCAAATAGTTCAGGGTATCTACCATACAATTTCAAACATTGAAAAACTTGTTCTGAGGTTTAAAAGAAGAAAGAAATCAACGTGTAGTCAGTCTACTATTAAAAGCCATTTGCAATGATTTCATTTACATGGCCAGTGGCTAACTGCAGTTATAGGTTAATTAAAAGGTGGTTTATATACTATTGTTAAGCAAAGTCATTTTCTCTAATATTATTTATGCTGGTTTGGCATTTTGATTATTTTTCTTTCAATAAGGTGTGAATAGTGTATTACTCACTGGTGTTACACGTGTGTCTGCACAATACACATAGACATATGAATCCATATATATATATAGACTTGTAATTTACCACTGGTTCCAAGTTTTGGATTCTCTGCAAGGGAAGCAAGGTCTACATTAAAGAAATCAGCATAGTGCAAAACTAACAGCATTCTGACAGCGTTCCATTCTAGTCTTTGTACATATAACACCTGATCACCTGTTCTAATACAAAAGGCTAGATAGCTAACAGAGAGGGAATGCCAAACATAACAGGCAAGTTACTCTTTAAAAAGTAATGCTCTGGGTATAACTTTATTTCTCACCTCCAGAGGTTTGTACCAGAGGGCAGACCTGATATGTCAGCCTTTCTCAGGACAGTGGTTTATATTCAATAAAAAGCACCACTTAATTTTTTTAAAGACACTTTTACTTCATAGTAATTCCTAATAAAGGTCATCTGTGTCTGAACTGCTACCCACCCCTTGCACATGAATCATATGGAGATAAAACCAAGACATCAGTCAAGTCTTCTGGTAGTGTCTACAGTGCTTAAAAGCAAAGGTAAGTGGCAGAATCCTTTAAATCTAGAGACACGATAGTAAGATAAATTATAAAATCACATGGAAGGAATTAAATAAGTATATATGGCATAGAGGAATATTATATACATATTGTAGATATAAAAAAATACATATTTTCATATATATATGTGGAATATTTATTTTGACACTTGCTCAGATTTTATTTTAATTTATGTTGGTAACTTAATTTTCTCCATAATACTTCCAGAGCAATAGCTGATGGCTACCAGTGAAAAAATTAACTTTTCAGACAACTTATGATATAGCTAAACTAAATCTCTGACCTGCTAGTACCTGTTTCTTAGCATTGATGCTACACTGCATATTTTAAACAAAATTCAACAACAGAAAACTTCAGGCATTTTCTCTATAAGTTATTCACATTGTACTATGGTTTAATTTTATGGCCCAAAATTAAGATAAAAATTAACATACTGGTTATTTATTATTAACACGTATATCAGCATAATCTCTGATATCTTCCACACACTAAATGTTAACATCATTTCCAATTGCCAATCCAAGAGTAAACTACAAATATGTTGTCTATTGTTTGCCTCAGTTATTTCTATATCTTTCTATATCTTCTGCCTTCCTAGCAGAAGATCTAAATGCTTACCCAATTGCCTACACTCTGTGCTTATTCCTTGGAATGCAGATGTAGACGTACATAACCTGTATTAAAAAACAACACACACACAAAAAAAAACAAACTATCAAAAAAACCAAACCAAACAACCAAAAAACCCTAAGTTCAAGATTTTGTGTGTGCATAGAAGGAAGTGTATTTAGGACAGAAATTAATGATTAAAAAGTTGAGAATTCTGCCTTATTATTTTTAAATTAGTTTCCCTCCAGCAAATTCTTAGGTGTGCAAGACAGTATGACAAAATGTGGGCTATCACTCACCAGAATTGCTCAGTTTTGTTTATAATTAAACTGATGTGTGGATGTAGAATCCTATCATTTGACTTTTAAAAATGTTGTTTGTCAAAGGAAAGTGAAAATTCCCACTTGTCTGTCTGTAGCCTTCAACATGATCTTATTTTCACAAAATCTCATGATCTCATTGCTATTCTGGAGAGCAAGAAAAATAAAATGTGTCACGGCCATATTATTAGTATGAACCTAAAGATTAAAAATAACTTTTACCTGATTACTTTGGTAATGACAGAGCATGTACACGGGCATTTATACACATAATTTTTCCAGTAGAGGTACCTTTAGCAAGGACCCTTGGATCCCACAAGAGTCTTGATTTTTATTAAATTGCTAACTTTTAATTGTTAGGCATTGAGATTCATGTGATAAACATGTTTTAGAAACCAAGTTTCATTTTAATCTAAAGCATTGTTTAACAAGAAGCAAGCAATTAAACAGCTATACATTTCTAACTAATGGAGGAGTGTGACGTCAATAAAACCAAACCTTATTTGGAAATGAGTATAGCATTGCCTTTACATCAGTAATTTAAGAACAAAATTAAGCGTTCCAAAGACCAGCATTTTATGTAAACAAACAAACCTTGAATAAGTAAAAATGCCAAATCCAGTCCTCAGTAAAGAATCACATTACAATAATAGACTTAGAACTTCAGAGTTTGTCTTTGCAGGACCGAATATTTACCTTATACCATCACGCAAATGTGTATGTATTTCACATATTTCTGTGATGTCTGGACATCATACAAATATGAAGAAATGGATCATTTAAGAATATGTATGAAGCAGAGATATATTATCACTTGATTCCTTTCTTAAGCAAAGAACTATGTAATTTCTTTACCATATGTGATAGGCTGCCTGTTATGGAAAAAGAAGCAGCTGAACCTCAGTCAACATCCTTCAGGAAAATTTATTCTTTCTTCCCTCACACTCCATACCTCTGCAGAAGGCCAGTAATATCCTCCAAAAGAAGGTCAAAAGAAGGTATAAAATATTTATCTTTGAAATCTATAAAGTTCATAAAATATTTTATGGGAGATAAAATAATAAGTATACTGAAAGTATGAAAACAGCCCTATGCATGGGGTCAGTCCAATGTGCAATCTTTTTCATTACTTAGTGACTTAACTGATGGCAAGACACCAGCTCTGACCACCTTCACACTTAATGGCAAATACTCAAATATTTTGAAATTTGATTTTCATTTATTTTATATGTATACACTACTTCTTCATAAACAAAGGCAAAATAGAGAAATCTCACACCATAGCTCTAAATAGAGATATTACAATGAGGAATTCAGTGCCAAAGACAGGACAGCTGCTAGCCCATCATTAATAGGAGGCATAATCATAGTTATTCACAATGTCTTCTATAATAAAACATCATTTAAAGCAGAAGGATTTTTGTGAAAACAGGTGTAAGTGGAGAGGGCTTGTGGAGCAATCAGAAAGCAAAAGACATTTGGATGTAGCAGAAAGACTTGGATTTGAGAACAGGGTTCTTAATTATGAAAGCTGAGAGAATGTAAATATTGTTAAGTGGTGCTCCATGTCAGACTAGCTAAGTTACAGTGAGTGAGTGTCTTGTTTAAATACAGTTTATTCATGTCCTTAAGGTTGCATTATTCTTTTAAATGAACTTCCAGATTTCTCAAACCCTAAGTACACTGGATTGCTGCCAGCTGACTTACACAAGGCTGGCAGATAGAAAAAGAACAAGTGAGTAGTTGATTGGTTGGCATTAGATACTATTTTATGGTCCAGGATCTTTGTCCCCAGAAGTCATGATTTTGCTGATCAAATTCTGGCCTGCACTGAGACACCCCTGAGTATCTTCAAGCCAAAAGCATAAGGAAGAAGTAATGGCTGACTCCTCCAAAAATGCCTGGAGATAAAAGACTAGCCTATGTCTCCAAAACTTAAAAGGTAGAATAATACCAGTAAGTGAACTAACTGGAAGATGTTCCATCAAAACCAGCCAGTTCACAAAGACAGATGGTACAAAGTGAAGTAGAGGGGTGTTCGTTTTCAACATTTAGAATTTGAAAAAAAACTATGGTTGCAATGCCTGGCAACATCTGTTAATCCTAAAAAGATTATGGCTGTGCTGTGCTTTGTTCAAAAGTGACAGGGTATGCGTGTGTACTCTCCTGACTGACTCAAAGGCCTAAGAAAAAGAAGACTTCAAAGGCAGTGTAAATCCCAATTAAAAAACAAACAAACAAACAAAAACCCCAAACACAAACAGAATTGATACTGTCCCAAATAGGTTGTTATATATCAGGGGTTTTCTTTCAAAGCCACTGCTCATTCGGCAGTACCTCTGTACTTTAATATTTTACTTTAAACACAGTAATAGTTTAATAAAAGAGTAATTATTTTTAAAAACCCATGTTGACAATTCACCTATGAAAATCAAATCTCTTACTAGGTGTCATAAAGTATGAATAAAGAAATAGAAATATTTCAAATCACTAGTCACTTTTGAAGACTTTTTAAAACTAACCCCCTCATTTTAGCAACATAGGTAGATAAACAATGAGCCATGAACAGGTTGCTTTAGTCTCTCTTTCCTGCCAATGGAAGAGAGAAGTGTCTCTAGAGGATGTTTCAGAATACTGCAGACTAAAATAGAGAGAATGCCAAGTTATTATCAATAGTGCTACCAAGTGAACAGCATGCCAACTGTCTAGACTGCAGCTATAGTCAATTTTTGATGGATACTGTGTAAGAATTAGGATGTTAGATAATGCTGAGAGAACAAATCAGGTAGATTTAAGAAGTACTTTCCATTTTATTTTCCTTCTACTTCTAGGCAAGAGATCTAAATTTCACTGTAAACTAAAACAAAAGAAATACCTGTTACTGACACCTTTTGGAACAAGAGCTAAATTCAGGTTTTGATCACATTCTTCCAACTGACATTTAGAAGATGGTTTTAACAACATCAGTTAACTTTTCAGCAGAAAGCATGACGTAAGCCAATCAACAAAGTCAAAGGGTAGGAATTACCTGATCTGTATTTATGGATAGCTACTTTTTCATCTTCAGTGGGAGGAGAGAAAAGTTCAAGGAAAATGATAAATCAGGCTGTGCAGGTCACCATTTCTACATTTCCAGTTGGTCTTTATGACTACTCACAGCTTAATTGTGTCCTTTTTGCAGTTTCTTTCCAGCCTGCAGCCAGGATTCTTTTGCCTTTCTGCTCACCAATGAGCAAAAGAATTCCTGGCTTCTCATATTGAAAGTGTCAATGAAAAAGGATTGTCTTAAAGAGGCTCTGTGTTCTTTCTAGATTCCTTAAAGCACTTGCTCATCAGTGTTTGTTTCAACCATGACAGAAAGGTGTCAAATAGATGAGAGAATATGCAATATATTCTTGAGGGAGAGCTTCCTCCTCTGCTATTTTCCACTGAACTCCTGTCAGAGATTTACCCCTCCGCAGGCCAGACAGAAACAGAGGCCTTAAAGGGGCCTCATAACCTAATTTCCATCCCTCCCCTCAATTTAAGGCTATTTTGTCAGTGGTTCCATCTCCTTTCCACTATTTACAGTAGATGGAATGACTTTCATTACTACAACTTTTTTCAGTGATCAAAGAAAAGAGCATTTTCCTATATGACAACATGTTTCTGGTACAGCTGTCAACCAAAGTAATTCATTTCTATATAAAGCAGCATAATGGAGGGTGGTGTTTTTTTCTTTTCTTTGACTTTGCTTGTATTTTTGATCGTGTTCTTTGTTTATATCATGTATTTTTAAATATCTCATGTTCTATTACCTATGCTGACAGTTGCTGATGCATGGGAATCACAAACCACTTACCTTCAAGTTAATCTTTTTGAATCAATTTTGTATCAGAGTACCTAGCATAAGATGACTGCATGAGTCATTTTCTCTGGTCTGTTGTCTTTCAAAAAATGTCTATTAAGTAGTTTGGAGAATGTGGATTTATGAATGTGCATTGAGCACATTAAATCTCAAAATAAAAAAATGCGAAAAAGTCAATGGAATTCAATATATAAACAGCTGGCAGAGCTAATAACTCAGGAGCAGGATTCCTGATGCAGGAAACGGGTGGGGTTTTTTGTCTTCCTAGAAAACACAAAACATGTTCACATTCTCTTTGGAAGTCCTTATACCAAAATAAGTATATTTTTGACAAAGATCTTATGTTTAGAAGAGATATACTTGAAAAACCAAACAAGGGGAATATAGCATCACGAAGATTTTCATAGTTTCAAACCCTGTCTATGCATTAATACTGTCCTAATTTTTTTATTAGTGAATTGTATTAAGTTATGGTCACCTAGGCATGAGATGTTTCATTATTTTTTTTCCCTATACAAGAGCGCATGATAAAGTAATTGCTGAAGAACTGCCCAGACAATTACCAAGAGGTGCTTCTTAGATTTGTGCTATTAATTGCTCCAACATAAATAGATTTCTTGCTTTATTTTACACTCTTGCATTTACTATGTTTTGCTCTTTATTTTGACAAATTCATGCATGTATGGCAAGCCATACCTTCCATATGGTGTGATTCATAATTTTAAGGATGTTATCTGTTATCTAAGCTATAGTATAAAGGTCAAAGTTTAGATATTACAGCTCAGCATGTGTATCTGGCTCTGACCTAGATCCAAGTTCAAATATAAATAATGAGGAAACTTTTTTATTTGCAAACAAAACACGTTTTTGTTTGTTGCTGGACTCTAGGGAGATTTCTGAAGGCAAATACAGAGCTACAATCGCTGTCACTGGCAGTGAAGGGAGGTAAAATAGAGAGAAGGAAGGAGACACAAATTATGTATTTATCTGAAAGCACTGGAACATCAAGGATTGTAATGCAAAACCTCTTAGTGCTGATTACTTTCAAGTCCTTTCTCTTCCATTCAAGTGTGTGTGTGTGTGAGAGAGAGAGTGCGTGTGTCAGTGTTTTATAACAGAAAGGTTTGGTCTAGTGAAAAAAACAACAAAAAGCTTAATCAGATTTAATACGAAATGGTTTATATGGCCACACTACTTCACATATCTGTTTCATAATAGAAGTGAAAGAATGTCAGGAGTTGCATACAGCTGTTTTTCTGGGTCAGCAAAGAACTGAAGACATCCAAGTTTATCAAGGCAGAACATATTCATGCTAGAGTGCAGAGGATTCAGCTTGCTGCAAACAGTCAGAAGAGCTGACAACATTATCACCTCTGTAATGATAAGAAGCAGATGAGGATATGAAAGCATTTCTTTAGTGGTGGTTTGAAAAAATGCCCCATACATCCAGAATCTTATATGATCTTATAAGAGATTTAAGAGATGTTCTCCATACTTGTTTTATCCAGTCATTTGATTGGTTCTTTTACTATACATGATAGGGAATCTCAAAAAAGGAGCCTTTCTTTATTCTGAAATAAAACCAGGCACAGTTTATGATAGTGAAAAAAATAGGAGATTCACATTTTACTCAGAGCCCATTTGTGCATACTATACTCTGATCAGTCATCAGACTACTATTCACATGGTACATATTATCCATTTACATGTTCACAAGGTATGCTATCATTTATGATTGCCCAATTTTTTTTTGTTAGAAGTCTTCATTTAGTTTCTTAATTTTGAACTATTTAATGGGAAATTTTTCACAGCAGTTGCTGCCGTTCTGGGTTTAAACAAAATGTTTCATCCATATCCAATGAGGAAGTTATAAAGAACGTGGTTTTGCTCATTTCATTGTGAAAAGCTGCTGTCTTTGCACTGAAAAGCTTTAATCTGGTGGAGGAGTCATCCACCAATTAATGTGGTGGGCAGGAATTGCAATTGAGATCTGGTGGATAAACATCATGACCTATTCTTGAAACACTAAGCAAATTCAACCCATAAGTACATGCCTGCATAAAATCTGATTCCTTTTAAGAGCCCCCTCTCAAGATTGCATCTCCTGAGCTTGCTTCATTCCATCATGCAGATCCACTTTGTAGATCTACACACTTTGTAGATGGAGAGTAACATGCTATAGGATTATGACTATAGCGTGGTACACTAACTCTTTCCTGCAATACTTAGTCCCACAGACATTGCTGTGGTGGCAGCTGAAAGAAGAAAAAGTCTGAATCCCATCTATTTTCAATTTTCCAGCCAACTGTGAACATAGAGGAGAAGTGACAGGGCAATGCGAAAATGAAGGATAAACTTAGGGAAGAGGGAGAAATGCAGGGGTATTCATGGAGATGACAAGAAAGAGGGCAAGGAATGGCAGACAGACAAGAAACCAGTATAAAAAGTAAAGGGGCAGAAAAAACTGTGCCATTGTTGGACTAGGCATAGATATAAGACATTCTTGATTTATTATTACTTACTAGCTACCATGAGCCAGTAAGAAAAGAAATGACAGCCTGTTATTATTTTATTATTAGTTTGTATTTTGTTTGCTGGCTATATTTGTCATCCAAGCACAAAATCCAAACTTGCTGTGATCATCTTACTTTCATATATTTGCATAAAAAGAGGTCCCAAGACATTTTAAATAGTTTCTGTGTTCATTCAAGAAGCAAGTAAAGAAGTATCTGAATGAAAAGAAAAATAAATTGTAATAGAGCAAAAAGGATATGTGAAATAAATACAAAATTATTTTTTATGAAGTGTGAATTAAACACATAATGCACCTTTTTTGGGGGGGGAGGGGGGGCGAAGATGGCACTGACAATGAATATTTTCCATGTGCTCTTACAGAGATTGTGTCTAGCACTGGGTTCCACAAACTGTCAATTTCTATCTTTCTTAAGCTACTTTGACCCTTTGATGTATAATACTGACACAACCCATG
The DNA here is from genome assembly GCA_025769975.1 of Gallinago jamesoni. Taxonomy (NCBI): domain Eukaryota; kingdom Metazoa; phylum Chordata; class Aves; order Charadriiformes; family Scolopacidae; genus Gallinago; species Gallinago jamesoni. The sequence continues at coordinate 33,011,368 of JAOQGH010000019.1, read as the reverse complement.
TGATTGATATTTTCAGGTGGAATTAAGTGGGGCTGGGAGTTTCACCTTATTGTGGTGATTTTAAAAAGAGAAATTTTGGTTAATTACCATCTGAGAGAGCAAATGCTCTACAAGTACTGAAGCATTAATATCTTTTAGTTTCTGTCAGTTTTAGGTGACTGGTTAGTCATGGACTTTTACAGGGAACAGAGGAGGAAATAGATTTTTTTGTCTGTTTGTTTGAAGAAATCTTAAAAAATAAATAGAGGTGACTTTTAATTACACATTTTACCATGGATGAATTTAAAAAAAAAAAAAATCATAGAAAAATAATGCGGCTGTAATTTGAACACTTTTTTTTTTCTAGCAATATTGCTGTGCATAATACGTGAGAGAAGGAGAGAATATTCTTTGCAGAGCCTGCATTATTGATAGTTTCCTTCAATAGGGTGCTGGATGGATTTTCACTTTTCAAAATCACTACTGCATTTCTGTTTTGACAAGATTTATGTGACTGAGTTAAAAAGTTTAATTTGATTGAAAGTGAGTGCAATAAAGTTTTTAATTTGTCAACATCTTGACTGCTTATATTTGATTTCATCCCATTCATTCATATGGGTGCATTATCTGCATCAACATTTTATGACATCAAGATCTATTTATTTTCATTTCTGCAGCAATTGCATCATAAATTATCATTAAAGTGCAACTGGTGCACAGGATAAAATCCTCTTTTTAGTAGTATTAATCCATATTTCATTAGCAACCATAATTCCAGTGAGCGGAATAAATTACTTTTATTTTAACTTGTATATCAGGTAATTTCCTGTTGTTTTTTTCATCACAGTCAGGATTTGTACTATGTTATCTATATCACCACAATAAAACAACGCTATAATATCTGTAAAGACATTATCAAATATAATAGTTTACATAATTTCTAAAATCTAAAATTTTATTTCAATGACTGTTTGGGGAATGCTGGTGTTCAAGCACAAAATTTTGTCTAACACAAAAAAATATTTGAAAGCCTTCCATAAAAATAGTTAGCAATTTGTCAGCATAACAAATTTTTAGGTAGTAGCATAAAGAATTTAATATATGGACTCTAATTTGGGCACTAATATGCATAAATTTACCTGTAATCAGGAATAATAGAAGTCAGCATGCTGAGGAAGAGATAGCACCAGCGAAGCAATGCAAAGTGGTGTCCTTCACGTGTGTTTGGGAATTGAACACATAAAACTGAGATACTGTGGGGTGCTTTTCACGAGTTTAAAGTTATAAAAATCTTCAGGTCTCTATTTAAAAAAAAAATAAAATAAAGAAGAGGAAATGCCTTCCAAAAATTTTTGTTGATTAGAACATGGAAGTTCTTTGCATTCTAATGGCCAGTGGATTTGACTAAAGAGTCTAGATTCAACCCCCCATTCTGAGTGAGGAGAAGTGAGTTCCTATTTCCTTTTATTCATGGACTAGCTAAACACCATAGTATAGGATGTTCAACCCTCAGGCTTTTGTGGTACATTTAATACCAGCTGGGCAAGAGAAAAAAACCCAAAAGCTTAAGTTTGTACAATAATCACTAGTGGGTAAGAAGTTGATCTTTAAGAAGTTTTCCTAATATTTTAATAACTTCACTTAAAATGTTTAAATATTAATTGCATAGGAGACTGGAGTATAGGTCTTGTCCAGGTGAATGTCTTAATATGTGGACTTACAAAACTATTTTTATGTCTCTCAGTCAGGAAAGACTGTAATATTTCATTTAAGGTCCAGTATAATCAACTGTAGGGCTAAAGGATGGGGCTAAAATCCTCATCAAAATATTTTATTTTCCTTTGGTTGTCATTTCCCAAATACTGGACTAAACCATCTGAGCTCTTCTTGTGATTCCACCTGTGTGCATTTGTATACAAGTTCTGAGCAGGAGATCGGTGAAATAAATGTGCAAATTAGGCATTCAGAGTTCTCATTGACTACAGGGGAACTTTATTCAGTTTCAAAGTTATGCAAGCTATAAAAGCCAATGCTGACCCAGGCTTCTGGAACAGAATAACCTGATGTCAGCATTTAAACCTCTTATTAAATTTTTTGAAGATTTCAATATACCAAAACGTCGCTGATTTTATAAAACCTATGTCACATTTGTGGCTCAGTGTATATAACTGAAAAAATGAAATCCAAAAAAGTAAGAAGTAAGGATTATTTTCAGTCAAATACCACCTCATATCTATCTGCTTTCCATAACAACCTGTTTTCTGATGCTAAAATTTTAATGATTACCAACAAAGGAGTTTTTTCTTTCCATCTTTTCTTTTCTTTTTTTCCCAGTATTGTTGTACTCATTTGCCAGATATGTTACTCACATGAGGTACTTCCATGGGTAATTTAGAGGCCTTTTACTACATCTTTGTTAACTCTTTTTTTCCTTTCCTCTGAACACATCAACCTCCATCACAATTCATAAAGATTACAAAATATATTTATTAACTTTTCCTGAATATGCTCCAATAATACTTTAATTCTGACTTTTTTGTTTCATCTAGGTTTTGCCCACTATCATACTGTAAATATATTTTCATGGGAAGCAGGAAAAATATTTTTTTTCTATGAAAATCTGCATTATCTCTTCAGGTACTTGCAGAAGCTACTGGCAATCCTAATAGCCTAATAACAATTCTTAATAGCCTGGTATGTGAGCTTGCCCTGTGGATGGTTTTAGCTCATCTACTTGGAGCCAAACCAAGTCACATTATTAGGTCATTGTGTACTTACTTCCTTGTGGCAGGATAAATAAACACTGTCCACTGCCAGCCTCCATTCTTCAGAGTTTTTAGGCTGGTTCTCTTGAAAAACTGGCAAACAACAGATTTTTTTTTTTTTTTTTTTGAGGTGTGGAAGAAAGGGATATACTCAAAGTTTACTTTAAAACAATAAATAGCTTGATATTTGCTAGCCTGATTTCCAATAAAACACTTTCTCATTATTACTTTTTATTGTTGCACTAATGAAACAAAGCTCAGTGTCAGCCAGTTCTCTAGCATTCAACGACAGCTGTTAAAAGCAAAATTTTGAGATCAGATGGGATAGATGCTCTGTCATGTCCAGATAAGGCTTTCATAGGCATTGCTGTGCTCCCCTGAGATGACGTTTAAAGCCGACCATCAAGCATCCTTGATTTCTAAAGTGACAAAGAGCAAACTGGCTTGATAAAGATAAGATTATAGTGTCTCAGATGTGAAACCTCTAGAAATAAAAGAATAAAATTAAATAAAGCAGAATCTTGCACAGAGGATTTTGAGGTTGATTTAATTGCACGCTATCACTTTTGCTGTGTTTAATACTCTTTTGAGCTTACTCAGTTGCACAAACTGTCAATTCCATTCAAAGCAACCTTCATTACAATGCACCAGTTAATTTTTGTCTTCAGCGTACAGTAATTATGCTCACACACTGCAATAAAATTAGTCAGTACACAATGCATGCCACATTACAGACATTTAAATTTAGTCCTTTCATTGCTACGATCTCTAGATACTCATTTGAAGATGGTAGCTGAACCAGGTATTGTAACATTATTTTCACTTCCCAAGTAATATAGCCTACAATTTTGCACTCTGCCATCTACCACTGCTCAGAAAATAGGAAGATAATCTGTTCTCTTTGAATGCAGTTTGTGCTGTGTTTGGACAGTTGCTATAGATACACCATCAAATACCAAAATTTACGTAATTTTTGCTAAAGAAAATGGGACAGCTACTAAAAGGGTTGCCTGGTAAGAACTTAAACTCCTTTTTCTTGCTGCAGCAGCCAGAAAGGGTAAAGGTTAGAAAATGAAACTACTGGTATTAGATGAGAATATACTAAAACTCTAATTTGTTTAAATTTTTAATAAAATTGTTTATAGAAGCAGGTGGTTTAATTAATATGTTATTTATCCTAGAAAAAAACCCAATGCATTTAAGTACAGAAATGGAAATTTTCTACAGAAATGTAGAAAAAACAATTAAGTATTTAAATTATTTTAAAATACTGTTTCAAATGTGTGCAATGAGTAAAATGTACTTTATAATAGTAGTAACTACTTATATGAAAAAAAGGAAATAAATGTGTTTTAAGTGATAAATAATTGAAATAGGAAATAAAGCTATTGGAAATTTTCAAATTAGATGTTTTGCCTTGATCTTATTGGCCAACTAGCTTTTCCTTTATGTTAATTTAAAATAAAATTTTATCCTTGTACATATTTTGAGGCCAGAAAACTCTACTGAAGCCACCTCCACACTAGTCTAACTGATTGATAGATATTTTATCACCTCAGGAACATTGATATCCAGAGCTCACTTTTCTATCTCAAATAATATCCTGAACTTTTGATGCTAAAGATCTACCAACCAAAGAAAACCCTAAAATTATTTCATTTTCTATTGTCATAGAATCATAGAATGGGTTGGGTTGGAAGGGACCTTAAAGATCATCTAGTTCCAACCCCCCTGCCATAGGCAGGGACATTTCCGACTACACCAGGTTGCTCACAGCCTCACCCAGCCTGGCCTTGAACATTTCCAGGAATGGGGCATTCACAACTTCCCTGGGCAACCTGTTCCAGTGCCTCACCACCCTCACTGTAAAGAATTTCTTTTTAGTACCTAAATCTCCCCTCTTCCAATTTAAAACCATTGCTCCTTGTCCTGTCACTACACTTCCTGACAAAGAGTCCCTCTCTGGCTCTCCTATAGGCTCCCTTCAGATATAGAAAGGCTGTTATAAGGTGTCCCCAGATCCTTCTCTTCTCCAGGCTGAACAACCCCAGCTCTCTCAGCCTGTCCTCATAGGGGAGGTGCTCCATCTTTCTGATCATCCTCGTGGCACTCCGCTGGACCCATTCCAGCAAATTCATGTCCCTCCTGTGTTGAGAACTCCAAAATTGGGCACAGTACTTCAGGTGGGGTCTCACGAGTGCAGAGTAGAGGGGCAGAATCACCTCCCGAGACCTGCTGGCCACACTTCTCTTGATGCAGCCCAGGATGCGGTTGGCTTTCTGGGCTGCCAGCATGCACTGCTGGCTCATGTTGAGCTTCTCATCCACAAGCACCCCCAAGTCCTTCTTCCCAGGGCTCCTTTCTAGACATTCTCTGCCCAACCTGTATTTGTGCATGGGATTGCCCAGGCACAAATTTTTTTCAGACTTTGTTTCAGATATTGTTTTCAGACTTCTGCGTGTGTATCCAAAGAAAAGTCTGCGGTCCTGAAAACTAAACTACTTCTTTCCTTTCAGATTGATTTCCCTTTCCTTTTATTCTTCCTCACAATAACTGAGGGCTGCCAATCATTATTACTATATGTAACAAGGGAATTGTTTTCCTCCTGAATGTAAGGATATCATCTTTCCTTTTCAGCTTCATCTCTCAGTAAAAGGTTAAGAACCCTGGTGAAGCAAGGGCAAAGGGTTTCACATGGCTTAAAAGTGTCAAGCAGCTAATACCTAATGCCTTTGTGTCTCCCTGATCTTCTTGTTCCCTCTTCCTCCTTTCATCTTTAGCCTAAGTGCATATAAAGTTCTCTTATATGTGATCTTCACACTCTTGTGAGAAGTAAAAGGAAAGTTCTTCTCCAGCATGTGCTGTAAGTCAGGGAGTTTAAAGAGTGTTAAAAAGATACAAGTGGACTTCTGGACTGTTAATGGACAAGTTTTGTGGGCTGCAAGGAGGAGTTGAGAGCCAGAATTCCTGGATTGTGATGACAATGAATTATACTACTACTGGGAAAGGAAAAGATGAAAATGTGAAAATTAAAATTATGGAGAATCATAGAATTATAGAATGGCTTATGTTGAAAGGGACCTTAAAAATCATTGAGTCCCAGCCCCCCTGCCATAGGCAGGGACACCTCCCACTAGATCAGGTTCCTCAAAGCCCCTTCCAGCCTGGCCTTGAACACCTCATAGGGCATCCACAACTTCTCTGGGCAATCTGTTCCAGTGCCTCACCACCCTCACTGTAACTAATTTCCTCCTAATATCTAGTCTAATCTACTATCTTTCAGTTAAAATCATTTCCCCTTGTCCTATCACTGCAAAGCCCCATCTCTCCTGTAAGCCCCCTTTGTACACTGGAAGGCCACTCTATAAGGTCTCCCTCTTCTCCAGGCTTAACAACCCCAACTCTCTCAGCCTGTCTTCATAGGAGAGGTGCTCCAGCCCTCTGACATTTTTGTGGTCCTCCTCTGGACTGTTTCGAACAGGTCCATATCCTTCTTCTCCAGAGGACTTCAAAGCTGAACACATATCTCTAGGTGTTACCAGAGCAGAGTACAGGGGCAGAATCACCTCTTTTGACCTGCTGGCCATACTTTTGATGCAGCCCAGGATACAGTTGGCCTTCTGGGCTACAAGTACCAATTACTGGCTCATGTTGAGCTTCTCATCAACTAACACTCCCAAATCCTTCTCCTCCATTCATTACCCAGCCTCTATGTATGCTTGGAATTGCTGCAACCCAGGTACAGGATCTTGCACTTGGTCTGGTTAAAATTCATGAGGTTTGCATAGGCACACCTCTCAAGCCCATCCATGTCCCACTGCACGGCATCCCTTCCCACCAGTGTGCAAACCATGCTTCACAGCTTGATATCATTGGCAAACTTGTTGAGGGTGCACTCTATCTCACTGTCTACATTGCTGAAAAAGATGTCAAACAGTGCCAGTCCCAGTACTGAACCCTGAGGAACACCACTTGTCCACATGGACATTCAGCCACTGACCACAACCTTTTGAGTACTGCTTCCTTCTCTACTGAGTGTTGCCTTTCCAGTCTAGAGATCAGGATGTCATGTGGGACAGAGTCAAATGGTTTGCATAAGTCCAGGTAGATGATATCTGTTGCTGTCTGCCTACCCACTAAAGCTGTAATGCTCTCAAAGAATGTCACCAAATCTGTCAAGCATCACTTGCCCTTGATGAAGCCATGTTGGCTGTCACCAATCACCTCCTTATTTTCCACTAGCCTTAGCAGAGATTACAGGAGGATCTGCTCCATGATCTTGCTGGGCACGGAGGTGAGACTGATCAACCTATAGTTCCCCGGCTCTTTCTTTTTTCCCTTTTTAGGGAAAGTGAAGTTTCATTCATGGAAAAAGGAGTTACATTTCTGCTTTTCCAGTCAGTGGGAACTTCTCCAGACTGCCATGAGTTTTCAAATAGAAAATGGTTTAGCAATTTCATCCACCAGTTCCCTAAGGACCTGTGGCTGGATTTCATCAGGTCCCATAGACTTGTATAGTTTCAGGTTCCTTTGATGGTCTTGTACTCGATCTTCACCTACAGTAGGTAATTATTTATTCTCATAGCCCTTTTTTTTGCCTTCCACAACTTGGGTGGTGTGGTTAGAGCCCTTCCCAGAGAAGACTGAGGCAATAAAGTCATTGACTACCTCAGCCTTCTCCATATCCTGGGTGAGCAGGTCTCTTGTCTCCTTCCAGAGTGGGCACACATCCCCTTTATCCTCCTTATATCAGTGGCATACTTATAGATGTTTTTCTTGTTGTCCTTAATTTGTGGAAACATCACATATATGTAACAAGGGGGGATTCAGAATCATAGATTAAATTCATGCAAGGCTAGAACACATAGTTAATGAGAGCACAAAATTAGATGGTGTTTCTATGTTTCTACTTCGAAATAAACTTAAAATCCTACTACCAGTCACCAGTTAGCAGGTCTTATATGTCACACACCTTCTTTTTTTAAGTGAAATTTTAACTCATACAAATTTGCCCAGAGTGGTATTGATATTACCAAGTAGAGTACATAATAAGCACTTGTTGCAGTTCTTTCTGAGCTCACGGATCTATTTCCAAAGGGACGTGAATGGGGCTTCAATTCTTCTGGGACTAGGTGCAGAAGAGGCATAGATACACCTGAAATAAATAAATAAATAAACAAATAAACAAACAAACAAATAAATAAATATTAGCACTTTCCAGCTCTTGTTTCTTGTCAGTGTGCTTGGGCATTTCTTTTCACTACAAGCATATAATTACTTTTTACTGCACTGAGTGAGCCTGAAGTTACTTGTAGAAGATAAATGGTACCGTGAATCTTCAAGCCACCAAATTTTGCTCAAGCCATGAAGGCATCAGTGGTGTTGAGAAAAATAAAGCTTCAGTCACAAGCCCTGTTTTTCTTTTTCTTCCATAATTGTAACTGGGTGACTCTGCATGTATGTGACTTCATTAATTCTTCAACTTCAAACATATTAGAGGCTTAGATAAGAAGTGAAAATATCTCCTTGAATGACAAATTCAATAAAATTACCCCTGTATGTCATTCATCTCTTTGCTTTTTGCATTCCGCTTGAAAACTCCTCCAATCTGGCAGCTCTTACCAAGGTTGTTCACATTCAAAGTAATAAGTTTTGACTTTTTACTAAGCAACAGGGCCATGAGAATTTTGTTTTTGTGCCGCTTACAAAGTTGTACATTTTGATATTTAGAAGTCAAGCGAAAAAGGAGTACAGAGCAGTTGTGGCAGAAGATATTTGAAATTCTCCTATGACGACTCACTCACACAATTAAAGAATAAAATTTTCCATCTTATTCCTAATACAGAGTGGACCATATTTGCTTCTTGCCTTAAACTTAAGTCTACACAATCTTCTATTAACATAAGCCTCAATTGACATAGCTCTAAACTGGCAGAAAGCAACAAGGCCCTGAAAAGGCTGCTGATGGCTCTCACTTGCCTGTGCAAGCCAATAACACAAGGTCATTCAATGACTAATCCTCCCCCGTTTTTCCCTAGAGATTGCTATTCTTTACATTATTATTTACTGTTTGAGTCAGGAGTACATTTTCATGATTTATTTATGTAGCACATCAAGTTTTAAATAAGACATGCATCCAAATTTAAAGTTCTGTCTCTAATGTGCCAGTTATGCGACAAATTCATTAGGTTTGCCACTGATTTATGAATTATACAAATGACTTTTAAGCCATGAAGCTGACTTGGATCCATATTTCATACTTTGGAATGTAAATATCTGTTATATTAATAGCAGTTTGTTTATAAAGAATGAGCTTAGTAGTTAGCGTACAGACCTGCCATTGAAAGCAAAGTTTGCTCCCAGCAAACTATTGAATTACAGAGATACCTGTAAAGATTTGTATTCTTATTCCCTTTTTAAATACCAGATATTATTTCCCCTTACTAAGATGGAATCTGCCCTTTTCCTTTTGGGGATGTGTGGGAGGACAGCAACGGGGAGATACTAATGCTTGATGTTCAGCCTGTCACTAGACCAATAGAGTCTATGCTGTCTTTTTCTGTTACTTCTGAGTTTGTCTGCACAATAAGGAAGGCATATCAGTCAGCATTTTGGATCTGTAGAATTGGTATGTCATGTCTCAATTATCTCCTCACTTCAACCATAGGAACAACTGCACGGAGTGTTGTAGATTGGGCTGGACTGGCCGCTAAATGAACTGCAGATGATGTTTTTGTCCTCTCTCCCCTTCAGAGGGAGAAAATAAATAAGAGAGAGAGATAAGTTGGAAAGAATCTAAATTACTTTAAGGAAATATTAATAATAAAATAATGAAAATAAAATATAATAATATTATTAAAAATAATTAAATACATAAAATATATACAGTAATAATATACAATAAGTAAATACATATAATATATGCAAATCCCAAGCTCCAAGGGTGACGATCACATCACTAGCAGGCACTGCAAAAGTCCCAGACTGGACTCAGCGATGAATGGAAACTGGATTCCAGATCTGGATTCAGGAACAAACAGTTTGGGATCAAAGGCTGATGAACAAATAGAGTCTTCCCTGGATGCCAGCCTTTGAAGAAAGAGGCTGACCCCTTTGACCCCTCAGCTTTTGTATTGAGCATGATGCAGATGGGATGGAATATACTGTTGGTCAGCTTTGGGTCACCTTTCCTGTCCGCTCCTCCCTGTAGGTGTGATTTTCCGGTTCTGACCCTCCAACTTGGTACATAACAAAGTTAGCTGACCTCGGCTGTTACAGCAATAAGTATAAGCAGAAGCTCCTCTGCATACCATTCCTTGGCATTCACTATAAACATCAGAGCTTACCTGCTAGAAGCAGATACTGTCTGAAAAATATGCCATTTATTTCAGAGAGTTAGAAAGGGCTTAACTGAGAAGTAAAATTACTGAACGGAAAATTGGTTGTGTCTTACCTCAAACCAGGACTTTCCATCCCTTATTCCATACCATCTGTGTCATGTTCAAATCATTATTGCTTGCTGTCTTAAAATATATACCGATATATATTTACATAGATATTGCTTATTTATAATTTTTATTTATTCACAAAAGTTCACTGACATCTTTTAGTTCATAATTACAGGTTTTCATCTATCATAGCAGTCTCTCTGGGCAGGAAAGTTGGCATGAAATTAATTTTGGGTTTTGCTCACAGGTAGCATACCCATCGTACCCTACTTTGTGAAGCTATTTCCAGTTTTCCTGAAAAATACTTATTGAATACTGTTAGTATTGTGTAGCAATTAATGTCATACAGCTCAGGATTGAGTATTGTCACCCAGGGTTACATTTCCTTGAGGTACGCATTGGACTCCTCTGTTCTTCAGCATCACCCACCAAATGCATCCAGGTCCATGAGCACAAACGGTCCCCTGAATAGGTTTGCATTTGCCCAAAGTAGGGCAAACATTTTTCCCCAACATATTCCTTTCCTGTACCCCCAGGACTTTATCTCCTTCTACAATATGTTAAAAGTCTGATTGAGGAGGACTAGCTCTATTGATGGATCCCCTGGTGTTAACTAACTAGGCAGCTTGCACTAAATGCTTTTCCCAGTTCTTAAAGGTTCCATCATCCATTGCTTTCAGGTAATCTATTGTATCTTTCAATTTTCCCAGAAGGTGGTGTGTGATAGGGGATATCATACACCCACTCTACGCCATATTATTTGGCCCTATTACTTCTAAGATTGTTTTTAAAATGAGCCCCATTGTCCAACTCAATTCTTCCTCAAATGCCATTTCACCACAAGACTTGTTTTTTAAGGCCCAGGATAGTATTCCAGGCAGTGGCACGGGGCATGGCATAGGTTTCCAAGTGTCTGGTGCTTGTTTACAGCGTTGTGTATGCTTCCACCTAGTGCTTACTCTGGTTTGAGGGAGTGTGCAATAGTCAATTTGCTAGGCCTTCCCATAGTTATATTTCAGTCACTGTCCAACATACCACAAAGATTTTAACTGTTTGGCTTGCTTGATTTTGGCATGTTTCACAATATTGGATAATGTGTGCAATAGCGTCCATAGTTAAATCAATCCCTCAGTCAAAAGCCCATTTATATGCCACATCTGTTCCTTGATGACCTGAAGTGTCATGGGCCCACTGAGTTAAAAATCATTTACTCCCACGTCTCCAGTCCAAATTTGTCTGGAAAATTCTAGCAGCCTGATCTGTTTGTTGATTTTTTAGATATTCCTCAGTAGTCTGTCAGCAGTCTGGCATCTACATGATGTGCCTTTATAAATACTTTCCCTGGCCATTCAGAAATATCTTGCCACAATTCAGCAGCCCAGATGGGTTTACGTCTGTGTTGCCAGTTGCTCTGCTTCCACTGCTTTAACCATCCCCACAGAGCATTTGCCACCATGCATGAATGAGTAGATAGGCTACTGGCCATTTTTTTTCATTCAGCAATGTCTGAAGCCAGCCAGATGGCTTTTACCTCTGAAAATTGACCCAATCCACCTTCTACTTCATCTGCTTCTGCAACTTGTGTAGAGGTCTAGATAGCAGCTTTCCACTTTCACTGTTTTCCTGTAATATAACAACATGCATCAGTGATCAGAGCATAAGAGTTCTCATTATCTGAGAGTTTGTTATATGGTGGGGCTTCTTCAGCACATGTCAGGAATAAACCAGTCATGTAAGGAAGACAGAAGCTAAGTGCTTAATGCACACAGAAGACAATATGATCTTTGTGGAAGCTGGGACGGATAGAATGGGCAGAATATAGAGAAACTATCCGAGTGGTCAGCTTGTCCAAGAGATCAGGCAAGCGAAAGCCCAGGCAGAACTAAATCTAGCCAAGAACATCAAAGACAATAAGAAAAACTTCTATATATATATATGTCAGGGACAAAGGCAAGACAAGGGAAGTTGTGGGCCCTCTCCAGGAGGAAATGGGAGACCTGGCCACCCAGGATACGGATAAGGCTGAGCTACTGAACAACTTCTTTGCCTCAGTCTTCACCAGAAAGGGCTCAAACCACACTGCCCAAGTCACGGAAGGCAAAAACAGGGGCTCTGCAAATGAAGAACTTCCCACATTATGAGAAGATCAGGTTCAAGACCTCTTAAGGAGCCTGAAGGTGCATAAGACCATGGGACCTGGCGAAATCCATCCATGGGTCCTGAGGGAGCTGGTGGACGAAGTTGCTAAGCCCCTTTCCATCATATTTGAGAAATTGTGGCAGTCTGGCAAAGTCCCCGCTGACTGGAAAAAGGGGAATATAAACCCATATTCAAAAATGGTCAAAAAGAAGATCCAGGAAACTATAGACCAGTCAGTCTCAACTCTGTGCCTGGCAAGATTACGGAGCAGATCCTCCTGCAATCTCTGCTAAGGCACATGGAAAATAAGGAGGTGATTGGAGACAGCCAACATGGCTTCATCAAGAGCAAATTGTGCCTGCCAAATTTAGTGTCCTTTTATGATACTGCCACACACTTGGTAGACAAGGGTAGAGCAAGAGATGTCATCTACCTGGACTTGTGCAGGGCATTTGACAATGTCCTGCACGACATCCTGGTCTCAAAACTAGAAAGTCATGAATTTGGTGGATGCACCACTTGGTGGATAAGGAGCTGGCTGGCTGGCCGCACTCAAAGGGTTGTGGTCAATGGCTCAATGTCCAATTGGTGGCCAGTGACGAGTGGTGTTCCTCAGGGGTCCGTACTGGGACCAGTGCTGTTCAACATCTCTGTTGGAGACATGGACAGTGAGATAAAGTGCACCCTCAGCAAGTTTGCTGATGACACCAAACTTGGTGGTGCAGTCAACACACTGGAGGGAAGGGATGCCAACCAGAGGAACCTGGACAGGCTTGAGAGGTGGGCTTGTGCAAGTTGCATGAAGTTTAACGAAGCCAAGTGCAGGGTCCTGCACCTGTGACGTGGCAATCCCAGGCACAAATATAGGTTGGGCAGAGAATGGCTAGAAAACAGCCATTAAGGGTGGTGGTGGATTAGAAGCTCAACATGAGCCAGCAATGTGCACTGGCAGCCCAGAAGGCCAAATGCATCCTGGGCTGCATCAAAAGAGGCGTGGCCAGCAGATGAAGGGAGGTGATTCTGCCCCTCTGCTCTGCTCTGGTGAGATCCTACCTGGAGTACTGTGCCCAGCTCTGGAGTCCTCAACACAGGAAGGACATTGACCTGTTGGAATGGGTCCAGCAGACCATCAAGATCAGAGGGCTGAAGCACCTCTCCTATGAAGACAGGCTGAGGGAGTTGGAATTGTTAAGCCTGGAGAAGAGAAGGCTCTGGGGATAACTTATAACAGCCTTTCAGTACCTAAATGGAGCCTACAGAAAAGATGGGGAGGGACTCTTTATTATGGAGTGTAGTGATAGGACGAAGGCTAATGGTTGTAAACTGAAAGAGGGGAGAATTAGATTAGATACTAGAAAGAAATTCTTTACTGTGAGGGATGTGAGACCCAACAGAAGTTGTAGAAGCCCCATCTCTGTAAGTGTTCAAGACCACACTGGATGGGGCTAAGAGCAACCTGGTCTAACGGGAGCTGTCCTTCCTCCCCGCACCCATGGCAGGGGTCAGAACTCTACAATCTTTAAGGTCCCTTCCAACTTAAACCATTCTATGATCCATTTGGTCACAGAGCATGAGCAAAATATGCTGCCTTGAGGGCCATCAATTAATGCTTAAAGGAGCCAAGGACCAAGAAAAAGGACTGTAAATCAGTGACGTTTTGAGGAAACATGACTTTGCAAGGTAGAATTCCCTACATTTTGGGGTGTGAGGATTAAATTAAATTAAATTAAATTAAATTTAATTTAATGTTATCTTTGTATGCTGGAGAAGAGTATTAACAATAGTTTATTTCACACCAAGTGAGAAAAAAATGAAATATATCTAACTTGCAAACTCTAGAAATCTTTTCTTTCTTTCCTCCTTTAATATAAAGAGATTGCCATATACTGTTATGCCATACTAGCTCTAGATTTCTCAACCATACATAAAACAAAGAAAAAAGTAAAAGTAAAAATCACTCTGAAATTATGATCACCTTTTCCACTTCTTCTGAACTTATGTTCTGGTTTATTTTGCAAATTACTCAAAGATGAGAATAAAGGTAACAAAATCAAGTTCTGAGACATTTGATATTAACACATTATATACATCACCCAGCTGAGCTATAGTATTATATTATAGCATTGATCCAGCTGAGATAAGGTTGCCCCTTAGAGGTTGTCCCTCTTTCTTTTCCACATTTTAACTCCCAGAAGCAATAAGGGGAAAAAGGAACACCAGACAATCTGACTGTGCTAAACTCAGTTTATTAAGTGAACCCAGTGAGGGATAGTCTGTCTGAGGGGAAGCTTTACACAGAGACACACACGCAAACTTACCATTAACTGATTGACAGTGAGTTGGCAGAGTTAAGCCTGGAGGAAACATGACAATTTCTCCAGCTCCTCCATGGTGGGCTCTGCACAGGTGCTTGGCACCAATGTGTTAATGGTTGAAACTTGGCTCTTCTAGGTGGTGTCTGACATCTATGTGCCATTGTTTCCTTGGTATCTATTACTAGAGGGGTTTATAGCCAGATGTTGTCTCAGGTTATCACCCAGATCTGTGCACTATATATTTCCAGTAGTTTCAGTTGTTGTTCTCCTGGCACGTGTTGATCCATGATCTGCACTACCCATGTTCAGTTCTTGTTTGCAATGTCCTGTTTCCCATGGTTTATTATGCTCAGTTACTCACTTTTGATGAGGGCAAAGTCGTGGTGCTCCTATGACACATTAAATGTCTTTTAAATCAAAGGAATAGGCGATAATTTCACTGTTCTTTACTATTTTGAAAATGTCGCATACTTGGTGGGTCAAATTATGTTCTTGGTTATGAACCTCTGTGTGCCATTTGGCCTCTTATTCAGCAGCACTTAATCCTGATTTACACTTGTGTGGAAGGCTCTATGAATTCAGCTGGATTTACACCTTTTAACCCAGAAAGCCATTGTCCCAGTGACTGAGACTCACTTTCAATGCCCAGGCAGAAGAGTAGGTCATCCAGTATAAATTAAAGGACTTCTGAGTCATACACAATCAACAATTTAGGGAGATACAAAATTTGTGTAGCCTTTTCCTGCTAGTGCTTTTCCCAAAGAGCTACTGTTTCCTTTATTAAACACACACAAGATGCAATAAAATCTATTTGCTTGAATTTCAGATTCTAACCTTTTAAAGCTTTTAAATCATTCAGCCAGAAGTGACTTCCTTCTGCATGCATGAAGCTTTTCTCCATAGAATTATTTTTCTGGAGATACAAAATTCTATGACTGACTTGACCTTGAATTGCTTACCTCTACAGCAAAATTCCATCTGAAAGAAATTTATTAGGCCAACAAAGCACAGAAGTTGATGTCCTTTTAGCCTGTTCCTGTCTCTTTTCCTGCCATTTTCACTGATCTTAAATTCCAAAGAGAAAGTTGGACTTGAACAATTGTATGAATTGATTGGCACATGATACAACTTGCAGCTGCATGGTCTCAAGCTCTGAATCTTATTAGTTCTTCTGATGAAAACTGTTAGGTGTTGCAGTATTCTAATGGGAGAACAGAACGAAAAACAAGCATTTTGGGAAGTGGTATAGATAAGTTATTAGGGTTTTCTTATTTTGAATCAAAATACTGAGTCAATGCCATAGTTCCACTAAGCTTGATAAGCAGCATAGACACAGCATTTCTTTTTTTTTTTCAAAATTACTTACACATCCTGGAAGTAGAATATGGTAGGGAGTTACTGGTGTGTATACATGCACAGTGATTACTGTAAAGCAACTGCCTCTAAGAATAGGTGAAGTGGTTGACAGTGCAAAGAAGCAGAACACAGTTTAGGGGAGATTATAAAGAATAATTTAAATTCCTTAGACTGCAAAATAAACATAATTTCAGGACTTAATCTACAGAATTTGTCCAAATAACTGGGTGTGGGAGTCTCAACTCTCATGAAGCACTGTTGAGAGTTGAGACAGAGGAGTGGAAATTTCCTCATTAGAATTCTCTCATTAGAAATATTTTGACCAGGCTGAAGTTAGGCTGCTCAAAGGAAGATTTTGTTAATATAATTTACTGACACTTAATGTCCTACTTTCCTAAATGCTAAAAAACTCTAGACTTCTCTAGAACAGGATGCACCAGTATCTGTCAGCAGTGAACAGTGCCTATCAAGTTCTTTCTCTTAATACATATTACACCGATATTAGATATCTTCTTTTATTCAAGTTTTTCAAGTACACAGACAGGAATATTTTTTTTTCTGTGATGAGGATAGTACACCTTCGGAAATCCAGATTTGTTCGCATTATATGCATAGGTTAGGTGCACAGCTTAAACAGAACAAGGCGGTGCACAGTTTATGTCATAATGATCAGAAGAGAATTGGACAAGCCTCAAAAGCACTGGATTGAGTGTAGAGGTGAAAAGTCAAAAGCATAGCAGTTGACAAGTAGATCTGTGATTCTGAGTGGTAAATACCCTGGAGAGATGTGAGGTAGACCATTCTTTACAGAAGTTACAGGCTTTGACCCAGAAGAATCTCTTACAAGTACTTAAAAGTTAGCTGTTAGAATATGACTGATCCCACCATAGCAAATTAATTGTTTACTTTCCTTGGAGGCCTGTAAGCACACAGACAAGATTGTATGAACTCTACCATTGCCCCAGATTTCTACCTGACTGTAGATATGCTCAGAGAATTATATAGACTTTAGGAATGTCTTGAAAATATATTCATTATAAAAACTTTTAATTTTTTTTCTGCAGGTGAAGAATACTTTTTTTTTTCACACTAATGAGCCTAGATTAATGGAAATTTTATCAATTTGAATGGGAACAGAATCTGATTTCTCATTTAATGGCACCTGTTAGACTCCTTTGTTGCTTAAGGAAAAAACACTACTTTTTAACTCACAATTTGTGATACTGCATAATTTTCTTTAACTATATTTTAGAGCAGGACACACTAAAATATTTGACTAGTGTCTGAAGAAATTCTGAGGTGTGAATTTATTAGTTCCCTTGCTTGAGTTGTGCTGTTCACTAATCTTAAATTAACTAAAAAAGGAAAAGTTTGTTTTCATCACGTAGCAATTATAGGATAGTTGGGGAAAATATAGTACTTGGAATAATTTCATAGTCTTTACACTGAGCATTTCCTTTTTTCTCTCTTTTCAGCCAAAGTGGTACTAGCATTGAGAATGAGAAAGAGGTGTAGTGGAAGAGTGCAGATGAATGTAATAATTTTAATCAAACTCAGCATCGTGTTGTAAGGTATCCAACATTTATGACAAACTATTCCACAAATCTCCTGATGAGACATTTCAGTAACAGGACTTATTTATATATAGGCTGTTTCATTAATCAGAGGAGGATCTGCAGAGCTATTGAAATAATATCTCACAAAAAGCTCATGTGCCACATTGCAGTATCCTTTCTCTCGCGGGGGCAGTGGTGGGGGGGAAAGACCTAGCATCTGCAGGACTAATAATTTAGCACAGTAAATTACTATACCTGCCTGTGAAACACGGCAGGTAGAATGCCATTCCTCAACAACAACTTTATCATTATAAACAAGCAGTTTGCATCATAAAAAAGAATCTCTTTATAGTACAATATAGTGCTCTCTGTTTGTGGTCTTGTGTTCTCTGTTTGTGGTCTCTGCTGACTTCTTTGTTCAAATATTCTGAGTTCTGACTCTTTCTTTCTTTGTCTTCATTAGAGTTTTTCAGTCTTACAGTGATGAATTTACAATCACAGAATCACAGAATCACAGAATCACCCAGGTTGGAAGGGACCTTTTAAGATCATCTAGTCCAACCAATGGAGAAAAAAACCCCCAAAAAACCGAAACAAAACCAAAACCAAAAAACCACACACAAACCTCCCCCTCCCACACACAAAAAAAACCCCAAACAACAACAACAACAAAACCACCAAAAAACAAAACCCCACACCCCACCACACCCAAAAAACCCACCAACCCACTACTAATCTATATCCCCAAGCACTATGTTAACTTGCATCTTGAATACCTCCAGGGATGGTGCCTCAACCACCTCCCTGGGCAGCCCATTCCAATGCCTGATAACCCGTTCAGTAAAGAAATATTTCCTAATATCTAACCTGAACCTCCCCTGGCACAACTTTAAGCCATTAACGCTTGTTCTATCATCTGTGACCTGGGAGAAGAGACTGACCCCCACCTCTCTACAGCCTCCTTCCAGGTAGTTGTAGAGAGCGATGAGGTCTCCTCTCAGTCTCCTCTTCCCCAGGCTGAACAACCCCAGCTTCCTCAACCTCTCCTCATAAGACTTGTGCTCCAGACCCCTCACCAGCTTCGTTGCCCTTCTCTGGACCTGCTGCAGCACCTCAATGTCTTTCTTGTGGTAGGGGGCCCAAAACTGGACTCAGTACTTGAGGTGGGGTCTCAACAGTGCCGAGTACAGGGGGATGATCACCTCTCGGGTCCTACTCACCACACTGTTCTTGATACAGGCCAGGATGCTGTTGGCCTTCTTGGTCAGCTGGGCACACTGCTGGCTCATGTTCAGCTGACAGTCGACCAACCCCCCCAGGTCCCTTTCTGCCAGGCAGCTCTCCAGCCATTCTTCTCCAAGCTTGTAGCACTGCCTGGGGTTGTTGTGGTCCAAGTGCAGGACCCGGCACATGGCCTTATTCAACCTCATTTCATTGATCTCAGCCCATCCATCCAGCCTGTCCAGATCCCTCTGCAAAGACTTTCTACCCTCCAGCATATCAACACTCCCACCCTACTTGGTGTCATCTGCAAATTTGCTGAGGGTGCATTCGATCCTCTTGTCCAGATCATTGATAAAGATGTTGAAGAGAACAGGCCCCAGTACCAAGCCCTGTGGGACACCACTCGTGATCGGCTGCCAACTGGATTTAACTCCATTAACCACCACTCTCTGGGCCCGGCCCTCCAGCCAGTTTTTAAGCCAGTGGAGAATATTCCCATCTAAGCCATGAGCAGCCAGTTTCTCCAGGAGAATACCGTGGGATACTCTATCAAAGGCCTTGCTAAAGTCCAGGTATATAACATCCACAGCCTTTCCTTCATTTACCAATTGAGTCGCTTTGTCATAGAAGGAGATCAGATTTGTCAAGCAGAACCTGCCCCTCATGAACCTGTGCTGGCTGGGCCTAATCGCCTGGGCATCTTTCATGTGCTGCATAATGGCACTCAGGATGATCTGTTCCATCACCTTCTCAGGCACCAAGGTCAGGCTGACAGGCCCGTAGTTCCCTGGATCATCCTTCCGACGCTTCTTGTAGATGGGTGTCACATCTGCTAGACGGCAGTCAGCTAGGACCTCCCCAGTTTGCCAGGAATGTTGGTAGATGATGGAAAGTGGCTCTGCAAGCACTTCTGCCAGCTCCCACAGACATGTGGTGTAACCTGGTAACCTGGAGAAACCAGAATAAACGCATTCCAGTTTTTCTAAACACTGAAAATGTTTCAGTCAATGTAACGTATTTACTGTGTCAACATGTTATGGCATCATTTTGGGGGCAGGAGGGGCACAGAGGATAGAGAACCACACACAGTCTACAGCACTAATAATTTAATACAGTAAATTAGTATACCTGACTCTGAAACCAAAAAGTGTTTTTCTCCACTCCTTAACAATTGCCTCTGTTTTAATTTCCTCCATTACCTGGAAAAAAATGAGTGACCTTAGAAGAAATTAACAGGCTAATATGTCTCCAGATCACAGTCATCATTTCCTGAGGCACCCATCTACCTTCACTGAGTACAAGAAGAAATCTCTGTTCAGTCAGCCATTTACACTACACAATCTCAACTCCACCCAAAAAAAATTCGTAAAAAAAGTTCTTGTGTGGCCAGCAATTATTTAGAAAAAGTATGTGTAGTGCCTTAAGGAGTTACTAGAGATTTGAAGCAGAGAGAAGATTGGCTGCAGAAAGGAATAAAACCAATCAACAAGTAGGATCACTGATGGATTTTTTTTCCTGTACCAAATAACTATTTTTTTCTTGTGCTAATATTTTCCTATAGGAACCTGTTGTTAGGTGGAAAGAAATGAAATAGTCTTTCTGGAATTGATGAAACAGCTTCAGATGTTGGATCGTATTGCCTTAATCTTCCTCTAACCTGATGATGAGGATCAAGATCATCCGATATATCTCCTTTTCTCAAAGAGAAGAATAAGAAAGATGATATATGAATTTCCATTAAATGCATTCTCAGGCAGTTGTACCAAACATAGATGCACTTTTTCTCAACTTCAGGATACTGTGGATTGTTTCATTCCTGTGGCTTCATTGAAAAATAATATAATTTGGGAAGAATATTGTTAAAAATAAATTTTGTACAGCCTCATTCATGATAGTTCAACTCTATGTCTTCTGCATCTTTAGAATTTTAAAGCTATTTCCTGAATAGGATTATTGGTTCAAAATTGGTTTAAAATATATGGTTAATATATAACTGATGATATATAATGGGAGAAAAAAAAGTGCTAGAAAGAGAAATTTAAGATGTTGAAACACATACAAAGCTACCAAAAAAGTTAAATTCACTTTATAGGCAAAAATAGGAATGAAAGTAAGGTATAAAGATGTTGTGGATATATTCCATAAGTTTGTTGCCTAGTACTATAAAAGTATGGCAAATGCCACAGCTGTTCTTATTGGAAGAAAGTTGAAGGAAACATGTTTTTCTATTTACAGCCAAATGTAACTCTTTCTGAAATCATCTGAAAATTCCCAGTTGGCCATGAACTATGACAGTTAATAGACACAGGAAAACAGTGATATAGATTTAAGTTTTGCCAGATACAAACTACACCCAGCTGGCTTTTTCACAAGGGGTAACAGATGTTCAGTGTGTCTGCAGTACACCTGGCTTCATGAAAAGAAGAATGTGTGGCATGAACTCTCAAGTGGATACTTAATGTCAGGCTAAGTCTTTTTTTTTCTCTAAGAAACATACGGAAGAAGCAGAAAACCATGCTAAGTATACTGATTTGCTCATGCATCTCTAGAAGACTGAAGGCACAGTGCATTATTATAGCTAAAACTTCTGTTAATGGGCTTCTGGTTTATGGAGTCATATCATCCAGCGGATATTCCTCTTTGCTATACAACTGTCACTCATAGGACAGAGCAGGTAAGGCTGATGACATAGAGCACAAGGCAATAAAAATATATTGTAATGAAAATTTATTAAGAAAACAAGTGTAGCTTGCGCTTTTCATAAATTCAAGGTACATCATTATTCCATTACTAAAAGCCCTACTGAAGCCTTTATTTGCTAGTTATTATTATTACTATTATTATTAACAGAAACATAATTATTCAAAGCTTATTCCTGCACAGAAAACTGTGCCACAGGGTTTTCTTTATTATAACTGACTTCTGTGTATCATTTTCTTCATTGTTAATGCTGCACCTGTACCATCTAAAATTAGCCACATTTGAACTGGTTGGAACAGGTTGGAAAGTAAAGCCAGAAAGGAGTTGACATTCAGTCTTAGTCACTGGGGTAGAGCTAGAGGGGAAGAGATCTTAGTGTTATCAACTCTTGGAATATTTGGCATTTTCCAGGAAAAAAAATATCTCTGTTACTTGAGCACTGAGATTATTTTAAAGTCTTGCTTTCATTTAAAATGAAACAAAATGTGACAAGCTGTTACTTACACAGAGGAAAAATCACTCACAATTTCAAAAGCTAATGGGCCTTACCTTTCCTTTACCATTCCTGAACCCTTGAACTAAACCACAGTATATCCAGTATTTTCCTCCTCCCTACAGTTTATACAATAATCTGAAGCATGAATTAAACTAAAACAAAGACATCCAGTGCCTAGAAGCCTTCTAAATTAATATAATTCCTCAGATTCTTCTAAAAGACAAGTTTTCCTCCTCCTCCCTCTCCTAACCATATCTGACCTTCAGGAACTGCTCAACTGTTCATACAAACTGTAAAAGTATAGGTCATTCCTTATAGTATAAATTCCAAGGCAGGGGAGGGCAGGGGGAATACATCAGAAAAATATAGTGCCAGATTATTTGGTTTAGTAGTAGACCATGCGTGGCACCTCTTTGATATGCTTAGAATAATCTCTAGTATTGCATAAAGATTTTACAGCCTCTTTTCTAGTGTTTATAGTGAATCCCATCTTTATTCAGTAAGCACCCTAAATAGGATGTAGAAAAAAACCTATTTTTCTTCTGATGAGAGGAAGGCGTGGGAATACCAAACACTGTGGTGAAAGGTAGGTGAAATGTACAAAGGGAGAACTAAACACCTTTCAAGGGTCATCAATATCACATTACCCTGTGAGTGCTATGCGATTGTAAATTCAAGGATACTAACAGGATTACAAGTAATGATCTGAGGTAACTAGCAATACCCAGGTTCTGTTTCAGGTAACCATTAGTAGTCAGCCCAAGTCAAACTAAAACATACTGTTCTGCTAAAATGGAATGACAACTCTTCTCAAATAGGAAAATATTCACTAATTCTCCATTGTTTTTTAAGGAAACTATGGGAGGAAGAAAAAAGTTATTGGAAGAGTAATTTAGGCATTATAATGACATTGTTAAGACAATGTTGTGGTTTGAGGATATAAAACAGCAGGAACAAGAAAGCGAAGGATAGATGGAACAGCAGTATACAGGAGCAAGTGAGAGGGAACACTGTAGTGTAGTAATAACATCTGAGAGGCATATATTCTCGTAAGTTATTTCTCTGCTTGCATTGCTTTTTCAAATATTGCTTGCTGTGGAATATTACACATATGCTCATGAACATGGTTTTACATGTTTCACTTCCTTAGTATTTCCTTTTCTTACTCTATAATTCTGAGAATCTGAGGTGATTGGGAGGGAGGAAGGAAGACTGAAAGAGTGATGATGCCATATAAGACACAGCTAAATCACAAGCTGGGAGATGTGCAGGTTTATTATATTAATTCTTGGTGACAACTCTCAAGGGCAAATTCACTATCTATGCCTGTGATCACAGTCAGTGCATACTTCTGGAAACCATGCAATGTTCTGTGCTGAATACACCTATTGGCTTTGTGTTACTTGCTTTGTCTGCAAGTCAGTCCACTGCTGGAAAGGCAGGTGTCCCGCAGGGTATCTTGTACCATAGAACTCTCTTGAACATGTCAGCTGCATGTAGACATGGTCTGTGGTCTGAAGACCTAAAGGAATATTCCCTCTAGGGCAGCAATGGAAGTAGTTTTAACAAAACACATGCATAGCTAGCAATTAGTATCAAACATAAACTAACTTCTATTTTTGATGAGAATTAATATCTTGGGTGGACACACATTTCTCAGACTGTAGCTGAAATCTGTATATATTGTATCAAAGATGCTTTTTTATATTAATTATTGTCTACGTAAAAGGAAAAAGAAATAAAAAGTCCCAGGAATGACTTTACATGTATTAGCAAGTATGTCCCTCTAGAAGATTTTAACCACAGCATTCCAGAACCTAAATTGTAATATTTTATATTTATAGGAGGATTTTGATCAGGCCTGAGAAACACCTGAATTTCGGTGAATTTATCCCAGGCAAACCTGTCAAGCAGTTAAAAGTCACTTCTTTCTGGGTGTGATTATTGAAGTAGTAAATGCCTTGTATGTAAAACAAAGGAGTTTGAGATGTAGTGGCATTGAAACATAAATAATGGGGAAAGCAAGCCATTTCTCTCTTTCTTTGAGGTTAGGCAGCAGTTTTGGTAATCATCTTCAGGAGTGGCATGGTGGAAAGAAAGTCTCCAAAGGAAAACAAAAAGGAAAAGCAATCCATGGGAAGCTGATGTTTTTTAATTAAATAGTAACACATGTCAGCATAACGCCTCCCAAAACTTACTTAGAAGAGTTATAAGCAGTAATGTAAGTAATAATTGCTGGAGTCTGCAGGCTGAAGTTCTGATGTCAGACAAACCTTGCAGAGAAGAACTGTGGGATTCAGCTTTCTCTCTCTAGCAAATAATGAGGCTTTGGGGGGATTTTTCTGATAACCCTTTTTGGCAAGCTCAGATGGTTACTACATTGAAAATAAATACAGTTTCCTATCGGAAGGAGCATGGTCTCCAATGAGAATCCAGGCTTGACTCAAACAGAATGATAATGGCTCTAAGGAGTCGAGAGAACTGTTGTAAAATTAGAAGACAGCGAGCAATAAAGATAGGTAAATGGGTACAGATGCTTTAGAAAGTAACAATGAAGTTGTTGATTGCAGACTTTTAATTAATGTTAAGTAGATGCTCTATTTTGTGCTATAACTGTTGTTATTTTCCCCAGAGATTTCTTTGATAGTAGTATTTCTTCAGATTTTTTTTGTCTGTGTTTATTTGTTTATTTTTAAGTTGACATGATCAGAGAAGCACTGTCAGTTGTAAGAACAGAACATAGGTTATGCAACTTTGCTGACTGTGATCATGATCCTACAAAAAACTCTGATCCTGTGACTATATTTTTAAGTAGGCCTTGTTGATCATATTTCAGGCAGTCAAAAGCATAGATTTCTTGTTTAATTGGCACAGCATAGTCTGAATCCTGGGAACACTTATTCATTATTTTGGTCATTGTGTATTAAGCCACTTGGAAATGGAACTGACACCAATTTTGGCCTTAAAAATTCATAGATCTGTACTACAAATAGGGCAGAGAACTGAAAAGGTCAGCACACATTGCTATCTTAATATTATGTTTCATTTGAAAGCACAAGATACTTTATAAAAATTAAAATCTGTATTTTTCATAAATAATTCATTAAGGTGCAGACCCGTATTTTTTATAAATAATTCAATAAGATGCAGACCCATATAAAGAAGAAAATGATAACAGCAATTTCAAATGGTTTTATGGCTTGCATTAATTTTTTTCTTTCAGCAGTGAATAGGCTTATATCATATTAAAAATAACATATTTACTGGCTAAATATTCTGCATATTAAAATTTTGAGATTTAAGATTCACTCAGTTCCACATTCTGACTGAAAATGTTCTTAAATTCTCTTTCTACCATAACATTGGTCTTCAACAATGGGTAATAAATAGCTCAAAGAATTATTTGAAATATTTTCATCTAGAAAGTAGAACAATTTTAATTGTGGGTAGAGTTTTTGTTTGTTTGTTTTTTGGTTTTTTGGGTTTTTTTTTTTTTTTTGTCAGGGGGGGAATTAACTTTATTTTTTTTTAAAGGCTAAATTTTAGCTGGAAAAGCAATGAAGTTTCTTGGTCTTCACCTCTCCAACAGATTTCATCATGAATAAAGGGCTAGCAGTAGCAGCTGCTTTTCATTATGTTCGGATGTATGAAAGCATACCTAAAGTGGGGCAAGAAAAATAACTAAATATTTCAGGACTGGCTGGGCAGGAAGGTGAGAACCTACGATGAAGTCACACTACAGGGGATGGTTATGCCTTGCGGCTGTGCCTAAGGCTACAGTGCTTGGAACAGAGTTTAAAGGGTCAGTGTGCAAATTAAACTGAAAAAAAAAAAAAAAAGGACGTTCAAATCCAGATTTACCTTGTCTCAGTTTTATTTTTAAACTCTGTCAAAACCCACAGTGCAGGATTTTTTTATTGAGCCAAGGGTTTATTTCTCCCTCTCTATTTCTCTGTACTGCATTTTTAGAAATCAGCCAATCTGCAGCTAAGTTGCTGGAACAGTAAATGATATTAGCTTAGACCAGGAAATTGTTATTGTAAATGACATTTTTCTCTCTCCCTTTCTTTCCCTAATTTTTGTAAATACAGCAGTTTAGGATTTTATTGGTGGAAGTGCATTTTATTTAGTTTAAAAGACTGTTTGCCTTTTAATATTATTTTTTTAAACCATGCACTCAAACCAAATGGCAACAATATTAAAAGGATATTAATAGCACTAAAAACATTAAGTTAATATTTTAACTACCCTTAGTTCTCACAGCAGGATTTTGCAAGTGTTCTGCTTAGGATAAATGTGAAGCTACAAAATAGCAGGAAAAGGTGAAGGAGAGAGTTTGCAAGTTAAGGATGTCCACTGCGTGGCAATCTATAGGAGTGAAGAGGAGTTCCTGTTTTCAAGCCCTTATGAGGGATGGTGTGGACAGAGCTCAAAGCTACATCAATGTTCCTTCTACCTGCACACACCTTGAATGGGTGCTTGAAAGAAACTTGCATATGCTAAAAGGGAAGCTGTATTTCAGTCACTGGCTTTCCTCAATTATTTATCAAGTACACAGAGTACACGTCAATTTAATTCATGTTAGATACGTCATTTTTTACCTTCAAGAATGTATACTGTTCAGTAAAGACCCATATGATAACTAGTATCACAAAGTTGGGAATCATCACTTACATTTATTCCCAACAAACTAAAACCAGCAGGAAAAAAAAACAAACAAGCCACAACTAGCATGTTGGTAATGAAAGGAGTCTGACCAATAAAATGCAAGAACTGGAATCTCTTCTGCAGCTTATAAAGCCTAATATAAAATAAATACTCAAAAAGGATGGAACTCTTGCCACGATGTATATCAGTGCATGAGGTGTGTAAAAAGCAGTGACATAAATGAAAATGGAATTTAAATTATAATTTTACTAGGGAAAGGTGCTATAAGTGGCATCATGGATATAATGTTATAACCATTATAGCTCACCATTTCAGTAGTTCCCTAGTTATAAGAGACTGTCAAAGTCTCAAGTCAGTGACCTAATTGGATCTTTCCAATCCTATGTAGAAATTAAAACTATATAGAACTTTTCCATTCATTCTGTTCTGAGGAACTTCCCTACTAGTAAAGACAGACATAATATGGGGAGACAAGAAAAGCTAGACTATCTTGAAGAAAATTATATGAATCTGTGAGCTGCTCACAGAGATACAGGACACAATTTTTTGAGAGGCCTCAGGGTGCACAAAAATTTGGTGAGTATTTTATATTTGCAAAAAATATTTTTTCTTCAAATATTCATATACATTGAGAGGTGGTCCTGTGCCTCTTGAAAGCTGAAGATTGACATTAAGGTTTGAGACTCATGAAGGTTTTGGAAAAAATCTGTTTCCTCAGTAAGTCCAATTCTGAAAAACAGCAAAGTAATTTAAAAAACTGAGTTCCCACTGGGCTAAATATAATAAGAGGATGTTAGGAATTCTGTAATGATATCCATCTTCTCTTTTTTTTCCCTTCCCACCGAGCTCCATAGTAGCACTATTTGTACATTCACTGCCAATCTGAGCAGTATGAAGAGAAAACAACCCGTTTGCTTCCAAAATAACAAACGTATTATTAGCTAATCCATACAGGAGAAGGCTGAAGTGCTTACTGCACTAAATCTGTTTCAGATTTTACAATGATCTATTACACTTTGTGGGCTTACTTAAAAAAAAAGAACCCATGATGCTTCTGGGTGTCTAGCCTAAGCTTATTTTCCTGGCCACACTAGATTCTGTTTAAGGAATTCACAGAGGAGGGGACTGAAGAAAATAAAAGTTAATTTTGCATTACATACTGCTGTCCATTAACCTGTGAAGTAGAGTATGGTTAACACTGACTTCAGAAAAAAGGGCCTCTGCACTACTTTAAAAAGTGCTACTTTGAACATAACACTTCCGTATGTCATTGCTAATCCCTGAATTAAAAATTAAATTAAGTAATATCAGCTGCATATATATATATATATGTATATATATATATATATATGAAGGATTAAAAATTATCTAATTTGTCTTTGAGAGGCATTCACTGAACTGGATTGAACCATTATCTGTTTCTGTATATACCCTATGAAACTTCCCTGACTACTGGCCAATAAGAGGCAGCATTATGTTAGGTACTGGGCAGACTAAACGCCCTTTGGCCATGCTTTAGCAAAAAACGCTGGGAATGCTGAGGGCTCATTGATTGTGAACATAATTTTTAGAACAGAAATACAGGTATAAGCACTGATTAAGTTACTGGAATAAAAACTATATAGCCATTATTTCCATTATTTATTACTATTTCAAATTTTCAGATAACTTTTTGCCCCTTACTTGCAAAAATGCAACATGTTGCTACAGTGCATTCATCATCACACATTAGTACAGTGCATTCATTGAAGAAATTATTAATCTGTTGATCAGTTTAAAGAGAAATGTGTCTGAATAGCAGTACCAGCAAGGAATTTGGCTTCCACTTAGGAAGGCCAGGTGGTCTTGCACCATTGTAGTGTTATTTTGGACATGCATTGCAAATGTTCGGTTTGCAACAGAAAAACCCACTAGGTTGACAAGTCTTGTGTGAGTTGCATGGACGTAAAAGATCTAATAAGAAACTGCAAAACAGGCCTAGAAAAAGTACACAGAAGCTCAGCAGAGAACTTGAAAAGCTAACAGCAATAGATAATAGATCATCACAAAAGCTAAATCAGATTTATCAGAGAATCCTTTATTTCTCCCATAATGATTGTCTAAAGTTATGCCTGGATATTTTCAAAGCAAATGGGTTGTTTTCTCTGCATATCGCTCATATTAGCTTTGAATGTACAAATGCTGCTACTATGGAACAGAATGGTAAAGCGAAGAAAAGATGGACAAACCAAGCTTGGAAATTAGATGGGGAGAGTGTCGCTTTTTAATAAAGAGCATTTAATTGCTGAGAAATCTCAACTGGAATTTTTTAGGGGATATGCAGTTTTGAACTCTCGGCTACAACTTGCTACTGGTACTTCATGAGAGAGACAGTCCAAACGGAAAGCTAAGCTCGAACTGGGAAAAAAGAAGGAATGTAATGCTAAAAATAAAATTTCCAGGATATGCCATAAGCAGAACTTGTTTGGAATGAAAATCTTTTGGTTTCTCAATTTGATTCAGCCCAAATGCCTAAATGCCACATTTTCACTTATCCTGATAAAGGCAAGAAACATTCTGGCAATTTTTCAAATTCAAGTCAAGCTGAGTCCACACAAAACATTACACTGAATCAACATGAAGGTTCAATCTATGAAAAATACTATTATTGTCATTTGTATGTTTATATATTTCTATTTGTCTTGCTGCAGGATAAAATCAAATCTCGAGTTGCTCCACACACACTGATAAGATCAAGCAATAGGAATCAGTAAGCTGCGTATTTAGGAACCATGTCTTGGTAAGATATCTGAAGGGAGCAAGGGTACAGTCTATTTTTAGAAGCTCAGTGTATTACAGTGAGTTTAGTACTTCCACCTTAGGCTCTCTCACTCACTGATTTATTTCCTAGGTTGTAAATTACTGACAAGAGGTCATAGTTATATGAGTAAACAGAGATATTATGTAGTGTTAAAACTTAACAGCCACTAAATGTCCACTATACCATTGTGTAAAGTACTTAGTTGCAGTATAGCAAATGCTTTAGACATAAATGAAATCACCTTTTTCTCCCTACAATTTTTTTCTCAGACTGAAAAGGGTTATAGTTAGAACATGACTTAAACATCAGAAGAAATTATCCATGAAGAGCTAAGATAATGCTGTTGTGTCATCAGAAATGGACATATCAAAATGCCAGCTGTTACGTCATTAGTTCTAAGGAAAGAGAACAAGGTTTATTTGTTCCTTTAATTCTTGTGTATTGATAGCTGTTTGCACTAAATCCTTAAAGGGAGGTGCTTTTGTGCTTTTTTAGTGCTTTGTTTATGTGCCCAGAAACAAAGGTGAGGTATGCGTGTACCTCATAAAAAGTAGTATTGTAAAAGAACCCCAGAGCTGTGCATGCTTTATCTGTGTTCTCCCTCCTACAGCTCACACTCTGTGTATCATGGTTCCTGCTTGGCTGTATTGCAGGGAAGATGATAGTGGAAACCTTGTTAAAGACGTTGAACAACTGAGCCAAATTTGATTCAGCCAGCAGCACTTTTGTATTAGAGAACTAAAATAAGACGGTGGTGGAGCACAGTTCTTTTCTTAAGGTGAATTGACATTCGTGATAGCAGATCTCTTTTCTTTTTTTATCAAAAGCTTTCCTTTAGGGTTCCAAAGAACAAAGGGACCTCTCAAACTGCAGCTTGTTCTGTTTTAGCATGTTGTTCCAACAGTATGTATTTTGTTTGCTGAATATGGCAAGAGAAATAGGTTGCATTTTTCAGGCAGAAATCTCTCTCCCATTGCACACATTTCAGTATCCAAATGCACTGGTTATATGAAAGCAGAACACAGAGAACAGAAATGAGGAATTTTAATCATCAATCTTTTAAATCCTATTTCCAGGAGACTTCCACACGGAGAAAAAGGATGACGTAATGCCACCGTGAAACAAAAGGAAAAGGGAAAGAGGAAAAAAACCCTAAGCCCCCAGACAAACTCTGCCCGGGAATTGCTGGTCACCCCTGAAGGGGGGGCTGGCAGCTGCCCTGCTTTTTTAACGGCCGGCCCTAACGGCCGTAACGGCCGAGGGCCCGGGCGCGCCCAGGGCGGCGGGTGGGCGTCACCGCCTGCGTTGCGCCCTCAGACCGCCAGGTGGCGCTCCTGCTCCTGTAATAGCCCCCGATGCGCCCCGCCCCGGTCTCCCGCTCCAGCCCCGCCGCCACCCTCCGCGGCCCGGCCCGGCGCCCCGCTCCTCCCCACCGCCGCCAGCTCTGCCACCTGACCCTGGGGAAAACAGCGTCCGGCCGCTGGCGTCGGTCAGCAGAGACCACCTGGCTGCCTGCCCGGCCTTCCCGCCGTTCCCAGTGAGGTCCTGCCCTGCCCTTTCCATCCGCTGAACAACTCCGTTCAGCTTCTGTATACCTTTAAATGGACTGCTGCTCATAAGAATTCAGGCTTTTTATGAGCCTGAGTTGATACTCACTGTGTATGACCTCACGGAATCATAGCTCTCCACAACTCTTTGGGATACATTGGTTGACACATTAAATTGTAGAGCTGTACAGAAACTTACACAGAACACTAACATGAGGCTAAAAGGAGGTGGTAGCATCAAAATAGCCAACATAGCTACAAGGCGGTCTAACAATTTTGTGTTAACTCCTAGTGCTTGTAACTGAGGGGGTGCTCTGACAGTGCATAGTCAGCAGATTGAGGGAGGTAATTCTCCCTCTCTGGTCCACTCTGGTGAGTTCCCTCCTGGAGCACTGCGTCCAGCTCTGGAGTCCTTAGCACAGGAAAGACATGGACCTGTTGGAGCGGGTCCAGAGGAGGAGCACAAAAATGATCAGAGGGATGGAGCAACTCTCCTGTGAGGACAGGCTGAGAGCTGGGGTTGTTCAGCCTGGAGAAGAGAAGGCTCCAGGGAGACCCTATTGCGGCCTTTCAGTACTTAAAGTGGGCTTATAAGAAAGACGTGGCCAAACTTTTTAGCAGGGCCTGTAGCAATAGGATGAGGCATAGTGATTTTAGACTAAAAGAGGGTAGATTTAGACTGCATATAAGGAAGAAATTTTGTACAATGAGCACTAGCAGATGTTGCCCAGAGACGTGGTAGGTGCCCCATCACTGAAAACTTCAACATTAGGCTGGACAGGACTCTAAGTAACCTCATCTAGTTGAAGATGTCCCTGCTCATTGCAAGGAGGTTGGACTAGATGACCTTTAAAGGTCGTTTCAAATCCAAACCATTCTATGGTTCAATGGTTCTGTGATTGTGCTGCTGCTTGACATGAACCTGACAAGTAACAAATTCTGGTCTGTCTTACACAGGGCTGCCAGTTGTATTTCTTTTCAGAGATTGTAGCCACAAGCTGAAGGGAGCTATTAAAAGTAGTTATGGTAGCTACTAGTACAAAACCAGTCTTGGATAATACTTCTAGCTGCAGCAGATTGCAGACAACATTATAACAGTAGCTTGTAGTTCTATTGTCATGTACTATTATCATTACATTATTCAAAGACTTTTACTTCTAAAAGATCTTTCCAATGGTCTGAATTTCACTGAATTTCACTGAATTTTTAGAGTTGGAAGGGACCACAGAGATCATCTAGTCCAACTCCCTTGCTGAAGCAGGATTGCCTAGAGCACGTTAGAGCATGTTACTCAGGACTGCATCCAGGCGGGTCTTGAAAATCTCCAAAGAAAGGGACTCCACAACCTCCCTGGGCAGCCTGTTCCAGGGCTCTGTCACCCTCACTGTGAAGAATTTTTTTCTCTTATTTGAGTGGAACTTCCTGTGTTCCAACTTGTGCCCGTTGCCCCTCGTCCTCTCACTGGCAACCACTGAAAAGAATCTGGCTCCCTCCTCTTTCAACCCATCCTTGGTCTGTTTCTATCAAGAAGAAATTATCTACTCCATCCATGACTACTGTATTTAAAGAGATTTTTTTTTCTTTGCATGGACTGGCTAACCAAGCTTTACCAAGAGACCCACTGAAAAACCTCCCATACCCTTTTATGAGCATGTTACACTGTCATAATAGGGCAAAGAAAAAAGAAGAGAAAAAAAAGCATAGATACAGAATACGCAGCAGAAATAAAGAGGTCTGAGCTGATCTGCTTGCTGTAAACATGCCACTCTGGCATGTTTCACTCTCCAAAAATAACTGAGTTGTTGACAATATTTTTAGTTTAGAGAATGTAAACACCTATTTTCATTCTCTTTGAGAATAATCAAAGCATCATATTCTCAGATATCTAGAGTATTTTATCTGCACCCTCAAGATTTTTCTATTGTTAATGCCAATTGCACATTCACAGCTTTGTTGTGTTAAATATAAGTGCATGAGAACTAAGCATAGATACAGACAGCATGAACCCTCCATACCAGTAAAAAGAAAATAGATTAATCTTCAATTAAAAGAAACAACAAAAGCAACATAAAAGCAAGAGTAAACTTTTCAAACCTAAATTATTTATAGAATCTAAGTGATAATAGGTAATAATGACATATAACAGGAACATTGTGTAGAAATGAAAAATGTTTATAATTTTAATATTATTTAGAAATTTAGTGGTACAGAGGTATAAATACATCGTATTCAGGGTTGAAAACTTCAGTGGAATGCATGTCTGATCATAACACAAATACAAGTTGGGTGGAGAATGGATTGAGCAGCCTTGAGGAATGGGACTTGGTGGTGTTGGTTGATGAGTAGCTCATCATGACTCGATGTGTGTTGCAGACCAGAAAGCCGACTGTATCCTGGGCTGCATCAAAAGAAGTGTGGCCAGCATGTTGATCGAAATAATTCTCGCCCTCTGGTCCACTCTGGTGAGACCCCACCTGGAGCACTGCATCCAGCTCTGGAGTCCTTAGCACAGGAAAGACATGGACCTGTTGGAGCGGGTCCAGAGGAGGAGCACAAAAATGATCAGAGGGATGGAGCAACTCTCCTGTGAGGACAGACTGAGAGAGCTGGGGTTGTTCAGCCTGGTGAAGAGAAGACTCTGAGAAGACCTTATTGCAGCCTTCCTAAAGGGGAAGGCTAAGTACCTAAAGGGTACCTAAAGGGGGCCTAAAGGAGAAATGGGGAGGGTCTCTTTTTTAGGGAGTTTAGTAATAGGATGAGAGGTAACAGTTTTAAAATAAAAGAGAATAGATTTAGATTAGATATTAGGAGGAATTTCTTTACTGTGAGTGATGTGAGACACTGGAACAGGATACCCAGAGAAGCTGTGGATGCCCCATCCTTGGAAGTGTTCAAGACAGGTTAGATGGGGCTTTAAGCAACCTGGTTGAGTGGGAGGTGTCTCTGCCCATGGCAGGGAGGTTGAAACTCAATGATCTTTAAGGTCCCTTCCAACCCAAACCATTGTATAGTTCTATGATAAGGTACAAAATTCTTCAGACCTGAGACTTCTATTGTTTTCCTTCCATCCTTTAGTGTTATTTATGGTCTCGTTAGCATGAAAAGTGCTGGATAGTGTAACAATTAATTAAAGGGCACTCATGAAACAAAGAATTTAATAACCTAAATTTCCTACATTTCCATTTGTGCTTGTCGTGCCTGCTATAGCAACGTGTTTGAACTATATTCTTGTTGCAAAACTTTCTGTATGTTTTTTTAAGAATATCCTTTGCAACAGTGATTCATATCTTTAATCTTCTGCTCTTCCTTGTATTTGTTTCTTGCTCATTTTTTATTCTGGCTTCTTCCCTTTTCTCTGCAGTCTTTTCTGCTTTTTCACGTTCACCCACATCATCTTCAGCTCTCTGACATTTCAGTCTGTTGATGCACACAAACATTCTGCCGACACAGGTTATCTCAAAATAGTGCCATCTTCAGTGACTGCTCCATTTTCAGCACTACATTACCAGGTGTGATTGACAGGGCTCATGCTGTCAACCCTAATAGTTCCTAAGTAGTAATTAGCTGGACTAGTGATATCTGGATGGCGCTTGAGGGACACCTAACTTTTCACTGCACTAATTCTTCCTAGATATGGATCTTTTACTCTTCCAGAAATGCCACACTGAATGATTTACTGTGATATACTAATTGTTGTGGTTGTTTGGCTATTGTTTGTTTTGACTTTCCTCACCTCACTTGTAAGGTCTGCAGAGTCTACCCTGAGGGACTATAAAATGCAAGAAGTGCATGAAGGTAAGAGAAATGGAAGCAAGACACCTTCTGAATATCATCTCCCCCAAGTCTGTTGATTTGCCTTAACAGTATGAAATTGCAACTCAAGTTACAGAGCTCAGAAAATAAGTACTTGACCTATGATCCAAGAACACTAAAGGATTTCTCAGAAATGTTAATGTCCTGGACAATATATTTACATCATGCTTTTATCTTTCCTCTTCTAACCTTTTTCTGCTTCTTTCTAACATACTCTAATTATCTAGGCCATATTAATCCAAACTGTAATAATACCCCTCCTTTTTTTGTCTACTTCTGTCTGCATATTCGAAAAATCTAAAATAATAATTTTGAACATCTCATTAGCCCTTAATCCATCTTCATAAAGAATTTGAAAACTTCCTTTATATTTGAGTTTGTGTTTATTTTGTCTACGGATACATTTGAGCCCTTAAACATTTGGTCTGGTTGAAACAGAATTGTGTATTCCAGGGTGACAGGTGCCATACAAAACTATTACGCAGCACCAGAATACCTGAACATACTACATGTTGAGATTATGGACTGAAGGAGGATCTGGAGCTGCTATGTGTTGTCACTCAAAAAGAATCTGAATGTCAGCATAGGAAAAATGCTTTCACAGTG
This sequence comes from Gallinago jamesoni, assembly GCA_025769975.1. Classification (NCBI taxonomy): domain Eukaryota; kingdom Metazoa; phylum Chordata; class Aves; order Charadriiformes; family Scolopacidae; genus Gallinago; species Gallinago jamesoni. The sequence continues at coordinate 32,975,956 of JAOQGH010000019.1, read as the reverse complement.
AAATCTCTAGAATGCAACTCAGAAGATGTAATGAAGGTTAAATTTCTTGCACTGCAACACCCTTGTGGCAAACAACCACCTGGTATGTTTATGGTACAGTTTTGGTTAAGATCAGGCCTATTGAAACAGCTATTGGTATCCTATGGTTTGCATTGTGGAGTAGTTCTTAAAAGTTCACAAAATTAATAATTTAGTGAATTATTATTTTTAATAATAATCTTTGGATTAATTTGATTGAAATTTTTAGGTGGAGTTGGGCAGGGACCTCAAGAGTGTACATAATCCAGTTCCACTTGTAATTGGCTCTAGTCCCTGGTTGTCTGAGAGATCAGACAATGTTTCAACATGGAGCAGGATCATGAAAGAAAAGATTCTGAGATAAGTCATAGAATCATAGAATTGTCTAGGTTGGGAGGGACCTTTCAGAGCATCTAGTCCAACCATCAACCTAACACTGACAAAAACAGTCACCGACCACATCTCTAAGCACTATGTCTTTTAAATACCTCCAGGGTCTTAGAATCATTTAATTGCCTAGGTTGGAAAGGACCCTTCAGATTGTCGAGTTTAACCATCAACATAACACTGACAAAACCCATCACTAAACCATGTCACTAAGCACCTTACCCACCTGCCTTTTATATACCTCCAGGGATGACAATTCCATCACTTCCCTGAGCAGCCTGTTCCAATGGTTGACAATACTTCCCATGAAGAAATTTTTCCTAATATCTAATCTAAATCTCCCCTGGAGCAACCTGAGGCCATTTCCTCTTGTCCTATCACTTGTTACACAGGAGAAGAGATTGACACCCACCTCTCCACAGCCTCCTTTCAGGTAGTTGTAGAGACTGATAAGGTCTCCCCTCCTTCCACCTGAGGAGTTCCCTCAGCTGCTCCTCATAAGACTGCAAACCCTTCACCAGCTTCATTGCCCTTCTCTGGACACACTCCAGCACCTCAATGTCTTCCTTGTAGTGAGGGGCCCAAAGCTGGACACAGCATTCAGGGTGGGGCCTCACCAGTGCTCACTTCCCTAGTCCTACTCACAACACAATTCCTGATGCAGGCCAGGATACTGTTGGCTTTCTTGGCCACAAGTTAACCAACACCTCCAGGTTCTTTTCTGCCATGCAGCTCTCTTCCTCAAGCCTCTAGCGCTGCATGGGGTTGTTGTGACCCAAGTGCAGGACCTGACATTTGGCCTTGTTGAACCTCATCCCATTGGCCTCAGCCCATCAATCCAGCCTCTCCAGATCCCTCAGCAGAGCCTTCCTACTCTCAAGCAGGTCAATGCTCCAACCTAATTTGGTGTCATCTGCAAGTTTACTGAGGGTGCACTCAAATCCCTTGTCCATATTGATAACGATATTAAACAGAACTGGCCACAATACTGAGCCCTGGGGAACACCACTTGTGACCAGCCACCAACTAGATTCAAATCCAATTCTCTGGGCGCGACCCTCCAGCCAGTTTTTTACCCAGTGAAGAGTACTCCAAGCCATGGGCAGTGAGTTTCTCCAGGAGAATGCTAGGGGAAATCATATCAAAGACCTTATTAAAGTCCAGGTAAACAACAACCACAGCCTTTCCCTCATCCACCAGGCAAGTCCCTTTTTCACAGAAGGACATGAGGTTTGTCAAGCAGGACCTGCCTTCATGAACCCATGATGACTGGGCCTGATTCTCTGTTTGTCCTTCAAGTGCCACATGGTGGCACTCAGGATGATCTGTTCCATGACATTTCCAGGTACCAAGGTTGCACTCAGTGGGTCATCTAACAGGAATCTGGAGCAAGTGTATTAAATAAAAAGCTGGAATCATTTCCTCAGGAAAATAATTCACCAAGCTTACCTCAAAGCCACTAGAATTCAATTGTTTTTGAAATTTAAATATCATACTAGCGTCACCCCAAATAATTTTCTGCATCTAGCAATGGTTCCAGGAATTCACTTAGTGTCAATGTCAGATATTTCTCATCAGCTGTTTTGGTCTACCAACCCATTCCTGTCATACTGTATTACTTATAAATGTAGACATGTCCTTTAATGATTGTCATGATTCAGTTCCTCATCTGTAAGCTAATGAGAATAATTCTCTGATAGGCAGAGTTTTGTAAGGCTGTGGTCATTGACATTTGTGACATGCACAAGAACTATGCAGTGAGTGCTTTTGGAAAGCATATAAATTGAATAAGCCCTTAAGCCTTTGGGAATGCTGCAGGTTTGTTGCTTTTTAAAAAACTTCAAGTTTACTAATATTTGGCAATATTACCACTTACATACCATAGAATTTCAAGGGAAAAACACTATGTTCTGTTATTTAATTTTGACTGTGTATTACTGCAGTAAAATACCATATTTTATATTTATGTGAAAACTGGAGCTTAGCTGCTTAATATGTATTGGAAATTTGCAGTATTTATTTTTCAAGTTGTACCACCAAGAATATGAACTTGAGGACTCCAAGGAGTGGTTTTCCTCAGCAGAAATACACATAGAAAACTAAAACAATTGGAAGACAACTGTATTGTTCATGTCTAGTGCATGATCGCTGGAATACACATAATCAGAAAATGCTGAAAAAAAAGGAAGAGATGGCAGAGAAATAGCTCTAAGATCATGGACCAGTAAAGTAATTAAGGAATTTAAGAGAAAATGCTTTTGTGAACAAAATCTGTAAATATAACTTAGGGTTTGATTTCACTACATCTTGACTGACTATATGAAGAGTTATTTTTCATTCTTATTAGGCCACAGAGAAGGTTTTTTTAATGGCCATACTACTTTAAAAAGTCTGTTTTCTTCACATGCTAAGTGATTTTTCAGTCTTCCAAGCGTAATGAGAAGTGATTGTCATATTCTTTTGTTATAAGGTGGTCTCATTATCTCTCAGTATCCTTTTCAGTAGAAAGGTATTTATATCTCCAATATTTGATGTGTGTCAAAGGTGTAGTGTTGAAGACTGAGACTCCAAGAGTATTTTAAATAAAATATCCTATGCTAAACGTATGTCTGGAAAACGTAAACACTTAATAGAGTGCTGCAACTCTTCCCTGAAGATAGCGTGAAGTTTGCAGTTTTATGTCACTTTAGGTAAACACATGCCTGATAAAAACACTCACTGTTATTTTTCTTTTATTCTCTTGTCCCAAGAAGTATAAGGTGCTCTTAGGGATTACCCCAATCAACAGAAGAAATCTACAGAATAATACTGGAATGACATTGGCTGTTACTGCAAACTACTATAGTACACTTAAAAGAGGAATGCAATTGTTCCTGTGCTAATGCACTACCACTCCTGTTCAGCTATGTCATGTGAAATTATCACATAGGAATTTATTTCATAGGCAGTCTGTTGCTTATTTTGATAGCCAGGTGAATTAGGAACTTTTTGGTTCTGTTGCTCGCACAGTCACTGTTTTAAAATTATTTGCCTGTTACCTAAAAGTCCAATAAATGTAATCAGAATAAAATAGAAAACAGTATTGTTTACTATTTCATAGAGGCTATGAAACTGCAAAATTAACTATTGGAAAAGCAGAATTTGCAAGCAGAGTGATTAACATTGCCCATCTAAATGGATAAGAAAGCTCAAAGCATAAAATTTGTGCATAAAAATTTTAAGTCTATTTTTATGTAGCTTTGAAAGAGAAGCTGAACAGGGCTCTGGGTATTTTTTAAGATTCGTAGACCTGTTACCAGGTACACTGTGTGTAGCATTCATATCTGAATTACTGCAAGTACATGGAGCAGCCTGTGCGATTCACCTATGAGTTGATAGTACTGTCTTGTGTTGCATCAGACGCATTTCCACTTAAACACAAGTTTCTATTTTATTTTGTTTTCAAAGCATTTACTTCTGGACTATACAGCTGAAAAATGAACTTTAGGGCGTCTTAATGCTGTTGTTTTTCTTTTTATATTTGCAGCACTTCAAGTGAAGGATTTAGGATATTTATTGCCTTAACAATTTGACTGCGGTTTACATCTCATGGTTTGCCACTGCTATACTAGTAAAACCATTCTTCTATGTCCTTAGTTGCTCCTCCAGCCCACGGCAATGGAAATAGATAAATAAACAAACAAACAATTAAATGTTTGCCTGAAAAAAAGGAACATGCTATATGCATGTTATTTGTATCCTTATGTGAGTTGTATATACATCATTTGTCTCTGGCATTTCACTTGTCTAAACAAAACCAGGAATGGAGTCCCTGCAGAAACAGTCCTTCACAGAGTGCAGAAACTAATCTTTTTTAATGAGCCCTATGATCCAGTCTTTATAGACAATATAGGCAAGTGGAGGTCAGATACAATCTCACCCTGTTTAAGCACTACTAAAATACTACAATTGCTTCCTTTTAAAATAGCCATTGCTTTGCTGTATTTCCCCAAGTTGTTTAGCAGCTTGGGATGATTAGTTGTAGGGTAGCATAAAGCATAAGTTGTGGGTGGTTTTTTTTGTTTGTTTGTTTTTGGGTTTGGTTTGTTTTTTTTTTTAACTTACCCAGTGAATTCCCATAGGTATAGTGAGATGTACATGGTCTCACAGTGCACACAAGCAGTCAGTGCACAGATTCTTCTTTCAAGGAGGTATCCTTCAAAGGAGGGACTGGGAAAGTGGAAAGAAGGGAAGAATCTGAGCAATTTCCACATGGCCATGTTTATTAGCACCGGAGATACTTCAAGCATACATTTGCGAAGTTGAAGGGGCTTTAAGAAAGTTTACTTTGAAAGATACTGGTTTTAAATTATGAACATTATATATTAGAGAAAAAATGATTGGTAAAAGCTGTAATACAACACTCAAGATGTATTGGTTTTGTACTGATAAAAATGAAATGGTTTCTTCTATCTCTGTTCAAGGCTGAATTTTTTAGTCACATTTGCAGTCTGCCATTACGTCTTCTAAGTAATTTGGGGGTTTCTTTGTTAAGTTTTTCAAAGCTGGGAAATACTTTCAGCTCTTTCCAGCAGAAATTGTACCAGGTAAGCTGTCATTAAAGTCTCACTAAAATGAATTTGAAAATTTAGATCTGAGTCTTGATACTTTCTTTTAAAATTGCTATGCAGAAATTTATGAATTCTTTGTCAATATCCTTCTTCCCTATATTGAAACTTTTTCTTCAATGCAATCCTGTTCCTTAGTCATGACGAAGAAAATCAAATGTAGCACCCTGTGTGCTGCTGCCATTGTTGCTAGCTACTTGAAACATTGTTGTTCTGGACTATAATTCCCACTAGAGGCTGTCAATAGACAAATGGCAAAACCTAAGACACCCTAATGACAGGGAAAATGCCTAGAATCAGGAAAACCTCATGCAATAGCTTCCTACAGGGTGTCATTCTGTTAACAGTAACAAAATATGAAATAATTTAAACTAAATATCGTGGTTAATTCAGCTTTGTTTGAGGCCTGATGCTGTTATGTTATCTTGTTCTCCTGTAGAAAAATGCTAATTACATTATGTGTTTGTAGAACAGATTACTGTGAGAATACTATTAAAAAGCTGGTTTGAAACACAGTGAAAATTAATACTTAATATAATGGCTCCTTTTAGAGGGGTATGTGACTGATTGATTGTGAATATTTTTCATGTTTCCATTACTGAGCAAGACTTGACCTTGCAATTCATGTTCATGTTTTATATCTCCTGAATGTGATTTTTATAATCTTAAGATCTGTAAGATGTGTGCATTATAGACACATAGCATATTAGCAAAGTTTTACCTGCCACTTCTTATATATGCCGTGTCATTTGGGATCATAGTAAACTGTTCCAGGGAGACCATAACAGTTAAAATCATGTTCTACACACTTCCTTAAAAAAAATCCCCAAAGTCCTGAGGGCTAACATTTCTCCTTATGTCACATGTCACCATTCGAGTATCTTTCTTAAGATATACTAAAGTTTTTTCACAAGTGGTGAGGATGGCTGTGTATCTTACAGTGTGTGTGTGGGAGGGGATGGAAACAGGATAAATTGAGATCATCCATTCAGAGCAGTAGATTTTTCTCTAGAAAATAGTGAAAAGTGGAGATAATGTGCAAATAGTGTTCAGTCTTTTAACACTATCCTGGTGTTTTAGAAAGACAGTAAAAATTACAAATGAAACCTTCTCTAATCTGAAGCAGTCAATCATATAAGGTCTGGCTGACCACTGCATCCGGCAGTTAAAAAAGCAGCATGTTCACTGGAAAGGAAAATGTCTAACAGGATGTTAAAACAGTACATCTACATGAAGCTCATTTCCATCACTATGTAAAGATAAACTAAGTAGCATTCCTTGGTTTGTGTTAGAGAAAAAAAATTTGCAGAATGGTATAGTTTGACATCACCTTTAGAATAAGGAAAACAACATAATTCTATTGGCACTAGCTGCCTTTACTCTGTGCATCATTCTATACACCTTGGCCTAATTCATGTCTGCCTGTGCACTAGAAAAGTTGCCCATGCCAAATGTGGCACACGGGTTGATTTTTTGTATGTCAAATTTTGCCCATTACTCTTATCCTGCCATCGGGCACCACTGAGAAGAGTCTGGCTTCATCTTATCTACTCACCCCTGCCCCCGGTCAGGTGTTTATAGATGTGAATAAGGTCCTTCTGAGCTTTCTCTTCTCCAGGGTGTACACTCCCAGATCTGTCAGCCTCTCCTGATACAACAGATACTCCAGTCCCTTAATCACCTTTGTGGCCCCTTTCTGGACTCAATCCATTTCACTTCCCCCTATCCCCGTCCCCTCTCCTCCCCTCCCCACTCCTCTTTACTGGACTTCATGTGTGGGTGAACAGGATTTTGGAAGAAGCAGAGACCAGAAGAAGGAACAAAAGAATCAGGAACGCTGGCAAAGGATGGCCCTTGATGACCCATAGACAATGCCTGGCGGCTGACTGATGGAGGGGAATTCCGCCCACCTGGCAGTTGGGGGTTGCAGGGGCGTGTGGGTTGGGAAAGGAGATACATTGGCACTATATAAGCTGCCTGTTTGTTATAATAAATGATTCTGGTTGCATCACCGGCCGGGGTCTGTGCCTTCATATGCAACATTCATGAGGTTTTTCCCAACCATTTCATTAGTCTGTCCAGAACCCTCTGGCTGACAGCACAGCCATGGACCATTAGTCACTCCTCCCAGTTTTGCATTCTATGCAAACGTGCTAAGGGTGCACTCTTTCCACAGCCCAGGTCATTCTGGACTCAGTATCAACTTCTGGGGTACCCAATTAATGACTGGCCTCCAGCTGGATGTTGTGCTGGATCACAACCCTTTTTACCTGGCAGTTCAATTTTCAGTCCACTTGCTACCCCTTTATCTAGCATATATTTCATCAGCTTGTTGATGTTATGGAAAACAGTGCCTTACTAAGGTCAAGATAAAAAACTTACACTGGTTTCACCTAGCCAGTCATCCCCTGAGCAGATGTTCAACATGTTTTTGCTTATTAAGTGCGAATATAATAAGATTCAGGCATACAATGAGTTTTTGTGTGATGGCCAGTATGCTACCAATAAATTGCTTTGGGCTTGTCAGCAAATATTTGTGAGAAGCAGATATTTTTAATCAGATCTTAATTTAACAAATATTTCATGGATTTCTCTTGGTATGAATATGCTGAAAATGTATGATACTTAGGACTATGTGGGACCAGGCCATAAAATATTAGGCAATAATAATCATAGAATCATAGAATCATAGAATCATAGAATCATAGAATCATCTGGGCCAAAAGGGACCTTCAAAGGTCATCTAGTCTGACCCCCCTGCAGTCACAGTGACACCCTCCAACTAGACCAGGCTGCCCAGGGCCTCATCGAGCCTCACCTTGAATATCTCCAGGGAATGGGCCTCAACCACCTCCGTGGGCAACCTGTTCCATGCTCCACCACCCTCATAATAAAGAACTTGTTCCTAATGTCTAATCTAAATCTGCTCTTCTCCAGTTTAAACCCATTAGCCCTTGTTCTGTCATTG
>JAOQGH010000019.1:32893283-32967876 GCA_025769975.1 Gallinago jamesoni | reverse complement strand
CCTGCTGGCAACACTTCTTTTGATGCAGCCCAGGATGTGATTGGCCTTCTGGGCTGCAAGTGCACACTGCCTGCTCAGGTCCAATTTCTTGTCCATCAGCACTCCCAAGTCCCTTTCCTCAGGGCTGCTTTCTAATACCTCATCGCCCAGTAATAATTCTTATTCTCCAAGGGTAAAACATTTTCTGATACCATGTTTTCACCTGCGTAACACTGCTAGAGTTTCAAAGAAGGGAAACATTAATCTTCAGTAAATTAATTTCAGAACTCTGGAATACCTAATCTGTGGCAAAAGGAAAAGAAAGAAGAATAGAATCTTTCAGCCAACTACAGAGCAAAGTGATGTCATGGTGTCAATTTAAATGTCCATTAGCTTTTTCTTTGACATTATTAACCTGCTTATATTGTCAAGGTTAAAAAATAAACAGTAAGTGTTTATCACTATAGGTGCTAGCTATTACTTGACAGCTGAGATGTAAGGGTTGAAATCTATTCCCACTGAAGCCATCAGGAATTTTGCCAGTTGTTTTAATGAAATAAAGAGTTGGCCTTCATTTGTAAAAAACCCCACAGAACCAACAATGCTAGCAGCTACATAAGAAATACAAGGAGAGATAATTCGTAAGGGAGATTTGTTAAAACATGGGCCCTAGTCCTGCAGTTTTAGCACTAGCAAAATTCTTCCAATGGTTAATAAATTAGAATAAGGAAGCCTATGGCTCTTAAGTAAATAACATCTAAAGTAACAAAGAAATTATGAAAAGGCATACAAAAATAAAACTACAAAATTTCACACAGAACATATGTGCTCTCTTACTTTAGAATATGGGCCATGTTAATGGGCTTAACATATGCACTTATGCCCAGGTTTTAGTTATAATGAAAAAGATTATAGAGCAAATAGCCAAATTTATAGGTAACTCCACGAAGTGAAGTTTTGTCACTTCACTTTGTTTGCAGGTGACTCCAGTAAGGCTGATTTGTGTTTAGAATGGTAGTTTCTGGAGACATGGGTGAACCATCAGAGGATGGAAAACAGATAAATCAAATCAACTCATTTCTTCATTGCCCCTAGTGAGTAATGGTTTTTAAAAAATAATCGTATGCATAAAATCGTTACCTGATACTTGTTAATTTATAAGTCTTAGATGTCTGCTTTCTATGACCTGCTGCTGACATGTTGTTTTCCAAATTAAGACAGTTATTATGCTGTAAGCTACAGATTTTCTTACAAACTCATTATGTCACTTGTAAGAGCTCTTCATGTTACCATGCGTCTCAGAGTTTGAGAAGTGTTTAGTTATGAACCAGTGCTCAAGGAACAAATGCATTCACTCTTTGCTGTCTCAAAGAAAATAGAAATGAAAACACCCATGAACCTGAACAGGTAGGTCATCTTCAGCAGCACAGATGTCATTTGGAATAATAACACAAAGAAACAATGCTGTAAAAAGAATGCAGCATGCTAGTGTCTCACTGTTGATATCACTCTTCTGCACACAACACTCACTTGGAATTTTACAGTGACAGTGGGGTTGGAGTCCATCGCATTTATTCAAATATTCTAAATTTACTGGTTATAGGTAAGGAAAAAAAAACAACCTATAAGCAACTATGATCTGATTTATAATGTCAACATGTTCAGATGTAGAGAAATTTGGAAAGCAAATCTTCTTTCATTGTGTGACATGGCTCATCACATAAAAGTGACATTTTTCAGCAAATACAGCACAATGGAAGCAAAACAACTATGTTTTTCAGTAAGCATAGATATACTTATGTAGTACTTGAATGACTGCAATATGTCATGAGTTACAGAATTTATTTATAAGTGAAGTCTAAATATGAAAATCAAGCTTTTCTTGTAAGTGGGGGAAAGCTGGATATCTGGTCTATGTCTGCATGAAGAAAGTGCTCTTAAGTCATTCATTTGTTCAGCACTTGAGGAATACCCCAGCTAGTTATCTGCATAGATGAACAATAATAGCAAGAAGCTGTGACTAATGTCACAAATAAAAAGTTGAACAAAGAAAAGATGAACCTGTTGCTGACTGGGGCGAGTAATTTAATGACAGTGGAAACGAACAGGACAGAGGTACTCAGTGCCTTTATTGCCTCACTCTTAGCAACAAAGACTAGTCAAAGAGAATAAAGTGGATGCAGACCAAGTCAGGGGTTAATTTGAAGAATTTGATGCACAGTAGATCCATGGTATGAGACAAGCTGCATCCAGGGTTGCTGAGCCAATATCCTCAGAGGGCTGCTTTTTTACATCTTTAAAAAATTGTGAAAATTAGAGGAGATCGGTGGTGATTGGAGGAAAACAAATATTACAGTCTTTATAAAAAAGCAACAAAATAATAATATGGGGAATTACAGACTAGTTAACTATCTTCAACACCAGGGAAAATCATAGAGTGGGTCTTATTGAATAGCATTTTCATGCCTGTGAGGGAGGAGGTGACTAGGAGCAGTCAGCATAGGTTTATCAAGGGTAAATCATGCTTGACCAGTGGATTGACGTCCTAACTAGATTTTTGATCAGCAGGAGAAAAATGGATGTCATTTACTTCATCTTTAGCAAGGCTTTTCACGCTGTCTTTCACATTATTCTTGTATCCAAGTTAGGATAATGCAGTCTGGATGGGATTAAAATCAGAGGGGTACAAAACTCATTGTATGCTTAGGCTCAGCAGGTAGTGAATAGTAAGTCATAATCTACCTGGATGCTGGTAAGATATGGGATAACATAGACACCGGTCCTGCTTAAGATCTTGTTCAATAACCTGGAGGACTTTATAGAACGCTTGTGCATAAGGTGTTCAGTAGATATCAGACAGGAAGCTGGACAAACTGTAGGAATGGATTGATGGGAAATGAATGATATCTAACAAAGAAAAATGCAAACTCATACACCTTGAAAGGAATAAATACCCTTTACAACAATACAGACTGGGGACTGCCTGATGAGCAGGCTTGTAGAAGGTGGTGGGTAGCAAACAGTATAAGCATGGTAATAAAGGCAGCCAACAGCATTCTCTGCTATATGAACAAGGACAGAGCCAGCTTACTGAGGGAGGGAATCATCTCCCTTTATTCAGGACTTATTAGATCATGTATGGAATGCTACATGCAATTTTGGGCTACCCAGTGTAAGAAAGACATCAATAAGCATAACTGAACTCAGGGAAGGCCAGCAAGACAGTTGTGGGCTGCAGTCCGTGCCCTGTGAAGAGAGCTGTGGAACCAAAGGTCATTCATCCCGGATAAGAGAAGGCTTTAGGCAAACCTATCAGGAGCCCTGTGGCATCAACACAGAAGCAACAGAGGAGACACCAACCAGGCTTTTCAAAGTAGTGTGTGGTGAAAGGCTGAGAAACCATGTGCATTACCTGAAACAAGAGAGGCTCAGGCTGGATCTTCAAAAAAAATCAACATCAGGGCAGTCAAGCAGCAGAGCAGAGGAGACCAGAGCATCTGTGTTGTCTCTGTCATTGGAAGTTTTCAAGTGACTGGACAAAAAACTGAACAACCTAGTCTGACCATGCATCCAGGACTAGCAGGAGCTTGGACTGGAGAGTTCCTGAAGTTCCCTTCAACCTCAATTGCTTCTATGTTCCTATTTGCTAAGGTTCCACGACCTTGTTCTATGCTTGTTCTGCAATGATCATGTAGAAGCACAGGTTAGCTGGATTATAAAAGATAACAGGAACTTGTTCAGAGAAGCAGTTAGTGGGCCAGTCAAGTTGAGGATGCCACTGCAAGGACCCTCGTAACAGAGACTCCCATTGCCACCACTGACCATCCTGTCTAATTTGCCTCTTTACATGCATGTGGCTCTATGTGAACACCTCACTAAATTAGTTTTGCTTTTAACAAATGTTCTCAGTATCTGTACAACAGCAGTATAAAGTAGATTAAATGTTAGTAATTTAGTCACTTGTGTAAGAGATTCTGAGGTATGTTTTAGCATGCAAAGGCAATTTTATATTTCTACTTCTGTCATGATTAAAAGCTCAAATTCATATTTCAGGTTTTGGCTTCATATTATTTGCTCTGCTTCCATGTGGAAGCAGGTGATATGTCTTTATCTGTCTTTATCTGTTTGCTCTTGTTGGTAATTTTCAATATCACCATTGTCAGATTCAGGATAGGGTTAAGAAAGAAGGACTACACTGATAAAGCTAGTACTTAAAGTTGCTGTTAAAGTGTAAGTATTGCAGTTTTGGGTTTTGTTTTGGAAAAAAAGAAAGTGGTTCTAGACCTTATGAATGTGAAGGCAAACATAAACATCTGAGTCAAACAGAGAAATCCAGATTTTGCTTTAAGTCTTGAACGGCCTGACTCTTACAGCTGACACCTTTATTAAAGTTTGGAACATGGTGGCAGAGGCCTAGCCAAAGGTATTTGAAAAGTATTAAGAGAACCTTCAGTGGGTAAAAAGTTTTGCCTTACTATTATTCACCCAACAATTGAATTGTTTTCTGATGCCTGTAATCTTCTGTTATTAAACCAAAAAGGTTCTCAAAATATTTTGTAAAGCACATCTTTTAAAAATGTTCAGAAAGTTTGTAACTGAATTCTTGCTAAAGGTAAGTAAGAAAATGCCTAAAAATAAGAGCAATATCTCTATAAAGAATAATTTCTTTTTCTTTAGTTTGATTTGTCATTTATCTTTGCACTTAGTGTGACTGGTTAAAGAAAGACTCTTGATATTCCAAGACTAGAGGTCACCACAGCAGTTTATGAAGCAGGGCAAATTTCATGTATGCATTATTAAGCTTTTTTGAAACTTGTATTACATGGTTAGATTTGAAAGTGTGGGAAAACAGTAGTCTTGAATCAGTGCAAACTTTTGTGGAAAAATATTTTCTGAAAAATAAGTTTTTCTTTTAGAAATACCATTTGACATTCATTTTTGGCCATCGGTTTTCTAAACATGTTAACCATGTTCAACACTTACCTAATTATTCTATTCAAGGAGTGCTTATTTGTTTGTAAGATGGAGGAGGAAATAAAGCCTTTGAAGAAACCCTTGTTAAAACAGTCTTACAAACTAAAATAACATTAAAAAAAAAAGATAAGAATGTATCCTGAGAATCCAAAGAAAATACACACCTAATGTACTTTCCTCACCAGACTCCGTACTATCCATAACTTGACAACTTTTTTAATCTTTTAGTATTTTTATTTTCTTTTACTTGATTCACTTGATTATTAAAAAAACAGTGTTCAGAATTTGTAATTTGGATGGTAATAGAGTCTTCATTTTCATGCAAATTTCTTGGGCAATGCAGCATTCAAATACTGGGTTTTGGAAATTAAAACTTAAAGCATGAATGTTAGATTATGCTTAAAATATTGTTAGAGGGCATAAGAATATTTCTGATGAAAGCTACTAGAACACTCTGATCAGGCAAAAACTTGTAATATGTAATTGTAATTGTAATATGTAATAAAAGAAAAAAAACGATGGATCCACCTTGAATACGTTAGATTCAAGATTACCTGGAACATTGACTTTATTTGTGTTACTCAGCTTAAGAAAAACTCTTGGGGAAAAAAAAAAAGCTCGCAAAATGTGACAAGCACAGAGATAAAGCAATTCAGTGAAAACTGGTGTGAAAGTAGAACAGAAATCAGTCTTTGATAAGTACAGTCTTTACATTTAATACAAACTTCCAGATAACTAGGGAAACCTGTTTATTAAAAAATGAGAAATCCCAGAAGAAAAACAAATTAAATTACAGGAAGCTACTTCTTACTAGTTTGAACTAGTTCCGTATTTTCTGCTGAAGTGATCAATTTTCTTTTATTCATACTATCAAATTATCTCCTTAGAGATTTTCCATTTCTTTGCAGCTGGTGGGTGTTTAGATAACACTGATGACTGAATTCAGCTCACAGTTTTTGAAGGGCTTTGGTATCTTTCAGGATAAAAAATTCAATGTACATTATTGAATTTATTATTATAATATTATTATATTTATTTATTATAAGATTATTATGTAGAGGAAGAGCCATGAACTTGGAAAGCAATTAAAAAAGACAATGTAGAAATTATCATCAGGTTCATGAACAGAATAATGAGGGCTAAAATGCAAATGAATACCAATGTTTATTTATAAACTATTATCAGTGTAGGCTGTGATGTGTTTAAAGATATAGCATATTTTAAAATAAAAGACAAAATTGCAGGAGTTTAAAAAAAATGTATCTCCTAAGTCCTGAATTCCAGGATTATCAATGGGAATCCGTAGGGTTAAGGATACTCAAGGAAATAAATAATATTTGTTTATGCAAAGGCTTTGGGGTGGTTTAAATATTAACATGATATATTTCTTCCATAAGATTGTGTTAATTTTTATGAGAATGAAATGGACCCTGTGTCCTAGACAGAAATTAAAATCACCAATATTATATTCTTAGTGTCAGTGTTAATTGTTCTGAACAAGCTGCCAGTAAAAGTTTGTCTGAGGATAGAAATGTGGTTGTACCTGATTTAAAAGAACAGGTTAGAAAAGAATATTAAATGAAAACTTCATCTGTACTTTTGCAAGTCTGTGCATAGAAAACAATTTCTCTTTGAACTTTGTGAAACCTGAATTATATCAAAAAGCAGAGCATTTATGCACAGAACCTTTCTCCTCTACACCTCCAACAAGGCTGGGGTGGAGGAAAGGTAAAAAATAACACATTATTTTTTGGGGAGGGGTTTGATTTTTTTTCCTAGATTTTATTTCTCTTCTAAAACAAGTTTACATTAATTATGTGCTTAGCCCTGTGGACTTATGCTAGTGTATCCTGTTTGTATGTGAGGCCAAAGTAACCCAAAAATCATCTTACTCTAAATGAGCAATTGTATACAGCAAACTGTCCCGGTTTTGGCTGGGATAGAGTTAATTTTCTTCATAGTAGGTAATATGGGGCTAAGTTTTGGATTTGTGCTGAAAACAGTGTTGTTAATACAGGGATGTTTTTTTTACTGCTGAGCAGGGCTTACACAGAGTCAAGGACTTTTCTGCTTCTCACACTACCTACCAGTGAGCAGGCTGGGGTGCACAAGAAGTTGGGAGGGGGGACAGCTGGGACAGCTGACTCCAACTGACCAGAGGGATATTGCATATTATGACATCATGCTCAGCATATAAAGCTGGGAGAAGGAGGCGGACAAGGGACACATTATGGAATTAGTCTTTCCAAGTAAATATTACGTGCGATGGAGCCCTGCATTCCTGGAGGTGGCTGCACACCTGCCTGTTGATAGGAAGTAGTGAATGAATTCCTTGTTTTTATTTTCTTGCGTGCGTGGCATACTAAACTATCTTTATCCCAACCCATAAGTTTTCCCATTTTTTACTCTTCTGATTGTCTTCCTCATCCCACTGTGGGGGAATGAATGAGTAGCTGTGTGGTGCTTAATTGCTGGCTGTGGTTAAACCAAACCAAAACCAAAAGTACTTTTTTTTTTTTTTTTTTTTTTTTTTTTTTTGTGAGAGCACTGTATGAGGTTACTACTGGGCTGATTTGGTCATTTTTGAAAGGTTGTGGAGATGATTTTGGAAATGCAAATGAGGCACCCATCTTCAGAAATGTAAAAACCATTGTTCAGTAAATTAAAGCCTCACTTTGACTTTTGGGGAAACTATGAAATAGATTTTCTCAGAAGTAAGTTCTGAGCACGTGCAGGAGAAAAAAAAACAACAGTATTTGGGAATAGCCAGAACAGATTTCTAAGGGAAAATCATGCTTGATTGTCAGGATTGCCTTCTCTGTTAAATGACTAGATGTGTGGATAATAGGAGAGCAGTGAGGCTTGTCTACATTGCAACCTTTTTGCAAGGATAATTTTTACCCTTTTTAACTGTCACAGCACCCTTATTTTCAGTCTGGAGCATTATGGTTTGGACAGCTGGACTACTAGATGGGTGAAAAGACTGGGTTTTTCAAGCACAGAGGGTAATGGTTCTGATTCATACTCTACCTGGAGGCCAGCTAAAGGGATTTCTCAGACGTCTATCTTGAACTCATTCCATTAAATATGTTAATCAACAGTTGTGCTCTCACAAAGTTTGTGGATGACACCAAACATGTGGTTAATATGCATAAGAACAAGCCCCCTTTCAGAGGGCCCTAGACAACACAGAGGAATGGACTAAAAGGAATGTTATTAAACTGAGCAAGGATAAGTGCAAAGGTCTGTGTCAGGTATAGACAATGGTACAAGGACAAGCCCTTTGCATTGCCTGAGCACTGATTGGCTGATGAGAAACTGTTGTAAATGCCCTGGAAGTACCAGTGGACAGCAGTCTGATCAGAAACATAGCTAGTAAGTAGATCAAAGGAGCTGCTTCCTTTCCTTGGCACCCATTATTTCACATCTAGAAAGGTATATCCAGTTTTGCACTCCGCCATTCAGATTACTAGTATCTTGAAAGAAGTTTCATTTACTTGAGCTTCTAAATAGGCAACTACAAAATCCTCAAAGGAACAAATCTCCTTTGTTTTAATTAAGTAGTTAGCAGGTTTTGTTTGTAATCTATCTATTTCCTGCTCCCTGACTCCAGGGTATGTGCAGTCTGTCCATACCTTTTTTGATTTACAACTACAACTGCTAATGGGAAGTAATGGTGGCAAGGAAATCTCAAGCTGAATACTAACAGAGAAAGCACCCACAAAAAAGAAACAGAAAACTATGCAAAAACAAATACCTTATTATAAGCATCAGGTCAGTTCAGTGAGATACTTAAATCACAGTTTTCATGACCTTATTTTCTAGGAATTTTATGTTACTGAGTAAGGAATAAAACAGAAGTCAATAGGAACTCAGATTCAGATTTTTGCAATCAGCCTGTTCCAATACAGAATGGTTACCAAAGCCTAGACAGTTCAACTGAAACCATAGATTGCTTAAAACTAATCAAAGAAAACTATGGGAACTATTACAGAACCGACAGAATATATCAGGAAGTGCTCAAGTATATATTGCAGTTGCTGATAACAAATTTCAATCATACTGACATCATTGCAATAAAAATTGATAAATGACTAAAAAGGGTGCATATCTGCAAAAGTGCCTAAGAATATGTTTTTGGCTATTTTAATATGAAATCAAGATCAAATGAAGCACTCAAACTCAAACTTGAGTTAATATAAACATGGTAAACTAAAATGCCAAAGTGAGGGAATATAAGCATAATACATTATGTATAAAAAGCATATTCAAAAAGCATCAGAACAGTGCATGAACTTAGTGAAAAATGTTTTGAAGACAAGTATGTGTCAGAAAAATGCTGGAAACAATAATTACCTCGGAAATATAAAACAAAAAGTCTGGAGTTATCACTGCATTTCAATTAAAGATAAAGCAATTTGATATCATTCTTATATAGTCCAGATGTTGGAAAATGGTGACAAGTCTTTTGTTCAGCCTTGAAATAAGTAACAACAGACAGAGCAGTATTTTAAAATGAAACAATGGATTTGTAAAATTGGAGTTAGATCTTTAGAAAGTAGATAAAGCAAACAAAATATTATTCTAAATCAGTCTTAGCAGGAAACATCAATATGCAAAGTTTAGGTCCAGTTAAAGTCTAAATTTTCTAAACAATGGAACAGGCTTCTGGACTACCTATTCTATAGATTAACTCTCCAAGACATGTCAAATATTGCAGTGATATGCTGATTTCACAGAAATGGTAGTTTATTTTGTATCTGGGGAGGAATATTCCCAGGCACCAGTAAATGTCAGTAACTGACTGGCTGAATGCAACTTTGCAGAGAAGCCCCTGGTGGATACCACATTGAAAATGAGCAAGCAATGTGCCCTTGTGGCAAACAGGGGTAATGGTACCCTGGGCAGCATTGGAAAAAATGTTGCCAGTGGTCAAGGGAGGTTATCTGTCCCCTCTACTGATCAGTAAGATGGTGAACAGGCTGGAGCACCTCTCATGTGAGTAAGGGCTGAGAAAACTGAGCTGTTTAGCCTGCAGAAGTGAAGGCTTAGGGGGAATCTCATCAATTTGTACAAATACCTGAAGCGAGCATCCAAAGAAGACAGAGCCAGGCTTTTTTCAGTGGTGCCCAGTGACAGGATGAGAGGCAATGGGAACAAACTGAAACACAGAAGGTTCTGTCTAATGTCAGGAAACACTTTTTCACTGTGAGGGTGACTGAGCACTGGCACAGGTTGCCCTAAGAGGTTGTGGAGTCTCCCACCTTGAACACATTCAAAAGCCATCTGAACATGTCCTAGGCAACCTTCTTTAGGTGACCTTGCTTGAGCAGGGGGATTTGACAAAATAATCTCTAGAGGTCTGTTCCAACTTCGGCTATCCTACGATTCTGTAATAAAAGCAGCAATTTAGTAACAAGAAATACCAGAAGGCAAAACTATTAATATCCTGTTAATACTGTTTGAGAATGTTTTTTAATTAAATAGATTTCTTTATAATTTTAGCACAATTATATCCAATTTTACTTGCAATTTTTTCAGCACATATTTAATATTTTTTGTTGTTGTTTACTCATTTGCTTATTTATTTGTTCCTTTTACGAGGCTACTCACAGAAACAAGCTACCTTGAGAGAATTTACACACTTTTACTTGTGAGAGGACTATACCTCTAGTGCAGCGACCCATTACAAGGACCCCTAAAAATATCAGTGATGATATAAGCAGTAGCATTTATCTTACAAATGAACTATGATAAAGGAGGTAGGTACAAATAGCATGAAAGCTGTAGGCAAGATCAGAGAAGAACAGGATTATCTTTTACCTGAGACTCCCAATTCAAACGCATAATGGAAACTACATTGTTGTATTAACTACAAAAGTTATTCTGATCCTTGATTAGAATGGCCAGATTTTCTTCTCACAGGCATATCTATCATATTTTAATTACTTTGGTTTTATGCACAAACTGGTTTGGGCAAGACTGTGAATGAAAATTTAATGTTTATAAATAGCAGTAAAGTCCATTTTCTGAATTCAAACAGAAGATAGCAGAAGTAGCTTCTATGCTGGTACAAATACCAAATATTGTACAGTACTTTTTGTCTACTTATTCGTAGGAAAATTAAGTCTCAAAGTCTTGATTCCATCCTTAAAAATGCTTATAATTTCTTAATACTGAGGGCCTGACAGTTGTGTGGTTTTCATAGATGAAATATTTACTAA
The DNA here is from genome assembly GCA_025769975.1 of Gallinago jamesoni. Classification (NCBI taxonomy): domain Eukaryota; kingdom Metazoa; phylum Chordata; class Aves; order Charadriiformes; family Scolopacidae; genus Gallinago; species Gallinago jamesoni. The sequence continues at coordinate 32,956,699 of JAOQGH010000019.1, read as the reverse complement.
TGAATTCCCTCATGCAATTCTAATTTGAACAGCCTAGTTCCTTATATTTGCCATATAACACTGTGATTTAGTGCCACTTTACAAGCAGCAGTTCACAGGGAGTGACCACTGCAAATACGCCTATGTATTATATGAGTTTAGCATAACCCTAACACAATTCAATTAAAAATCACAATGGCTTTATCACTGTGCTTAGAGCAAAGAACAAATAGCTGTAGAGAATTCAATTAAAACTTATTGATGTAACATACTGGTAGTATCTGTTATTTAATCTAGAGTGTTTTATCTTAATTTATATTTTGGTCTAAATTCCTCTGTTTGTCTTCACTCGAGCATTTCTGAGTGATTAATAACTACTGATAGCACTCAGGCTTGCCTAATCTCAGTGTGAGTAACCCAGTTGCAGAAGCAGATGTGTATGTATTGTTGCTACTCCTGTGGTCATGCAAACATCACATCTGAAGGTGTTATCACACAGTTTCTATTGCTGTAGAAGTGTTATATGATTCATTTTGATTCCTCTTGAAGTGACAGAAAGTGTGCTGGCCTCAGGCTAGCCAGTTGAAGACTGCCAGCCTTAGAATCATAGAATGACTTGAATTGGAAGAGATCTTTAAAAATCAACTAGTCCAACCTGCCTGCTATGGGCAGAGGCATCTTTCACTAGACCAGGTTGCTTAAACCCTCATCCAACCTGATCCTGAAAAAGAGTGGAACTTCCACAGGTTCTCTGGGCAATTTGTTTCAGTGTCTCACCATCCTCATGGTATTTTTTTTTTCTCCTTATATCCAATCTAAATCTATATTCTTTCAGTTTAAAACTATTGCCCCTTGTAGTGTCACTAAAAGCCTTTGCAAAAAGTCTCTCTCCATAGTCTTTCAATACTCTTTAAGAATTGAAAGACTATGATAAGATCTCACTGGAGCCTTCTGTTCTCCAGGCTGGGGCAGCCAGAAAGGCTGTGAGAAGCAGAAAGGCCTTGACTCTGAGTAAGCACTGCTCAACAATAGCTGAAGCATTGGTCACAAATCAGAAGATAGCCCCATACTAGCTACTATGAAGAACATTAACTCTAGCCCAGCCTAAACGAGCACACAGGTCCATGTCTTTCTTGTATTGGGGACCCCAGATCTGCATGTAGTACTCCACGTGGGATCTTGGAAGAGTGGAGAGAGGGAGAGAATTAACTCTCCAACCTGCTGGCCTTGCTTTCTTTTGATGCAGCCTAGGATATGATTGGCTTTCTGAGCTGCGAGTGCACATTGCTGGCTCACATCTGGTAATGTGCAACCCTCTCAATCCATTCATCTCCCAGTCTGCACTGATATTGAGGATTGCCCCAACCAGGTGCGGGACCTTGCACTTTGCCTTACTGAATTTCATATGGGCCTACTTCTCAAGCCTCTCAAGGTCCTTCTGGATGGCACCCCTTCCCACTGGTCTCTCAACTGCACCCTCAGCTTAGTGTCATCTACAAAGTGATTGAGGGTAGGTCCACTTAATCCCACTCTCTATATCCTTAATGAAGACATTAAATGGTATTGGTCCCAGTATGGACCCTCAAGGGACACCACTTGTTTCTGTTTTCCAGTTGGACACTGAACTGTTGACTAATTTGGATGTGGCCATTTAAGTCAATTCTTCGTCCATCGACTCGTCCATCCATGAAGTCTATATCTCTCCAATTTTGAGGTCAAAATGTTGTGGGGGACTGTATCGAAGTTCCCACAGAAGTTCAGATAGATGATTTTAGTTCTTCTTCCCTTGTTGACTGATCCAGTCACTCCATTGTAGAAGGCCAGCTAGATTAGTCAGGCACTATTAGCCCTTGGTGAAGCCATGTTGGCTCACGAATCAAGGTAAAGACAGGGAAATCACTTACCAATTACTGTCACAGGTAAAACAGTTTTCACCTGGGGAAAATTAATTTAATGTATTGCCAATTAATATCAGAATAGGACAGTGAGAAATAAAAATAATAAAACTACCTTCCCCTCACTCTTTCTTTCTTCTCAGATTCACCTTCACGCATGATTTGCCTACATCCTCCCCTCTATAACTAATGCAACGACCTGGGGAATGGAAGTTGCGGTCTGTTCATAACACTTCATCTCTACCTCTCCTTCTTCCTCACGGTTTTCCCCTAGTACATTGTTGGGTGTTCCCTCCCATAGGATACAGTACATCGCAAAATTCTCCAATGTGCGTCTTCCCCATGGGCTGCAGTTCTTCATGAAGAGGGTACAGTTGTTCAGGAATGGACCGCTCCATGGTTCCTGCCAGAAAACCTGCTCCTGCATGGGCTCCTCTCCATGGACTGAAGCTTCTTGCAGGAGTCTGCTCCAGCTTAGGTGTTCACAGGCTGCAGCCTCCTTCAGGGCACATTCACCTGCTCCGGTGTGGAGTTCTCCCCAGGATGCAGGATGGATATCTGCTTCTTCATGGTTCTCCATGGGCTGCAGAGGAATCTCTGCTCTGGCATGTAGAGAACTTTCTCCCCTTGCATCTTCACTGATCTTCATGTCTGCATATCTGCTTTTCTCAAATTTTCTCATTCCGTTCTCACAGCTGCTATTGCACAGTGTTTTTTACTATTTTTAAAATGTTATCACAGAGGTGCTGCCACCAGCATTGACAATTGGCTCAGCTTTGGCCAGCAGCATGTCCACCTTGGAGACAGCTGGAAATGGCTCTCTCTGAAATGGGCATGGCTCCTAGTGTCTTCTCACAGAAGCCACCCCTTCAGTCCCTTTCCTGCCCTGCTACCAAAACCTTGCCATGTAAATCAAATACAGAGGCATTTCGCAGGTGTTTCCCCTCTCAATGCATAAATGCTTTAACAACCCCTGGTTCCTCTCTGTTACTCAAAATGCAATCTCCTTCCTCTGCTACATCTAGTTTAAAGCTCTCCTTACAGCTACCTTCAGGTACCTTTGCCTCTGTATGCCCTCATGGATTGTCTGCCCTTGAAACAGGACTCAGGCTGTAGACTGCACCCTCAGAAACACTCCCACTGAGTCCTTGTGCAAAGGTTTTGTCTGTATTTCAAAATTACTTTAGGAACAGAACTTCAACAAGGAAAGTATCTTCTCAAAGTCTACAGGGATTATATAGCTGAGTAAGAATTGGCTTTGTCTTGGTGGCTTTTGAGTCATGACAGGACTCTATGTAAGGGCTAGTGCCTTGGGTGGTTCCAATGTGTTGGTGAGGAATGAATGCCCAGGAGGCTTGTGACCTGGATTCCCCTTTCCCACTCTTTTCTAGCTCTTTTCAGACTACTTGTAGGAAATTACTTTTTTTTTTTTTTTTTCATTTGCTATGTGTTTGCCAGACTTCTGACATAATCACCTTTTAGAAACTTTTCTGTGCTTTATATGGAGTTTTGTGATCAAAGTCTATATGGGAGACTTATCCCTGTGGTTCATCTGCTTTATGTCAGCAGCCTTATGTTGGTTACCTCCTTCTATTTGTGGCGAAATTTTAAAAGGCAGTTTCAGACCTTTATGGAAGTGACTCAAAGTCATTCTTCAGTTGCCAATTTAGCTACAGCTCGCCTGGCTTTTTGAACTGCTTTAGCAACTGACTGGGATTCTTTTTGAATGAACTAGAAAAGTGTAAGCAGCAGGTACAATATATAAAAACCTGCATTCACATGGATTTTCTCACAGTTAAAATGATCATAATTTTACAAATTCACTTGAGATATACACAGTATGTATCCTTCCTACTATCTTTTTGATATTTTTATAAAGTGATCTTAATTACAGTTTTTTTCAAAATAATCATTTTAGTATTATGTAGATAAAATACATGTTCAAAATGCAGTTTCCCTCACTGCGTGATATTCTCATTATCAGACTCTGCAGCAGTGGAACAGGATAACCTAAACCAGAGACTGAAAGACTCTGAGGTCTTTCACCTTGCCTGATATTCTGTATCTACCCTAAGCAGGATCACAGTTGGGTGAGTTATCCTATTTCTCTATCAGTTACCCAAATTTTAAGTTTAAGGAGTCACATTTTACCTATAATTCTACAAAAAACCTCATAAAGCAATTCTTCAGTATTTGCTCAGATATGCAGTGTTTGTGTGTTCATGGAAGTACAACACCTGAGTATATATACGTACAGACATAAATACCTTTTTATGTGTATGTTTGTATATACACATGTATAAAATATGGAAATACATATGTGTTTACTATAATACCTCTATTCAAAATATGAATGTCTCTGTTTCTGTTTATAGATTTTTTTTAAAAGGCATTAAGTGCAGGGTATCAAACTTAAAACAGCAGCCAAAAAGTTCTTCCTTTTGCCATATTCAGATAAAAATTGAGAATGGAAACTAAAACTACCAAAAGTAGGATAAAGCTTTTTAAATCAAGGTCTACCAAGAACCTGATCAAATGGCAGAATCTCAGCACAGCCTATGCAGATGTTGCTCACATGACAGTTGCTTTTGAAAAATATGTTCTGCATCATAAGTCCAGTAACCAACTTAACCTCAAGAATGATTATCATATCATAGTGTCTGTAGAATGGAGTAAGTGATAATAGTATCACTTAGCAATTAGCAATTGGCTCGTCTGGGAGATTTCATAATTCCCTTAAGACCATGGAATTGTCTTAAAGCAAATTCTTCTTCCTATCTCTATAGAATTTTAAACTGAACGATGTCATCAAGAAAAGAGAAAGTGTGTTTTTTTTCAGTTCTTCTCTCTTTCTGTCTTAACTGGGGCATCTTAAAAGAAGTTGTTTCAAAGTTGGTTCAGTTGTCCAGGGTCAATAGCTGAGGAGGCCTACAGGCTGGCAGGTCACAGCAGAAGCAATTCTATACTGAAAAGAAGTAATAACATAAATATTTTAAGAGATGATAGCTATGGAGGCTGTTGAAATCAATAGATGCATGTACTATATGAGCTTATATTTAATCATTTTTAATCTATAAATAGTTGCAGTGACAAGACAGTGATTTTTATTTTATTATTATTTTCAGCCTTTCAGTTTGGCCTGAACTAGAGTCAACACATTAATATCTTACTATATTTTTTTCAGTATTTCAGTATTTCATATTCTTTTTATCAATTCCATGAAATGTTTAGACTCCGTGAGTCCGTCAACCTCTTGTAGGAATCTTTACCTTAAACTGTTTATCTTTTTCTCTTTTATAATACATTTCAAAGATATTTTCCTAGAAAAATGACTTATGAAAGCCAGGCTATGTTTAAAACCACATATCAGATTATCAATAATTTAAAAAATGCTTTACTTATTTGCTCAAGTAGTGTTTCAAGACATTGTCATGTAAGACTTTTATTTTTTCACTTGAAATATTTGTTCCATGAATTAAGAAAGAAGCAAAAGGATGAAAAAAAAAAGCATGAGTATTAACACGGGTATTTACATAAATTATTTACATAAATTAATTTCCCTGCTCACAGAAAATGTTTTAAATCGTTGTGGTTTTTTTTTTTTTCAGATTTATGGTTTAATTAAGCTATTTTTAAACAGAATGAAGGGAAATTTTAACATTTGTGAATACAAAACAGAAGGTGTCCCATTAACAAAATCAGTTAAGAACCTCTGGAAAAAGTGTGTGAAATTTAACAAATCAGGACAGCAAAGAGATGATCAGTACCAGGAGCTAATTAAAGAGTGATTAACAATCAGGGTTCATAAAGATGGTATACATTAAAACGCAGATATTCTCACTTCTATTTCATCTGTCTCCAGTCTACACAGATTTAACAGAATGTGCCCTACTGAATCAGACCAAAGATCTGTGCCCTAGAATTATAACAAATGACTAAGGAAAAGTGCAAGAATGGGAAAGCATGGTGTAGTTTTTACCCAGAATACTTTCCCCATTTCCAATTACTTGTGGCTTTTGGAATTGTCCTGGTTTGAGGTAAAACAGAACCAATTTTCTTTTCAGTAATTTTACTTTTTAGATAAATCTCTTCTAACTAACTGAATTGTCTGAAACTAGCAGTGTATTTTTCAGACATATTCTGCTTCTAGCAGCGATAAGGCTTGATGTTTATAGGTAGTGCCGAGGAGTGAGATACAGGGAGGCTCCTGCTTATACTTATTGCTAAAACAACCAAGGTAAGCTAACTGTTATTTGCCCTGTTGGTGGGATGAAAGTAGATGGATGTAGAGGGGTCTCACCTGTGGGCAGGAGTGACCAGTACAGGTGACCTAAAAATTCCATCACATCTGCATCATGCTCAGTATAAAAGCTGAGGGTTCAAAGGGTCAGGATCTTTCTTCAACAACCAGCATGCAAGGAGGACTCTGTCTGTTTGTTTGCCTTTGATCCCAGTCTGTGCATTCCTGAATCCAGATCTGGAATCCAGTTCCCATACATCACTGAGTCCACTATAGTTCTTTCTCAGTGCCTGCTGGTGACATGGCTGTCACCCTGGGAGCTCAATATGTTTTTGTATATACTGTATGTATTTAATGATTTTATTATTATTACTTTTTCTTTTTATTATTTTATTATTAATATTTCATTAAAGTAGTATAGTTTATTTTCAGCTCATGAGTTTCTCTCTCTCAGTTGGGAGAGAAGTTGGGAGTCATTCATTTTAGTGGCCATCTCAGCCCTAACCAGGACTGTTACCATCTTATGTGATAACCCTCACTGTATTTTAACTCTATTAAATTTACCACTTGCTATTTTTTAGTACATGTAATATCTTAGTATCATTACAGCCTGTAGATCTATAGTATGAATAAATGCATGAGAAATAAAAAAAATTTCTAGGGCCAAATCTGGGTCAATTTTTTACAAAGTGCTTATAGCATTTTTATAAGGGTACTCTGTCTGGGATTTAGGAGGTTTTTTAACATCTGTATTCAAAGTGACTGCCCTATTAATTTAGCTCCTGTGTGCACTTAGTGGTCATCAACTCCATGGCAGATGTTTAACTAACTGGTTATTTACTGTAATTTTAGGTCTACTAACAGAGCAGACTTCCTGAGTCTGCTTCAAGGTAGACAAGGAGAAGCTCAGCCAGCAGATCCCTAACAGAACCAAGTAGCCTGCAGTAAAGGGATAAGTAATCCAAAATGGTAAAACTTTCATGCTTTGTACATAATGTGGCAATGAATGTTTGCCTTTATCCTCACTAAATAAGCCATTTTCAGGAGATCAAAGTCAGCTTGATTCAAGGCACCGACACAGGCAGCAGGCCCCAGAGAAAACATACTCCATTCTCTGTCTGTGCTCAGGTATCTAGCTGTTGAGGTTTCAAACACCCCAAAGACACTATAACCTACACCAGACAACTGTCTCCTCCCAAACAGTTTGCAATAGAGAGAATCAAAGAGGGCTTGGAGCTGTTTTCTGCACAATCTCTTTCAGCTGTAGCAACATATACCTCATGTCTCTTCTGATCCAGTATGTGACTTCTATGGTGGTAGCAATAGCAGCAATAGTAACAGTTTTTCTCTCATGTAGGACTGCAGCTGAAGACGAATAAAATATGTCATATGCAGTCTTGGGCTTGAAACTGAGCAGCTGTTACTGGAGTATAAATAGCACTATAACATTTTATTATACAATATTTAAAATGTCATGGCTACTAAAATAGTGTTATAATAGTGTATGTAAATTTTCCATTGCGAAAGGGAGATTGCGCAACATTTTTGAGCATTAATCATGAAAACCTAATGATTTTTACATAGTCATGGACCTAGAGAGCTAAATAAATTTTGTTCTTTTTACCTTCCTTAGTTCAAGTTAATGGATTTAAAATACTTTTCCTGCAGAGGAATCTTGCTTGAATCAGTTGATTAACTCAATTGACAGCCAAATGATGTTTCCTGTTTTTTTTCTGCAATGATTACAATGTCTTATCCAGGAATATAAATTTATGGTATTATAACTTTGGTAACTTTCTCTTGGTGTCAAGAAAAAAATAATCTACAGGTTTATCACAAATACAAAAATATATTTTTTTCTTATTTCTAGTTTATTGTGAACTGCTTTAAGTACACAGAAAATCTAGTTTAACCATCACCTATAAGGAGCCAATGTTTTCTACTGTTTTGTAAAATAATCGCATAATTGCAGCTGTCAACATTTTCTCTTTAAATGTCTTTTTCTGAAAGGAAAAACACAGTTAGATATAATGGAAGAAAGCCATTATTAAAATTTGTCAGGTACTTTCTATTTTATATGGCAAGGTACTACACTGTTTCCAAGAAATAAAGAGAAAAATTCAATGTTTTGACCATTATCCAGGATTTCATCTGTATTATAATTAAACAAGATTGTAGGCTGTTTCATGGTACAGTTTTTCTGATGTGCCTGTAGATTGCATGCTTGCAAAATTGCTTGGAAGTTTCTGTCATGGATTTTTGTGGGATGATGAAGGTGCTATATTTTATTTATTCTCAAATGTGGGAGGGAAGAATAAATTTTATTGTTTATTCTAGTAATTATTTCACTTCTTATGTGTATGTGAGTGGGGCAATGCACACAAGAAAGATAGGATTTTTTATCTGAAATGTGTTGTCTTTGTTGAAAGCTTTGTGTTTATAGAATTTCTGGAAACTATCATAAAGATAAATTATTTGCTGTGAAAAGATACAGCTTTAAAATCTTTTAAACTTTTAATTTAGAGAAATAATGAACTGTGATTATATAATTTGATTATAACGTATGCTAGCTACTGCAGTTAGGTGATACAGTATTGATTTCAGTGAGAACAGTGATATGTATCAGAGAGGATTAGGCTCACAATCTACTAATTTTTTTTTCACTTGTCCTAGAAAATACAACTCTAAAGGACAATTTGATATACCTCTACAGAACAATTTGAAATCCTGAACACTTACTTTCCTTGGCAACATGCATTTTGATATTTCATCTCGTATGAATGTTAGCATGTGCTTTTTTTTTAAATCACCTTTAACTAAAGCTTTACATTCTCATTTGATTCAACAAAGTATCACTATTTGATACTAGTCAAATGCTCAATAGGAGATGTAGTTCATAACGAACATGTTTCCCCTGAAAAGCCATGTACACTTTCCAAATACTAGAGCAGTTATAAGACTGCTTCACGGAAATGCCTACAAGCAAATTTAATTAGTCAGTTAAATTAATGTTGTAAATTTAGGAAACATTTTTTTAGTAAATGATAACCTTAGGTATTCCTTAATTTGCTTGTGTAACTTCAACTGGAAAGCCTGTTTAAAATATTCTATTTGTTCAGCATGGATGAAGGTCACTTCATGTTTGCTTTTATCTTCTTTCTGTCTGGCCATTTCACAGCTGTTTGAATCTTAATAAGAAGGAAAGTGTTTGGAGGGATTCACCGAAAACGGAAAAAAATTTGACATTTAGGAGTTTCATAATAATTCTGTTCTTGCCAGCAACAGAATGAAAATGATGTTTTTGTTTCAAATTGTAGATTATGGAAATTAATGCTACAGACAAAATTAAGAGGTGTAAAATTATGGTAATTATAGCCATGGTAACCAAATTTCCTTGTGCATTAAAAAGTAAAGGCCTGCGATACAGTACTATAGGTCAGGCATGGTATCATTGACTCACAGCCTATCTGCTTACAATAACACTTTTATGGAGAAAATTTAAGTGGCCTGTTAAAACAGAATTTTTTTTCAGAATTAATGAATGACACCTGAAATGAAAAAAAGAAAGAGGAAGTAAAAAAGTGTTAGGCAGAGCTGTTGAAGTGCTGTAAGTACTTATTAAAATGTAATAAGTACAATGTAGCCTTCACCTACATTGCATAGCTACTGACTTGAAACCTGCTGCCATTTCTTTAGTTCTTTTGAAGCTGTACGTTGAAAGACAGAGTGATAGAACTCATCTGTACACTATTTGGCCAATCACGTTTCATTGTCAACATATTTTTGTGTGCGGAGTGCAGAAATCTGCAGGAGAAAGTACTTAATAATCACAGCATAGAAACCATGTTACTTTGATTAGCACATTGAAATGTACTACTGATACAGAAATAGAATGATTCAATCACTCCTTCCAGAGGTACTATAGTGTTTACCTACGCTGACTTAAGAAAAATGATTGAAAATACACATGCCTCCTAATATCTATGTTCTGAAAGAGATAAAGAGAGAACACAATGTTTTAGTAATGGATTTGTTAAGAGAGTTTTAAAATATAGTACATTATTTGTTCCTGCTTATCATTTGTGGTGAGCCTGAGTAGTCCATGTTGTCTATTCTACAGAAAAAAAGGAAGAAATTTCTTAATAAATTTATTCAGTTCTTTCCCACAGCCAGTAGGGCTAAAGCAACGTCAGGATGTCATACAAACATGCACCTTCTATGTAAACACAGAATCAATAATATCACTAAGAAGGCATGGTCTTTTCAATCACACTTTATCTACACAGTCCAGCTGGCTACAGCATGAAATTTACTCAGGCCAAGTAATTGGGTCTGAGTACAGAGACATATAAAGTTTGGGGAATGGAAATTTGCTTTTACTATATTTAGTCCTTGAAACAACAGAATTATTTGAGCAATCCATATGATTCCAATCTCTCTTTGATATGTAAAAGTTTACTAATAGTGAGCAGTTCACCAAATTCAGAAATACTGAGTCCTCATCTCATTTCTTGAATTTTATCAGACTTTCATGAAGACTAGGGCAAATATATACCATTGTTGTTTGCATGCAACCACATTAACCTCAGAAGACTCCAACAAAGCCTATACATCCAAGAACACTCCCAACCCAAAATCTATAGTTTATCTGTCTGGAGAGTAACACTGATCAGTTCCTTTAATTTGTTGGGTTTGGGTGCCAACAATTCTGCTTTACCGAGTTAAATCTTTGAATGCTGTCTCTATGCCAAATTAGATTAATTTCTGGGATAAAGAAATAAGGCATCATTTCCAATTTGACACAAGGCAAAATAGCTGTTGCTTCTTAATGTAAATTACTTCTAGCTTATGCCTCATCTAAACGAGGTAGTCTCTGGGTATATCTACATTACCAAGTAAAACATTGCAAATAAGAGCAAATCTGTAGTGAAAAGCAGGCTGATGTTGAGGATTTGACATCTATAGTGATTGTGTCTTAATTATTTTATTTCTGAGTAGTTGTTTTGAACTTTCATTAGCATATGCAGTGTATCTTCTGATTTCATTTCGTACCAATGGAATCCAGTTTGCAAGCTGTAATCTCATTGTGTGATGTATACCAAAGATAGGTAATGGGGATGATTCACTTCACAACCTGCTCATAAACAGAATACTAATGTAGATGCTCTGTTTACACCTTAGATGATACAATAAATCAGTTAAACAAAACAGGCAATTGCCTATTACAATGTTCAGAATATAGACCAAAAAATCACTTGTTGGACAAGTAATATGTAGCTTTATAACTATGCTAAGAGATGTTTATCTAAATAACATGATAAAATTGTTTTTTACTACATTCTGGAAAGCAGAAGGAAAAAATGTCCTGCCTGTGAGTGTTTGTATACCAGATACTTTGTACTATCTAGAGATAGTGTTAGGTCATATTCTTTAATTCAGTGCAGAAAGTTAATTCATAACATCTAGATTTAAGAATTCTATATTTACAAATAATTTTACTGACTTTTTTATTCTACTGTGTAATAAATTGTCCAGTTCTAAGCTGTCTCCTATTATTTTCTTTTTCACTGGGAAGATTTCAGAACAATAGCTTCTTATTTATATCTGACTAATAGCATTACACTCATTACATGAACATCAATGGCCACCTGAGGAACTAGAACTAAGTGAATAATTGACAAATTAAACTCTCTCAGTGAAAAACAAACCTGTAAACCTGTAAACCTTGTAAGTAAAATGTATCTCTATGAATAATTCCAGATTTGTAAAATGTGAATCATTTATTGGACAATTATTTTTTGTGTGTGTATCATTCAGTCTTATGAGGTCCTTCTGATCTGCTGCATCAATCACAGAACTATAGAATCACAGAATGGTAGGGACCTTTGGAGATCATCTAGTCCAACCCCTTGGCCAATGCAGGTCCACCTAGAGCAGACTGGACAAGAAAGCATCCAGGCAGGTTTTGAATATCTCCAGAGAAAGAGACATCACAGCCTCTCTGGGCAGCCTGTTCCAGTGCTCTGTCACCTTCAAAGTGAAGAGGTTTTTGCTTGGGTTCAGATGGAATTTCCTGTGTTAAAGGTTGTGCCTGTTGCTCCTTGTCCTGTCACCAGGCACCACTGAAAAAGTCTGGTCCCATACTCTTGACATCTGCCCTTTAGATATTTATAAGCATTGATGAGGTTCCCTCTCAGTCTTCTCCAGGCTAAACAGACCCAAGCCTCTCAGCCTTTCATTGTGAGAGAGATACTCCATTTGCCTGATCATCTCTGTAGCCCTCTGCTGGACTCTTTCCAGTAGTCCCTTTTCTTTCTTGACCTGGGGAGCCCAGAACTGGACACAGTAACCTAGACGTGGCCTCACCAGGGCAAAGTAGAGGGAAAGGATGATCTCCCTGCTGCCCATGTTCTTTTTAATGCGTTCCAGGAGACCATTGGCCTTTTTGGCCACAAGGGCATATTCCTGGCTCATGGTCAACTTGTTGTCCATCAAGAACTCTAAGGTGCTGCTCTGCAGGACTGCTTTCCAGCAGGTCAACCTCTAACCTGTACTGTTGCATGGGGTTATTCCTCCCTAGATGCAGGACCCTAAACTTGTCCTTGTTGAACTTCATTAACTTCCTCAATGCCCAACTCTCCAGCCTGTCCAGGTCTCGCTGAATGGTGGCACAGCCTTCTCCTGTGTCAGTCACTCCTCCCAGTTTTGCATCATCAGCAAACTTGCTGAGGGTACACTCTGTCCCCTCAGCCAGGTTGTTGATGAATATGTTGAACAAGACCGGACACAGTACTCACACCTGGGGAATGCCGCTAGTCATAGCCTCATAGGCCTCAAACTGGACTCTGCACTGCTGATCACAGCCCTCTGAGCTCTACCATTCAGCCAGTTGTCAATCCACTCATCTAACACATGCTTCCTAAGCTTACCTGAGGATGTTATGGGAGACAGTGTCAAAAGCCTTGCTAAAATCAAGGTAGACAATATCCACTCTTCTCCCTTCATTCACCCAGCCAGTCATGACATCATAGAAGGCTATCAGATTGGTCAAGCGTGATTTCCCCTTGGTGAATCCATGTTGACCACTCCAGATAGCCTACTTTTCCTCTATGCGCTTAGAGATGACATTCAGAATGAGCTGATCCATCAGCTTTCCAGGGATGGAGGTGAGGCTAACTGGCCTGTAGTTTCCTGGATTTTCCTTATTGCCCTTTTAAAGACTAGCATGACATTGGATTTCCTCCAGTCATCAGGCACCTCTCCGTTTCTCTTCGACTTTTCAAAGATAATGGAGAGTGGCTTTGAAATAACATCTGCCAATTCCCTCAACGTTCTTGGTGCAACCCATCAGGGCCCATGGATTTGTGGGTGTCAGGTTTGCTTAGATGATTTTTAACCTGGTCCTCCACAATTGAGTGAGGATCCTTCCTTACTCCAGGCTCTCTCTCCTGCCTTCAGGACTTAGGACTCCTGAGGGCTGGCCTTAGCGGTAAGGACTGAAGCAAAGAAGGCATTCAGTAACACCTTCTCTGCATCCTTCATCATCAGGGTAGTCACCTCATTCAGCAGGGGCTCAAATTTTCCCTAGTCTTCCTTTTGTTACTGATGTACCTGAAGAAGGCTTTCTTGTTGTCCTTGATATCCCTTTTTAGTTATAATTCCAAGTGGGCCTTAGCCTTCCTCATTACATCTCTGCCTAGTCTGACAATGCTCCTAGACTCCTCCCAAGTGACCAGTCCCTTTTTCCACATTCTGTAAAATCCCTTATTCTGTTTGAGTTCTTCCAGAAACTCCTTGCTCTCCTATGCAGAATTCCTGCCGCCTTTGCTTGATTTCTAACTCAGAGGGATGCACTGATCTTGAGCTTGGAGGACTTGGTTCTTGAATATTAACTTGCTCTCTTGGACTCCTCTACCTTCTAGAGCTTTAACCCTTGGGGTTCCTCCAAGTGGAGCTTTGTAGAGGCCAAAATCAGTTGTCCTGAAGTCCAGGATTGTAATCCTACTTTTTGCCCTCCTTCTTTCATGCAGGTTCCTGAACTCTACCATATGGTGGCAAGGTGCCACCTGGAGCCAAGGCTGTCCCCAGCCTTCATGTCCCCAGCTAGTCCTTTTTTGTTTGTTAGCACAAGCTAACAAACAAACAATGGCCAGGCCATCAATCACCTGCGTCAAAAATCATTAGTGCTCCGGAGAAACATCCTGGACTGTGTGTGCCTGGTTATGCTGTCTTCACAACAAATATCAGGGTGGTTGAAGTCCTCCATGACCTACATCAGGGCACATGATTTTGAGGCTACTTTCAGCTGTCAGTAGAAGGCCTCATTGACTACCTCTTCCTGATCAGGTAGTTTGTAGTAAACACCCACAATGGTGTTACCCATATTAGCCTGCTCCTTAATTCTTACCCGTAATCTTTCAACACATTCTTCATCCACCCTTAAGCAGACCTCTATACGTTCCAGTTGCTCTCTCACATAAAGAACAACTGCACCAGCTCATCCCACTGGCCTGTATTTCCTAGAAAATACATAGCCATCCATGATAGCATTCCAGTCATGCCAGCTGTGCCACTGTGTCTCTGTGATTGCAATGAGATCATGGCCCTGCGGCCACACACAGATTGCTCGTTCTTCCTGTTTATTCCCCATGCCATGTGTGTTGGTGTACAGTCATCCCAGAGAGGTAGTAGAGCAGGTGGGTTTCTCTGGAGGGGAGCAAGAAGATTCACCACAACCATACACACCCTAGAGGTGGTTGGCCTTCTGGTTCTCATCTTGGGAGATGTGGTACTGTTTTGTTCCACAGATGGTTGGGTGTAATTCTAAGATTCAGTTTTCTGGAGCAACGTTCACCTTTCTTAGATCAAACCTGTTTCTTTTGAGAATGTGTAGGATTTATTTAAAACATATTGCCCCAATGAGTGCTGTTTTTTTGTTGTTGCAAAATGCAGGAAAATATATATAGGAAATATTTTTTTTCTAAACAGTAAGTGACAATGCTGTCCTCCCTGTATTCTTTGTGTAGTGTTGAAGTACTTTGCAACCGGCATTTAATACCTTCTCAAGTTTTATCTCAACTATTCTTTTAAAAGGAATATTGTTAACATTTTCCCTGCTTTTTCAAATTGAAAATTTAATTAATAAAAGATTTCACGAAAACCAGATGTGGTTTAGCCTCAGACCACAACAAAGAACACGCAAAGGGGTAGTAGCGGCTGCTGCTACCCCTTCTCCCCACCCCAGCCATGAGGGGAGAATCGGAAGAAAAAGGCAAAACTCATGGGTTGAGATAAAGGCAGTTTAAGAGAACACCAAAGGACGCAAGGAAACAACACCACCACTGACAGAGGAATATACAAACACAATTATGGTACCACAGGTCACAGACTGCACTGCAGATGCCCAAGCCCACTCCCCAGCAGCAACTTCCTGCCCCCTCCCCCGGCCAACTCCAATATCGACTGGGCAAGGCTCTCATGTTATGGAATACCTGTGTCCTTGCCAGAGCCCAGGGAAAAGTAACCCTATCCCTGCTGGAACCAAGACACCAGAATAACCAGTGTTTCATTCAAGCCCATATGAACCTATCCGGGAACATCAAGTTTGGATTTTATTTTGAAGTTTAAGTTCATTTATTCTCCTACCTTTACAGAAAGAGAGTTTAAATTGTGTTTTGTGCCAAAGATCCATGGAAGAGAAATTCAAGAAACAGATGATATCACCATCGCAGTATGGAACTGTATCAAAATCTTCTAGTGACTCTATCATCAACTCATGCCAACTAATAGAATTTTGTTTTTCTTTGTTGTAACTGTTTTTTTGTTGGGAAAAGAGTTTGGGGGCTAGTGCAGTGTACTAAAAGTACTGGTGGGCAGTTTGAGAAAACAAAGTATATGAGTTACCTTAAAACAGTGGTGCTGAAATCTGTGATGGGAGTATTTGATACATGTAATTAATACTTGTCTTACAGAATGCAGACCTTAATATTTCTGACTTCTAAAGTGGGCTGCTGGCTATTATATGCTTCCTACTTTAGACATTCTGTTATATCTTTGTTTGCTTCTCTATAGTGTCATTCCTGAACCTCAGACACGTCTCTCATTGGGGAGTGTCTGTCAGTAATGAAATTTTACTGTTAATACATCACAGCTTCCTGTAATAATTGCTGTGCAGTCTCTCATCAACATTTCTCTCAGATACATTTTACTAAACAGAACCCAAGATAGTCTCATCCCTTAAAATCCCTTTCCAGTCTTCCCATTTCCCTCCATTCAAAGACTGAGAGAAAGGCTGAATGGTTAGTGGTTATCCCACTCAGAATCCAGGTGCATAACATCATTATCTGGAAAGGCCAACTTCCTATATGATTTTCCTTTTAGAGATAATGTATGATCTCTAGATGATATGCAGTGACACACATTTTCTTTTGCCAAAAATAAATACCATATAGAGACACAGATACCTAAAGAAAAGACCATATGTATATTTGGCATTTCCCTCAGCCCTAGTACAGGTATTAATTACTACCTCCCATTTTCTTGAAGAACTCTGCTGATTGCGGACTCCATCAGTCCCTCTAACACATGTCTTTGTAGGGCTGAGCTCTCCATGGTTCAGTGTTTCTGGAGTACAGATTCTTTGTTCAGTGTTGATGTCAATGAGTCTTGGTGTCTTTTTTAAACTAGTCTTCAATTTTACTATAACTGACAGGTTTCTTTAAAAACATCTTTCATAACCGTAGTAAAAGGTCCATTGTAAGCACACAAAAGATTTTCCCACACCTAATATTCACCTTCTATCTTAATTATGCACATGAATATTTTCTTTATTAATGACCTCCAAAATGGCAAAGCTGAAAGAATTTGAACAATTACCAGCAGATACTAATTCTGTCTTGTTCCTTTCCCTTTTATTGCTACTGTCTACCGTGTGCTTTCTACTTGCCTGCAGTAGAATCCTCTCAGAGTGAGCTAAAATTGGCTGCAAACTAACTATTTAGGCAGATCCCTTGTTTCCAGTTTGATGCTTTACTTTTAGAATGAAAGCTCTTTGGGGAAGAGATCATTGTTTTGGTAATGCTTGTGTAACGCTTAGTTTTATGAGGTCCTTGTCTATGTCTGGAAATTTTGGCTCTGCAATAATATAAGTAGTGAATAATAAGACATCACTGTACAGGAAATGCAATGAATACTGAGGGAAATATTGTCAGCTAAGTGTATGGAACAAAGAGTTTCCCAAGGGCAAGTCAGGGACTTAATTTCTAATAGAAAATTTCAGTCCATTAAAACACATCTTATTTTCGTGGAGTCTGTACTAATGAGTGGGATGTGATAGCACTCAGGAGAATAGTTATTTTTGTGTTGTTCACACCATTTTTGATTAAAATAACTTCTCAGTGATTTATAAAATCAACCTGTTTCCTATGAAAGTTACACTTTCTTAAGTTCTGAAACTGAAGCTATTTGTCAATATTTAATCATCATTTGACAGAGAAGAAAATTTTCAAAAGCCTATGACCTTTTAGTCAGTGTACATTTTCTTGTTTCTCCTTCTAAGACCCACCCTTTCTCTTCAGCTTCAGCTCTGTCTTTCTTTCCCTGCCCATTTTATGGTATAAATGTAGTCACCACTGCTGCAATATCCACAAGCTATTACAAAGGCAAACTTCTGCAACGGGGAAATGGCTACTTGTTCTTGTTTTAGAAAAGTAGACCCAAAGCACAAAGAAACTTTATGATTTGTCCTTAGATACAAAAGAAGTGTGCAGTGATGCAGAGATGTGAAGACATCTCTCCCATGCTTTGACCAATTGTTAAGTTGATGGATTTGTTTCTTTATAAAAGCCTTGCTGATACATATTGTGATGAGACCCTGTGATCCTCAAGGTGGAACTGATCGTCATTCCTTCCCCCCCACACCCCTTTTGAAGTGAATACATCAGAGAAAAGGCTTCTGTTTCTAAATATCATCTTTGTTTGAATGATTTAATACTAAATGAAAATAGAATAAATTTGAAAGAGAGCAAACCCTTTAGTGCTGCCTTGAAAAAATCTTGAAGAGGAAGCTTGAAAATAATTCCCATGTTCTCTGTCTCCTTTGACCTTGCAGGGCTTGTCCTTCCTTCTAGTTCTGCTGTGCAGTCTTGCATCTTTTGATGGTTTTCTGGTTGACACCTCCCCAGTCCCTTCTTGGTCCCTAGGAAATTTTTATTTTTTCTCTTATACTTTATGTTTAACAAGCAGATCCAGTTCCTGCTGCAAGAATGCCATACATTTCTCTGAGACATCTGAGTGCTGTCTTTCTCCAGAGCTTTTGTTTTAGTTTATATTCAGTTGGTGAGAGGGAAAGAATACAGTACAATACCAGATGTTTTCTGTGTTCATCCAGGGCAAGGCAAACAGATGTTTGTGCTTCCTGGCCATCCCATTTTTTAGTAGAATAAATACATCATAGCAACCACACAATAAACCTTGACCAAACAGATCAAGCACCTGCACAATTTTCCTTGTATACCAAGAGATACGTTGTCCTGAGTGTTAATGATCTTGATCAAGCACAAAAATTGAATCAAATCCTTTTTCCCTAATAGCATTAAGGCTGGACCTGTCTATAAACTGACAAAATCCTTCATATGCCACTCTTGTTTAGGTTACTGGACTCCTAATAGGCTTTGTTTTTTTCATCAGTAATGCTGAGACAATTAATCAAATCCAATTGCTCCAAGGCAAGACAGTTTAATGCACTGCTTTCTAAACTCTTTTCTTCCCTGATCCAACCTGTAAAATAACATTGGCATAGTTAAAACATTCTTAGTTAAAACATGGAAACCTTCAAATTGCTTAATATCCTCTAATGGAACTGTGAAAACACACATAAAATTAGCTGCAGTTAATTTTGTTCCCTGAAATTAGGTCCACAAAAATACTTGTTTGATTTTTTGCAAAGTTTTCAAAGAATTTCTAACTATTTGAAAACTTTTCCAGATGTCTATTGACAGGATGTTTTGAGACTTCTGTAATGGTGAAGCACTCTCAAGAGGTTGTGAAGCATTTTTCCTTCTATTCTTGATAGATTACATTGACATATTGTTGACCAGCCTATTAATTTATTGTTGGAGGTTCCAGGTGAAAATACAACTCTGTCATACCACACACTGCGTATACATATAATGACCAAGGCAAGTATCTTGAAGAGATATACTTAACATGCTCCTTTGGAAAGAAAAACAATGCAATTGAAACCATGGAAGAGGTGTAATTTTAAAACATAATTAGTCCTGTGTGTAAAAATTACATTGATACTACTAGATAAATGTCAGACTAATTCTTATTTTTAGACTGTTTCTTTTCACAGAAATATAATTTCACTTATTTCATCAAATATATTCCTGATTTGCATCATGGTAGGCAAGAAGGGAATCTGACTCATGGTTTATTTTACCTCTTGCAGCTTAAGAACAGAGTGTTTGGGTTGACAGGCACCTAAATAGTTACTAAAAGGAGAACAAGATGAAATTTATAATAGCTTTTCTTAATGTAAGCCAAATATCTCTGTGGATAAAAGAAGCAAGTGTCATTAAACAAACATAGAGACTGTTCTGGACTGAACACAAAGAATTTAATTTGATGTGGCAAATTAATGTATAACAATGAGTATTGCCTATGCCAGGAGGCAAAAAAGAATTGCAATTAAGAATTCACCCTATTATTAACCTCTAGTTATTTTTGGCATAATTTAAACAAATGACTTGGATTCTTAATTGGAAAGTAGAGAGCTTGTGCCACCTTCCTCATTTTCTTCTTACTCTGTGTGTCAGTAAAGAAATCAACTATTATATCAGCCAATAAAACACTATTGTTACTGACAGGATCTAAAAACTTAAATCTAAAAATTTAGAATACATCACATGTATTGATGAACTTACTCATTATCATTCCTTTCATTGTAAATATTTTGCACATGAGGAACTAAGGCAAGAGATCTGATAAAACTTTCTTTACAGAAAAAAAAGTGAACCAATGGTAAACTGGCTGTGTGCTAGGACTGTAAAATAAATCCAAAATCAGTTTACAGCCTGTCTTTCAGACAAACATTGAACAAATTTGCCTAAGACAACCATTTTTGTGAATGTGTTTATTCTTGATGGGAGAGGGGGTAAGGAGAGGGGGAGGGGAAGACACAAAACAAGAACATTTTAATTTTTAAAAATATTGAAAGATAAAGAGAAAATAATCTGTTTCTGGAGTACACGATGATGATATGTGAAGAGACTGCTGTCTCATTGCAGAGTCTTATGTCATGGTACTTTCTCTACAGCATTGGCATTGCCTTCTGACACCAACTGTAATGATGACTCAATATAAAGTTAGGTGTATTTTACGTGCTTAAAATTCAGATTCCTTATTTCTTACAGTCCCGGTTTTGCCTACTGTTTGTTAGTTCTCCATACAACTTTAATTACTGAAACTCAATTTTTCTACTAGATCTCAGTGAAAAAAAAAGCTGAGTAGGTGCTGAAGGGATCTCTAATACGCTTGACATAAAATCTTTAAGTTGTTTAGATAATTATCCATAAAATTTTTGGATATAATATCTCTGTATCTTGTCTGTGCAGCTAATCAAGTAACTACCTTTTCTGGGGAAACAATCCCAAGTTTAGTATAGTAGAAAATCCCCCTGTCTCTTCCTTTTTCCTCCCTTATACTTGCCGAATAACAGAGCAACTTGCAAAGCACAAATTGGACAGATATGAAGTTCTGACAAGTTTTCTAGGAGTATGGTTGGAATCAACCTTTTAATGCCTTGTTTACTGTGGTGGTTTTTTTTTTATTAGTATTTTTTACACTTGCTGTGCATTTTCTATATTTTCTGACTTGCTATGCTTTCTTTCCATCTTGTATTGTCATCCTTCTCTTTCTGACACTTTTCAGTAGAAAGGAAAGTATGAAAATCAGTATCACCTTCAGGGCTGTTAAAGCTAATCATTAGTAGAATAGCAGTAAGTTGTCATAGCATCTTTAAATTTGAATCATTAAAGTCCAATATTTGCTGCTTCCTCTCTACGCAAGCAACCAGGCATACTCCATGCCAAGTTTTATCTTTTGAGACTGCACTGCTTTGATTGTGGAAAAAAACCCACAAACAAACCCCAAACCAAAAAACAATCAAAAAAACCATTTTAAAGCTGAAGCAAAAAAAGTTACTATCTGCAGTACAAACCAAACCAAAGCAAACCAAATCACAAAGCAAATTATACTTTGAGACTTTTATGTTTTTCAGCAGCATATTACTGAATAATCTCAGAAGAAACCTAAATGATAAAGTTTAGGTGTTGAAATGCATTTCATATAGCAATATCCAAAATCTAAGAGAGGTAAGGGACTTGGAGGAGAGGAGGAGTTTTTAAAAGCACTTTCTTAGAGGAAAAATCTTGGCAATAGCTATAGGCTTTTGATAATGCATGATGAAACATTCCAGTGAATAAGTTACAGACTACTGAAGGTCATCTCTTCTATATCATGGAAAACAGTGGGTGTCTGATCTCTTTGAGTTCGATACGACATTTGAAATGTAGTAAAAATTGCACTTTCACTCCTGTACACAGTAGACACTGGATGAAGCTGTGACACAGCTTAAAAATTTCTTTATCTTTTAAAGGCCTATTAAATACTTAATTTATGCTTTCTGTAGATAATTTAGGGTCCTGTAACAACTCTCAATGTTTTAACTGAGATTTTTATAACCCGATACCCAATTATACTTAAAAGAAAATTATTGAAAATTCTGAGTCAGGGACTTATAACTAAAATTAATTTATTTTAGTGATGGCAAGCTGCAAAAAGAGCAATGGACTGGGACTGTGTCAGGTCCAAATGTTGAAGGGTCAAAGATCTGGGACATAGAAAAAATGTGAACTCAGTATTGTCCTTTAATTTTCTAATCAGCATCCTGGAGTTTAATCTTCTGTTTAATGAGCAGTAGCTGCCAGAAGATGCTCAGTTAACAAAGTGGATAGTCTAGGTTGATTTTCTTCAGGCAGTTAGTTAAAAGAGATAAAAGAAGAAGAATGAAAGAATGTTTATGGAGAATAATCAGAAAGAAAAGTTGAAGTGTCTTGCAGCACTGAGGAAGACCTTCCCACTATGAGGAAGTAATTTGAAAAGAGGTGTTGAGATATGAGCAGGTGAAAGATCTGAAGGCTGTTATAAAGCAACTTCAAGACAGGTCAAAAGAAAGTGTAAA
The DNA here is from genome assembly GCA_025769975.1 of Gallinago jamesoni. Taxonomy (NCBI): domain Eukaryota; kingdom Metazoa; phylum Chordata; class Aves; order Charadriiformes; family Scolopacidae; genus Gallinago; species Gallinago jamesoni. The sequence continues at coordinate 32,934,342 of JAOQGH010000019.1, read as the reverse complement.
ATGCAGTGTAAAAGTCTTTTTTTCAAGATGAAAAATTCAGTTTGATGTGCATAATAAGAAGCAACAAGATGCTTCTTGTTGCATGATAAGATGGGTGAGAGAATCACGCATACAGAGGACTTGGTAAAAGAATTTTAGGGGACTTCAGGGGCAGAGGAGAAAACCTAAATATTCCAGTATGGAAGATACAATTTGTATAAGATACCAAAAATCCAAATACTCTTTAAAGTATGCAATGTAGAGAAAAAAGATGCCTTGCCAAAGTGTCAGAATCAGAGATCAGAGAAAGGTGTATGCTGGTCATCCTTTATTAACTTGGCAGAATTTCTGTTATTAAGCAGAAGTGTATAGAATTGAGAAGATAAGAACAGTTGTGTTGCGACTCTCTGTCCTGTTAAAGCTGCATGTCAGAAAGTCAAAAGAGAAGTTGAAGAATTGCAAAAGTTAAATCAGAAATGCAGTGAGAGATTTGAAATTTGTTAATGCAGTAATGGCCCCTTCTTGTTTTCAAAAGTAATCATCCTCAAGAAAAAGAAAATCAGCATCTATCAACTGTATTTTTCTTATTTTTATTTTCTTGGGTTTTTTCCTCTAATTCAGTACTTTTTTTTTCTCTTTCTGTATCAGCCCTTCTTTCAGGCTACCCCATTATGCAACAGGTAGTTGTGAGGTTCAGGATTCAGCAGCTGTACTATTCCTTAAATTTTTTCTCAGCTTGTGCTGTTTGATCATGGGTGTAAAGGGAACACTTTGCAGACAGCGTTTCAAAATCTTTAGCTTCCCTCTTGAGTTCATAGCATTAAATAGTTCAAGACCAATTTACATCTTCTTGTCTATAATTTAGCACATCTTGTTTTACGTGATGCTTATCAATAAAATAAGGGTTTTCAACAGTATGTAATAAACAGAGATTTGTCATTTCATGTTGCAATAAAATACAAAAGGGCCTCATTAAAATCCTTTTTATACTGCTCTGTCTCTTCTTGTCATATTCATAAGAAGGTAAGTGAAAATCAACCTTATACAAGGCACTACTGCAACAGTAAGTTGCAGTAACATCTAGAGGAATCAAGCTTATGCAATCATATACTCCCTTACTGGGGCAGTAGAGAATATTTTGTCTATTGCCATCAGTAAGTATTGTATTGGGAGCTAGGGCTTTCACACTGGGTTGTTAAGTGACAACTGGAAACAGTAGGGAATCACGCCACAACTGAAGTTCTGCAGATACTCTGCAGTCCATTGCTTCCTTACAAACATTGAGGTCGGTTATTTTGTTTAATTTCAGTTCGTGTGCGAGTGAGGAAGCAGCTACAACATTTCAGATGCATATAGAGAGACAGGAAAAATGTTTCCAATTCTCAATCAGGTGAATGGAAGTTCATCAGCTAAAAGTATGTTTCTGTGGCCATTAAATTTCTGGAAAAAAAGATCCTGTGGGATGGGATTTGTGAGGAGGAAATGATACAAAAGATAATAGCAGAGTACTTGCATGTCTCACACATATTTTCAATCACTTGAAAGAGCAGAAGTGGAATATCTTTGATCTCAAATTCAGTCTCTGCTCCCATTACATTACAGTGATCCCTTGCATGATGTACCCAAGAGGGACTGTGAAATATATTGAACATTTTATTTCTTCATGTTTCTTGCTGGATGATGGGAATTTAGTAGAACATTATATGTAATATAACCTGTCCCAGACAGTTTTACCACTTATTAACTCTTGTCCCTAAACTCATTCAGACACATCTCACTCTCAGTAACGTATGAACCTTTAAAAGACAGATATCTGCTCAAAAGCAGAAATCTCTTTGGCTTCCGTAGCCCTGGAAGCGTATTCATGTTCCCTGGCAGACTGTCTCCTCTTTCCTTGGAAAGAAATAGAAAGATCCCTTTTGCTCCTCTTCGCTTTCCTGAGACAAAGCAGAATCTTGGCTGTGCTCAAATTTTCACACTATATAATCCTTGGCTAAAGCAGAGCTGCTACTGAATGTCTAGATGTAAAAAATATGAGAATCAAGGCCTGGACAAATCTGTATCTATCAATTTCCATTAAGTCACAAAGGAGAGAGTGGGGCTGTGAAATTTCAGCTGGCAAGTTACAAACAGTTTAACCTCTGTCAAACTTAGATCATTCATTCATGAAGAAAGCTACTTTTGTGACAATGCTTTTTTTTTTTTTGGTCTCTCTCTCTTCTTCTTGCCATAGAACAATTTGTGTTCCTTGTGGATAGTAACTATGAGTGGCTTCTTGTTCTTTTCTGGAAGGGGAAGAGAGTACACTTCATGGATTTAGACATATTCAGTTATATAAATTTTATCTGCAATCCTTAATCTACCTACTGTTCTGAGAAGAAATCATCAGGGTTTTTCTTCTGGCTTTCTGACCTGAGACAACCTGCTGTCAGAAACTTGTGGGTACTTGATAAATATGGATTAAGTGTGAATCTAATAATGGAGAAATAAAAGCACAAAATCTGGAGCATGGGACAGCTAGTCTAAGACACCATGAAAATATTCTCCTTTAATTTCCAGTTTGTATAGTGAGTCTCTAAGAATACTTTTGCATCAACAAAATGACTGAGTTGCACTGTTCCCCTTTTTAGCATACACAGGGTTGTGAAACTATTGTGGCTTTCTCATTTCCTTTCAGAAAAAGGAGACTATGCAGGAAAAGAACTGAGGTCCTGGTGGATTAAAAACTGACCATAAGCTAGCAATGCAGCATGTGGTAGAAAAGGCCAATAGCTTCCTGACCTGCATTAGGAAACGCATTGCCAGCAGGTCAAGCCAGGTGATCCTGCCCTCTCCACTCAGCGCTGGTGAGACACATCTGGATGCTGCATCCACTGCGGGACTCCCCAGTAGAAAAAAGACAGGGACAAAATGAAGGGTGTCCAGCAAAAGGCCAGAATATTTACTAAGGGCTTGAAGCTTGACTTCAAGAGAGGCTGAGAGAGCTGGCAGTGTTCAGAAAGGAGCAAGTAAGGTTCAGGTTCTTTTCTACGTATATAAACATTTGATAAGAGGGAATGAAGAGAGACCCAGACTCTTCTCACTGGTGTCCAGTGGCAGGACAAGAAGAAATGGACATAAACTGAAATGCAGGAAATTGCAGTTAAACAGAAGAAAATACTTTTTTTTTCTTTCTTCTTTTTTCTTCTTTTTTTCACAATGGGCAAGCACAGGAAAAGGTGGCCCAGAGAGTGCAGTCTCCATTCTTGGAGATACATCAGACCTGATACATCTAGACAGTGATGCAATCTTGATGACCAGTGGGTTGGTTAGGGATTTCCAGAAGTCTCTTCCACCTTCAGCAATGATGGTTTAGTGGGTTGACCTTGGTTAGACAGCAAGTGCCTACCAAGTCGCTCTTATCACTCCCCCGCTTCAACAGGACTGGGAAAGAAAATACAATGAAAAGCTTGTGGGTCAGGATAAAGACAGGGAGAAAAATCAGCAATTAGTGTCATGAACAAAACAGACTCAACCTGGGGAAATTAATGTGTTGCAAATTAACAGTGTAGGATAATGAGAAATAATAAGAATATATATAAAAAGAAAGTTTGTAAAACTTCTGCTGCTCTTCCTCCTTTCGCTTTTTCCTTGCTCTGGCGTGGGTTTCCACCTATGGGATGCAGTCTTTCACAAACATCTCCCATGTGGGTCCTTCTCTAAGGCTCTAGTTGTTCAAGAGCTACTCCAGCATGTGTTGTTCAGGAAAATGCTTCTCCAGCATGAGTAATTCATGGTATCACAGGTCCTGCTGGATAACTTGCTCCTGACCAGGCTCCTCTCCATGGGCCGCACTGCCTGCTTCAGTGTGGGCTTTCCCCCTGCTGCAGTGTGGGGTCCACCACAAACTGCAAGTGGGTATCTGTTCCACTGCAGAGCCCCACAGGCTGCAAGACAGCCTGCCTCACCATGTCTTCATCATGGACTGGAGAAGAATTTCTGCCCTGAAGCCTGAGGCAACTCCTTCCCCTCCTCTGATCTTATTATCTGCAGAATTGTTTCTCTCACATATTGTCACTCTTCTCTCACAGCTACTGTTGCACAGCATTTTTACCCTTTTAGGAATATGTAATCAGAGAGGTGCTACCAACATTACTAGTTGATGCAGCTTTGTCCAGCATCAGGTTGGTTCCGGAGCCAGCTGGAACAGGTTCTATCTGACATGGGGGCAGCTTCTGGTGTCTTCTCAAAAAGTCACCCCTGCAGCCCCACCCCCCTCTACCAAAACCCTGCAACATAAACGCAGTACAGTCCAATTCTAAGGTTCTGTGAATATATTAAAAATTATATGAAAAATATCAAGGTTCAGCATATATGCATGTCCTCATCTATTTCAAAAAACAAAACCAAAACCATAATAGGATGCATATATTCTGCAGTTTTTAAAATTTAAAACAATTACTTGTGGAGTTCTTTAAATTAAAAGCTATTATTGTATGTTTTTAAAGCATTTAGTAAATATCCCTAGCAATGGGGAACAGGATGCTGAATATGTTAAGCATTTAACAATAGACACTTTGAAAGCTAGTTTCAGACACCTCATCTACATGCACATTTGCACCAACCTCTGTAATAACCTTTTTCTGAAAGGAGCAGTTTGGAGCGCTGGCTCGATGGTCTGGTTCTTAGACCTCAGTGGCAAGGCTTCCTTTGATTTATATTCTGCAAGATAGGGCTCTTTAAACAAAGTCTTAAAGTGTATTTAAAAAAAAAAAGTAATTCAACACAGTGAAATAGAGTAGAAGTTTTCATCAGCATACCATACACCTGGTAGGAAGAAGAAGAAATGTGATACATGTTAGCAAGTACAGATGAAATGAGAAGATGATTGAAGACACTGGGTCTTGGTCAATGGATTGAAATAGCTATCCAAGATGCACAGACTCAAGGGAACAATCACTAGCAGCAAGAATCTGGGGGCAGATGCTGTTGCCCATTGCTGCTGTTACTTACTAGTACCCATTTACTTCAGAGATGCTTTAAAGTTTTCCCCTCTGCTATTGTTTTGTGCTGCAGAAAATGCTTACTGTTTTGAGACAATTCCTACTAGAAATTGTATGCCTTCTTTTGGTCCACAAATGGGAATTTTTCCACCCAGAAGGAACAAAGGAAAGAGGCTTTGCAGCTCAGAACCAGTTTTGATTTAAGCTAATTTTGATTTAGTATTTGCAAAAGTGTATGGTGTTCTCTGGTTGTTATTTCTGCTGCAAAGAGAGAAGCTAAGAAAATGGGTCCTGATGAAAGCAGAAAACAATTTCAGTCTCAGCAAAAAACATTTCCCTTGACAAAAAGAGATTCTTAGGAATTGAACACTCTCTGCATAAGAGTGTTGGTCAGGACTTCACATATGTTTATGGTATGTCAGACAATCTCTGAGGTATACTTAAAAAAAGAAAAAAAAGGATTAAGGAAGTGTTCAAGCTAGCTAATACTACTTACAGATCTTAGAATTAAACATTCTCTTAAAATGTCACCTTGCTCTTCATATATAGTCAGAAAGGCTACAATGATTTGGAAATGCCCAGGATAAGATTAGAGAACAAAATTCTGCCATTATATAAAGCCATTTTGTGCCTCCATCTTCAGAAGTATATGCATTTCTGGTCAATCCCTTCTCACAGACAGTGCAGCAAAATGAGTATAAAAGCAGAAAAGTGTAACAAGAATGGCTGAGAGAATCCAATGTTGGATAAAATTTTAAAGGGTGGATGAAAAATATTGTGAAATGCATGAAGTCATGAATGACATGGAGAAGATACATAAAGAATAGTAATTAGGTAATTAGCAAATAAAAGGATTAGACAGCAGGATTAATAAGCAAAAGGAAGTATTTTTTTCATAAAAATGCTGTATTAGGCAAAAGGACAAATATATTTTAAAAGTGATTTATAGAAATTTATAGAAAATATCCACTAGGCTCTATTAAACACAAACATATGGATACAATCTTCAGCTGGGAAACCATGAAACACACAGTGTACCAGAGGAAATACTGTTCTGTACTTACCTTTTTTTAATGTTCTTCCTGCTACTGATTATTCCGGGATGATTAAAGAAAATGAAGTGGTTGGTTTTGTTTTGTTTTGTTTTGTTTTGTTTTGTTTTGTTTTGTTTTGTTTTGTTTTTTTAAGCAGTGTAATTATTCTTTTACTTTTAATGTGCAGAAATACCAAACCCAAGAAAATATAATGTGCATTTTATGTTAGTCATTCTAGTCAGTCTTTATGTGCTTTTCTGGTCTCTGCAAGGTATATTATTAAGCCCTCAGGAAGCTAGTAGATGGACTTTCACACTTTCGGTAAAAGTCAAAGGGGAAACCTTTAGACCTCTCTTTGTCCTATATTTACTCTTGCACATGGAGAGGTTAATACTTTAACTGGACTGGAAAATATCACTATTTTCTGTTAAGGGATGTTAGGGGTGGCTGCTGCCTCCAATGGCCTCAGCTGAGGTGTACCCGGGAACCTGGGGTCTGCCCAGGCTGAGGGATGTGACTGCCACTCTCTCATTTGCTGGTTGAACCAGTGGTGAAGGTGAGCATATATCCCAGGGAATCACACATGGACATGGGACACACACACAGGCAAAACACTGACACAGCTGGTCACACAGGCTGCCACAGACAAGGCACTGCTTTCAACAGCACCCACAGACTGGACTTGCATAACAAACATGGAGAGGTGAGTCCCCTCCTTGTGGACTGGCAGAGGCAGAACATCACTAATGCAGCACATGCACAACACTCTACAGATACACAAGGAAAAGTAGAAATCCCTCAAAGTATTGGTACAGGCCTTTGTCCCTCTTATGCACTCCATGGGTACCCTTCTTGCAGGCTGGTCCAGCTCAGTTGCTTGCTAGCATTCCGCAGGCACCCCATACTTGCAGGTGTGCTTGAACTAACCCTTTACCTGATAACCTGGCCCAAACCCAGGGCTCCTCAGCTCATTGGCTAGTCAAGCTTGAAGCTTGTCAGTGAATGCACACACCCACACCCCACGCACATCAGGTTTGAGGAAGAAACAGACAGTGGGATACCACCCAGCACCCATCATGAGGCAGATGGGCAGTTATCCACTGTACTGCTCCAGCAGCCAGTGCTGAGCCCCTCACCACCTCTCTCACACCAGTCCCCCAATAGCTGGTTTTCAGGGAATACACACCATGCCCACCCCAGTGGAAGTAAAGGCTCCCATTTGTGCCCATAGATGACACCAGAGTAGAGGTGCCTACAACCCAAGTCTGACTCCCGTATTTCGCGCCCAATTTCATTCACACATGATAGTCTCATGGGCACTTAATCCATGCTTTGTTCCTACATTCTGCTCCTTCCCCTCATCCATTTTCTTAGTCTCACTGACCCACTTCTAACATCCTGACCTCATCCTGATCTTTCTCAGTAGCAAAGTTCCAGTTTGCCTGCAGTTTCTTGATAGCCTACCAATTAGTGCAACTGACCAGTTTTATTTCTGGTCATTGTCTTTGTTAGTTAATTGGTCAGGTTTTATGCTTCTTTATATTGTCTCCCTCTCTTTTCTTATGATCCCAATTTGACAAGGTGCTTAGTCAGATAATATTGAAAAATGAAAATACTCACATTTCACATACCCTTACCAATTAGTGTGCCTTCCTGGATTTGTTCTTGTCACTGTCCTTATCATTTGTTTGTCAAATGATTTGCCTGTGTTCTTGTTTATGGCCTCCTTTTCTTATTATTCTTCTTTGCATTGAAAAAGACCTTAAACAGATACATGGCAAGGAGCACTCTTCTTCCACATACTGTTATCCATTTTTTTTTCTGAGAGGCCAACATCCAGCTTTAAGATTGAACAACTTAGAGATCTGGTGCCTGTTAAGGTTTCAACAGATATCCATTGCTGGTTCATGATTTCATGTCAAGTGGTTTAGGACCAGCAAGTACAAACACCAGGAAAAACAGTCACTGTAACATATTCTTGGAGCACGACAAAAATATGGCTACGAGGCAACATAGTGTTGTGTGTAGTGAGGTACTGATACCCATACTACAGTCTAGTCTTGTGTCTTCTCTATATTCTTATTTATACCTGTAATTGAGTATTCCTGAAAGGCTATCTCTTCTGGCAGAACCTGGCAAGCTTCAGATGTTTTTAGGAAGTTTTCTAAACTGAAGACATTTTAATTGAATTCTTACCCCTTGCAGTTATTGAAATGATAGTTCTGTACACACCTATTGGATACGTCTCCTGAGCAGCAGATATCTTGATGGGTCATCTAGGTACATGGAAAATTTTAAGAGTAATCTGTCATACAAATCTTTTGACTTGATACTAGTACAATGAGGGAGGAGAGATACTTTGACAAGAAAATCTGTCAACCAATCTCGGATTATTAATGGAAACTTGAAGACATTGACATACGTAAGTGATCTCTTACATCCTTTTTCTACTTGAGTATACCTTTTCCCTCTCTTGTACTTATGCAGTAGATTTCACCTTATTATTCTCCTATTTGATCCAGACAGTTACCAGACTATATAATGACATACTGCTGAAGACAATTGTTGGTTTGACTGAAATAAAAATGGTTGAACTGGAACTGAAGGACAAAATACCCTTAAGTCTTTATATTCTTTTGTGCAAATTCCCACTGCATACTGTGCTCCTTTGTAAACACATATGCAAAAGTGCTAAGTTGTCAGGTATATAGGGTACAAACAGGCCTAAAACAGTTATCACACCTAGTTGACAGTTCAGCACTAGAATGCTGGTAGGTCTGGCCATTCTCAAGATGGCTCCACCTGCAATTTTGCCAAGATAAATACCAGCATCATTGGTGTAGCACTGGAATCAATAGCTGTCTTCAATGACTCACATTTTCCCACATTTTCTCACATTTTAGTCACAAGACTAAATTACTCTTCTTAAGTACTCACCCTGTTCTGGGCAAATAGCCATAGAGGAACTCATTGACATGGAAATGGACAAAGGAATATCTCTGAGATTTCCTGAATTAAGCTTATTTTTATCCTGAGCTTGGTCTACTTGAGATTTGGTCACAATGAATTTCTAATCCTTTTCTTTGGCTTTGGCTCAGAACAGATCACTGCAGACTGTTGATTTTATAAAATCTTCTTGAATAGACATCTACCTGCACTGCAACTGCTCATGTATTATTCCAAGAGTGTACATGGAACTGTGCTGTCATCTGAGTGGTGTTTTATCAGTTTTTGGGGTTCAAGGCAGACCATTCATGCCTGGGATGTCTGTGACATCTGTTTCAGTGTCAGTCCTGAAATGGATTGAGTGTAATGACTGGAATGTTGCAATAGATAGATAGAGGCTCTTTAGGAAGGACAGGATGGGAAGACAAGGAAAGGGAGTTGCACTTTATGTGCAAGAGCAGCTGGAGTGCATGGAGCTCTACCTGGGGATCTATAAGGAGCCAACTAAGAGTTCATGGGCTGGGATTAAAGAGAGGACAGGTAGAGGTGGCATTACAGTTGTTGTCTTCTATAAGCAACCTGATCAGGAAGAACAAGTGGATCAGGCCCTCAGAGAGGAACAACTTCATGTTTTTAAGCCCCAGCCTTCATGGAGGACTAGAACCACCTCAATATCTGCTGGAGGGACAACACAGCAGGACACAAGCAATACAGAAGGTTCCTGGAGTACACAGAGGATAACTATTCCCAAGCTACAGAGGAGCCCACAAGAAGAGGTCTTCTCTTGGACCTCATGTTCACCAACAAAGATGAACTCACAAGGAACATGAACATCATTGGAGGCCTATGCTGCAGTGACCATGAGATGGTGGAGTTTGGGAGGCGGATGGCGGGCAGGGAGGAGGGTGAAAAGCAAGCTCACAACCCGGAACTTCAGGAGACACTTGGCCTTGTCAAAGTCTGCTCAGAAGAGTCCCAAGGGATAAGGCCCTGGAGGGAAAGGAAGCTGAGGACAGGTGATTAATATTCAAGGGTCACATCCTCCAAGCTCAAGAGAGTTCCATTCCAATAAATACAGTCAGGCAAAAATACCAGTATGATAATATGGATGAACAAAGAGCTCCTAGACAAACTCAGGCTCAAAAAGGAAGCATACAGGGGATGGAAGCAAAGTCGTCTATCTTGGGAGGAATGCAGAGACATTTTCCAAGTAACCAGGGATGAAGTTAAGAAAGCTAAAGCCCAAATGGAGTTGAAGCTGGCCAAGGATGTCAAAGGATAGAAGACAGGCTTATACAAGTACACAGGCAATAAAAGGAAGACTGGGGAAAATGTGGCCCCATTGCTTGATGGCACAGGGGTTCTGGTTACACAGGATGTGGAAAAGGCTGAGGTACTGAATGTATTCTTTGTGTCAATCTTCACTAGCAAGACTGTCCCAAAGACCAGGAGGAAAGCCTGGAGCAAGGAAGATGTACCTTTGGGGGATGATGATCAGGTCAGGGAACACGTAAGAAAACTGGACATACATGCCCATGGGTTATGATAAGATTCACCCATGAGTGCTGAGGGAGCTGCCTGATGTAATAGAGAGGTCAATCTTGATAATCTTTGATCAATCATGGTAATCTGGAAAAAAATCCTGAAGACTGGAGGAAAACAAATGTAACGCCTATCTTCAAGAAGTGCAAGACTAAGGACCGAGGGAATAACAGGCCAGTCAACTTCACCTCCATCACTGGGAGGGTGATGAAGCAACTAAATGTGGGAATGCTTTCCAGACATGTAACAGTCACAAGAAAGTGACCGAGAGTAGTCAGCATGGATTCAATGGGAAGTCACACTTGACCAACTTAATGAATATCTGTGATGAAATGACTGGACTGGTAATCAAGGGGACAGCGGTGGATGTTGTCTACCTGGACTTTAATAAAGCCTTTGACACTGTCTTCCATAAGATCTCATAGATTAGCTGTTGATGTGTGGGCTGGACGAGCAGACAGAGAAGTGGTTTGAAAACTGGCTGAATAGTCAGGTCCAGAGGGTTGTGCTCAGTGGAACAAAGTCTAATACTTAGTGGTATATCTGAGAGGTCAATACTCAGTCTAATATTACTTAACATCTTCATTAATGATCTATGTGATGAGGCAGAATCTACCCTTAGTGAGTTTGCTCATGATACAAAACCAGGAGGAGTGTCTGATAGGGTCATGTTGCCGTCCAGAGGGACTTCACCAGGCTGTAGAAGTGGGCTGTCAGGAACTTCATGATACTCAATGAGAGCAAGTGAAAAGTCCTGTACCTCAGGAGAAACAACCCTTAGGAGGCTGCCCAGCTGGAAAGCAGCTTGGCAGAAAAGGCCTTCAGGGTCCTGGTAGACAACATATTGAATATGAGTCAGCGATGTGACATTGCCACAAAGAAGGCTTTCACTCCTGGGATACATTAGAGAAAGTATTGGTAGAAATTCAAGGGAGGTGATGCCTTTTATTCAGCACTGATAAGGCCATACCTGAAGTATTGTGTCCAGTTCTATACTCCCCAGCACAAAAGAGATATGGCGCCACTGGAGACTGGCCAATGAAGATTGTAGATGGGATCATGTCTCCTATGAAGAAAGGCTGAGCGAACTGGTACTATTTAGCCTGGAGAAGAGAAGGCTCAGGTGGGATCATATTAATGTATATAAATACTTGAATCGTATTACACCCCTCATGAAGGGAGGGTGTAATGCCAGGCCTTTTTCAGCTGTTTTCACTGTGCCCAGTGACAGAACCCAGGGACAATGGGCACAAAGAAATATAGGAAGTTCCACCTGAACATCAGGAAAAACTTTCTCACAATGAGGGTGATTGAGCACTGGATCAGGTTGCCCAGAGATGTTGTGAAGCCTGGCACCTTAGAGGTATTCAAAAGCTGTTTGGATACAGTCCTGAAAAACTGGATTTAGGTGGCCCCGATTGAGCAGGGGGATGGCACCAGATGATCTCTAGAGGTTCCTTGCAATTTCAACTGTTTTGTCATTTTGTGATCATGCCAGTAGTTTCACACAATGGCTCATTGTGATTACTGGGAGATGTAGGACTACATTCTTGTCATCAGCATTCAGGTCACGCTTGTGGGACTTGTCTCCCAAAGCATGTTTCCTAATACATAGTGGCATCATTTTTGTTATCTGCTCCATACAGCTAGCTACTTTGCACGTCTGCCTGTTTTAAGCTTATCATGAATACTGTGCCCACATGTAGGCCACCAATGAGGCTCATGAGCTTTGCACAAGAACTGCTGTTTCTCTACTGGGATGCCTGATGAAGAAAGGTTTTTTTGAAGGGCATAATGTACTCCTTTCTAACATCTCTTGTTGTTTTTTGTATCCCTCAGTTTTCCTACTCTTTGTAATTATTTCTCCACCCTGAAATCTGTTGGCTGGCACCCTCTGTGGCATGAAATAGTCTCTCTTGCTATAAACAGTGCAGTCCCAGATTGACTCATGATGAAGCTTGCTTGCAAAGTCATTGTATTTTGCTAGAGTTTTAAGGGCTGTAATGAAATTTTCTGGATTCACCCTTTTCTAGGACTGTGAGGAAAACTGTTCATCTAAATGACAGGTGGCAGCATTATATAAAGTTGCTTCTTAATTCATAAGGCTAAAGGGCAGCGTGTTATCCTCAACCTATAACCCTGTCAAATACAGGAAAAAGCTGATTTGCTACCCAACTGGTTTGGTTTTCAGGACCTAATACTTATCTAAAGTGCTGGAATCTGGTTTTCTACTTGATGCAGTCCTCAGTAATTTTAAAAATAATTTGACCTGGAGCTGTAACTTGTTATAAGGAACATGAGGGCTTTGTATCACACTTGCAGTCTTTCACAAACTGTCTCTGATTCTATTTCAGAGCTCCTACTGAATTTCCACAGTGAAATCATGACATTTTTTATTTTTTGAAGAAAACAGTAATTTATAAGCCTGTTCCTAACAGCATGACTTACTTGGCTCCAAGCAAATCAGCCACCTGAAGTAAAACATTCCTTGGAGAAGCTTAAGAGGGAAAAAAGAAAAAAAGAAAAAAAGGAAATGAGAAAGCCTAAGTATTCCTCATCCCCAACTCTCTGACCAGTCAGATGTACACTTCCACTGGAGTATGCATATATTACATGGCTGCACATGATAGAACATCATCCAGAGCAAAATTATTTACATTTGTAATGAAAAGTTGTAGTCTAGAAATATGAGGAGAGTGGTAGTTGAAGAGATATTAAAGCTAATCATATCATGTTCCTCAATAGATCAATAGAACACATGGTAACTTTGTACATTTTGCATGCTGTGAGTGCCTGAAGCCATAGCAACATCCACCACATGATGGAAATCTATTTCTATCTCCCCCTGCTATTTTATCTTCTCTGAAAACTGTCATCTCAGTGTCCAGAATCCACACCTTAGAAAACCTGGAGACTTTCTTATTGCAGATTATTAACCTCTTTTATACCTGTGTCACAGTCACATATAACTTTACCAAAATCATCAGGTATAAAGTAAACTGCATTGGCCTATGGCACAAAAACACTCCTGTCATATTTCAATAGTGTATAAGACAAGAAATCTGACAAAATATTTTCAGAACTTAACTGATATTTGATTTAGGCTCACAATTCACTAATAGTGAATTCAGAAATGTGTGAATTGCGATCACTAGTAATTACAGACACTAGTGATTTAGTCACTAGCGATGAACTGACAAATGTTTTTGGTGCTTTGTGGTGATCAACTCGAGAGCTTTGAAAGAGGATGACTTTCCACATGGAAGAAATGAGCAATCTCTAAAAATCAGAAAGGTATTCTTAAACATAAGATCTCACATCCTTTTCATTCCATCTGTATGACTTTTAATCAAGGATAGATCTTTGAAAATAATCAAGTATTTTCTGTATTGACAGACCACGCGGAGAGCGACAGCGGTGAGTGCTGCATATTTAAATTTGAACTAGATTGAGATGGAGAGGGGGAAAAGCTGAGCGAGAGTGGAGAGACCCAAAATGAGTCAGGAATCTCACAAGGGAGCCGAGAGGCTGATATAGCTGGGGGTGGGCTGGGCGAGCCGTGGCAAATTTAAAAGCAGCCATAGCCGCAGCAGGGTTGGAGTGCGTGCTGGGCGCGTGTGTGTGAGCAAAAGGGTGAGAGTATCAGCACGCTGGCACACGTGCACAGAGAGTGTGGGAAGCAGCCATTAGTTGTTCGTCCCCTCCCGGTGCTAGACAAGAACATGGCCCCAGCACCTGCAAAATGCCCAACAAGGAAGAATGTGGGAACTCAGACTGAGCTCCTGCAAAAACACGTGGCTGTGCAGGTCTCCGGCTGCTGTGAATGCCTCAGCCTGGCATGTGTTCCCAAGGGAGCCCGAGACACCTCCTGTGTGTGGTGTGATCAAATAAACTACCTGCTTGGGCAGGTGGTTGATCTGAAGGAAGAGGTAGAAAGACTTAGAGGCATCAGAGACAGTGAAAGTGAAATAGATTAGTGGAGCCATACCCTGAGGCACAGGCATGGGGCAGAGGCTCTAGAGGATGTGGATGATCGCCCTTCTGCTTAGAGGGAGAGGGACTTAAGGAACAATGCGGACTGGAGGCAGGTCCCTACTCTGAGAGGCAAGCAAAACCCCTGCCAGTCCCGCTCACCTTGCCAGTTGCACTTACAAAATAAATATGGTGCTTTGGAAATCGAGGACCAGGCATAGGAGGATAGAGACAAAGATCTAGGCAGTGAGCTGCCCAGAGCCAGCCACCCACACCCACGCCTTAGGATTTCCATGTTAAAAAAAAAAAAAAAGGGAAAATAATTGTGGTGGATGACTCCCTTCTGTGGGGAACAGAAGGCCACATTTGCAGACTAGATCCATCCCACAGAGAAGTCTGCTGCCTCCCTGGGGTCAGGATTAAGGATATACAGAAAAATCTCCCTACCCTGGTCTGGCCCTCAGATTACTATCTGTTACTGGTATTTCAAGTAGGCAGCAATGAGGTAGCTACCAGTAGTCCAAGGGCCCTGAAAAGAGAATTCAGGGCCCTTGGACATCTAGTTAAGGGATCAAGAGCACAGTGCTCTCCTCCATCCCACCACTTGCAGGAATTTATGAAGGGATAAACAGGAAGAGCCAGCAGATGAACTCCTAGCTCCAAGGTTGGTGTAACCAGCAGAACTTTGGTTTCCTTCATCATGAGATGATCTACAGGACAACAGGCCTGATGGCAACTGGTGGGGCAAACCTTACCCAAAGAGGAAGAATAATATTGGGGCAAGAATTAGCAGGGCTCATTGAAAGGGCTTTAAACTAGGTTTGAATGGGGATGGGTATGAAAGCAGGATTACTAAAGAGGAGCCTGGGAGCAGATTACCAGTGCTGGTGGGTAAAAGTGCTAGAAAGGTCTTGTGGCCTGTTGTCTCAGTAGAGGTGGAGGATGGTAACCCATGTGGTGATGACATGAGGGATCCTGTGTGGCTGGCAACCACAATAGGGTCTGAGCATGGTCAGGGAGGTGTTGGGCCTCAGCCCCCCCATAAAAGTGGCAGGAAGACTAGCCCAGCTAAAGTGCATTTACACAAATGCACGTAGTATGGACAACAAACAGGAGGAGCTGCAAGCCATTGTGCAGCATGAAAGCTATGACGTAGTTGCCATCACAGAAATGTAGTGGGATGAATCTCATGACTGGAGTGCTGCAATGGATGGCTACAAGCTCTTCAGAAGGGATAGGCAAGGAAGGAGAAGGGGAGGGGTGGCTTTGTATGTTAGGGAGGAATATGAATGTGTAGAGATAAATGAGGGTAACAGTAGAGTTGAGTGCCTGTGGGTACAAAACAAAGGGTGGGCAAGCAAGTCTGATATCGTGGTGGGAGTCTATTACAGACCACCCAAACAGGATGTAGTGGCTGATGAAATGTTCTATAAGCATCTAGCAGGGGTCTCAAGATTGCTTGCATTTGTCCTGGTGGGAAAATTCAACCAACCAGATATCAGCTGGGCACACCATACAGCTGAGAGGGAACAGTTGAGAAGGCTTCTGGAGTGTGTTGGGGATAACATCCTGACACAGCTGGTGAGCAAGTCGACTAGGGAAGGAGCACTACTAGATATACTGTTTGTAAACAGAGAGGAACTTGTGGGGGATGTAATGGTTGGAGGCCATCTAGGGTACAGTGATCATGAAATGATAGAGTTTTTGATTCTCAGGGAAGTGAGAAGAGAAGCCAGCAGGACTGCCATCATGGACTTCCAGAGGGCAGACTTTGGTCTTTTCAAGAGTCAGCTTGATAGAGTCCCTTGGGAGGCAGCCCATTGGGTTAAAAACTGGCTGGAGGGCCGGGCGCAGAGAGTGGTGATGAATGGAGTCAAATCCAGTTGGTGATCAGTCACGAGTGGTGTCCCACAGGGCTTGGTACTGGGGCCTGTTCTCTTTAAAATCTTTATCAATGATCTGGACAAGGGGATGGAGTGCACCCTCAGCAAATTTGCAGATGACACCAAGTTGGGTGGGAGTGTTGATCTGCTGGAACGTAGAGAGGCTTTGCAGAGGGATCTGGACAGGCTGGATGGATGGGCTGAGACCAACGGAATGAGGTTCAGTAAGGCCATGACCCTGAGTTTGGGTCACAACAACCCCAAGCAGTGCTACAGGCTCGGAACTGAGTGGCTGGAAAGCTGCCTGGCAGAAAAGGACCTGGGGGTGTTGGTCGACAGCAGGCTGAATGTAAGCCAGCAGTGTGCCCAGGTGGCCAAGAAGGCCAACAGCATCCTGGCCTGTATCAAAAACAGTGTGGTGAGTAGGACCTGAGAGGTGATCCTCCCCCTGTACTCAGCACTGGTGAGGCCTCACCTAGAGTACTGTGTGCAGTTTTGGGCCTCTTACCACAAAAAAGACATTGAGGTGCTGGAGCAGGTCCAGAGAAGAGAAATAAAGCTAGTGAGGGGTCTGGAGAGTAAGTCCAGAGGAGCGGCTGAGGGAGCTGGGGTTCAGTCTGGGGAAGAGGAGACTGAGGGGGGACCTTATCGCTAGCTACAACTACCTGAAAGGAGGCTGTAGAGGGGTGGGGGTTGGTCTCTTGTCCCAAGTCACAGATGATAGGACAAGGGGAAATGGCCTCAAGTTGCACCTGGCGAGGTTCAGGTTGGATATTAGGAAATGTTTGTTTACTGAAAGGGTTGTCAAGCATTGGAATGGGTTGCCCAGGGAGGTTGGTTGAGGTTGAGGTTGATGGATGAGGCACCATCCCTGGAGGTATTCAAGAGACGAGTTGACATGGTGCTCAGGGATATGGTTTAGTGTTGGGTTGGTGTTGTTTTCATGTGTGGTGTGGTTTTGTTTTGTTTTGTTTTTTTTCTCCATTGGTTGGACTAGATGATCTTACAAGGTCCCTTCCAACCTGGGTGATTCTGTGATTCTGTGACGTTTCCTGAAGATAATTTATAATTCTCTTCTGATTTCATGGGTGTATTTCCATTTGTTTGACTTTTAAAACATTTCTGTGTACTGGGAATTTTGCAAAAGGTGTAGTGGGACCTAGTCTTGGCTGAGATTGGTCTGAGAATAAACTAGAAGATTTGAAGAGCTGTGAATTTCAGTGATGTTTCCTGCAATTAATGCTTAGAACAAATAGGAAATTATTTGTGCAACCGAAAATTCTCCATTTTTTTTAAAACTGATTTTGACAGTGAGAGAGGTACTAACATCCCACATCAAATTAACATTACTTTGTGAATATTTCAAAGGCAGAGCTGAACAATCTTTCTTTGATGTTCATTTTTTGTGTCCAGGTGTTAAAATTCAAATTTCAAATCAATTGGCAAACCCCAAATCTTATCCTTGTTAACTCTTCATAAGGTGAAATTTAATGCAAAACCAAAAGTGGATGAGGGACAGTATTTTAAATACATGCTAATCTTAAACTGCATTTTATCAACAATCCACTTTCTTCTTTGAACTGAAAACTGTATTGTGTTGACAGTCTGCATTAATCACTGTTTGCTCAAATGCATTCTTTTGGACTCTTTTTTTTTCTAATATATTAGTTCCTCTATATAAATAATAATTCTCACACAGAAACTAAAAGTAGTCTGAAGTTTGTTTCCTTTAAAAATGTTATTTTATAACAAATGAAACTAATTTTAAACAATGACAGTAAAAAAGGAAAATAACTCCAAATTTATTTTTGCTTTTTTTGGTCTTCGAGTGGGTTAGCCTAGTCTTGTGGAATAAAAAATACAATCTTAAATAATTACAATTGCTGTTGTAACAAGTACATAGGCCTCACGATGTTTAAAGGTTTATTTGTATTAACTGCTTTAGTTATGGTAGAATCATAGAATCATAAAATATTTTGGTTTGGTATAGACCTTAAAGATCATCTAGTTCTAATCCCCCCGGCATGGGCAGGGACACCTTCTACTAGACAGGTTGCTCAAAGCCCCATCCAACCTGGCCTTGAACGCTTTCAAGGTGGGGTCAAGGTGGGTTCAGGATTTGAAGTGATATTTAAGAGTTTTAGCTAATATCTGATTAATGTCAGGTAAATGGTAATATTTATATTCTCTTTATTTCTCTCCAAAAGCTTTTGACAGAAGTTAGTGTAGGTCAAATTCTGCAGTGACTTTCTCGGAGTAGCGATTAAAAAAGTATATGTTTCAGTGTTTCATAGTAGATCTGGAGATTATAATTTCTGCATATGAGATCATTGCTCTTTACTATTGATTTGAATACTAACTCTGCATCTCCACACTGCAATTCTAATATTGCACTTGATATTGATTACCACACTGCTTGGATGTGAGTACTTAATGTGTATTGAGTGTGGCCTTATTGTTCATCCCTGGCAATTTCAATTTACATGTTGATATCTCTTCCTCTAAACAGAAAACATATTTAAATCCTAGTTAATGAAATGTTTTCTCAGGCAAAATGTATGATTTTTTTTCATGTAGGAAAGCCCAAATCTTTAACTGTTAATTGTAAAAGATGCATAAGCAGGTCCTAAATTATGATTTTACTTGAAAAAGCATTCCAGAATGAAAAATATGCAAAATATTAAAAAAAATATTAAATTAGGCAAATTGATGAAATACACTTAAGAGCTGGGTGATAGAGAAAAAATATCAGCTAGCAGTGTCAGAAGCATGAAATGTTAGCCAACTAAACTGACTTTAACCAACTAACAGTTTTAACCAAAAGAAAATTCATTATGATCAGTGCTTATACTAACAGAAGCAGGAGCTTATCACAGGGCAGATAAACTGTAATTTCATCCCTGAAATGATTCATAAAAATATGGTCAGGGTCAGAGATGGTTTAAAACATATAAAAGTCTACATTTTTCTGGAACACAGAGTTTTTTTATTCTAGGATGGATAACTTACCAAGTACCAAATAGAAAGCTAACACTATCTTTACCACATGAAAATCTTGACTATATGTTCTCCATTACTATGAAGAAGAGTGAGTGAATCCTAAAAAAAGGAGGATGAGTGTAGGAATTGAATGTGTGGTTGTAAATAAAAGTGTTGGAATCTGCTTTGTTTTACTGGAAATATTTAGTAGTAGTTGATGGAGCTTCCCAGTGTTTTTCAGCATTTTGGAGTCCCTTAAGAGATTACAATGAATCTGGGTTTGAACTTATTTGAACAATTTTTGTTTGAACAGTATTTGAACTTATCATAAACATAATTAGGTATATAACAACAAAGTAATTCTCCTTAAATTTCTGAGTACTGTCATGACAAAATTGCATTTACTTCCCTTACTTCCTTGTTTAAACTGGTGAATATAAGGTTATTCCCTGGTTCTATGTTGAAATACTGCTGTTACTACAAGTGCTGCAGAAAGAAGTGGAAAAAGCATAAGCAGATTCTGCAAGGATATCAAGTCTATTTCCTTGCATAGAAAAGCAGAAAATAATTATAAATTATTCAAAGAAAATGTATAATTTATTAAAATAATAGTGCAGGCTATATTCTTACAAGATTGACATGCAATTGGACTAGGGATGGTGATGTACAAGTGTACCTGATACAACCAAGTACCCTTTTCTGGTGAGTGTGATGATGTTCAAGTGTAAAATGTTCAAGTGATTTTGAGATTTATTCAACTGTTTATTAGCAGGTTATTGTTGAGTCCTTTTTTTTAGTGAATATAAGACTTCTAAAGATGGTTTTATAAACCAACTTTTAAACCTCCACATGTAAAATTCTAGATCTTTATTTTCAATGCTTAAATAAATCTCTCATGGATCATAAACAAGCTCTTTTATACAATGTCATCTTGTACGTAGTGAAAGATGTCTTTTGGCTATAAACAATAGCTGTATGATTCTCTATTTTATTTTTTTTTTAATCAAATTACCTTTGGAAAATGAGTTTAGCCCACAAGAATAAAATATTTTAAAATTCTCACCAGAGATGTTTTGTTAAACTAGAAAGAAATACTTACAGAAATGCTAGGCTCTTACCTGTCCTCACAACAATAATTTATACAAGTATAAATATAAATATATTTATTTAGTATAAAACTAAAACTTTATAAAATTATTTTAATAAAAATCAAAAGGAACTAAGACAAGTAATTATAAACATTTTTAAGCTTAATTTCACTTTTAAAAATCAAGATACTTAAAAAATCAAATTAAATGAAACCTGCAGGCAATGCAGACTGGATATATCAATTTCTCCTTCTAAAACTACCTTAAACAGAAAGATTTTGGATGCTTGTTTCTCAAAGAAAGAAAGATTCTTCTTGAAGTGGATTTTCCAGTGGGTTCAGCATCCAGCAGCCTCAGTAAATGTTCAGATTCATAGGTGCAAATTGTTCTCAGTGGGAGCTCCTAGATGTTTATCTTGTTTGAGAACTTCAGCTTTTGTAAACAGAGATGAACACATGGAGACCTGACTGTCTGAGTTATTCCTCCATCTTTTTTCCCTTCCTCCATCTTTTTTCCTTTACAAGATTTTTCCTCCAGCAAGACAAGTTTATGCATAAACAAGATCAGCAAGCACCAGTGAGGTATTTTGAAGAAACCATTTTTGGTCTTCAGGGGGTCTTAACCTAGGTTAATACCTCTGCTCCATTTAATGATTTAGATACGGCCTTAGAGAAGTGTTTCTTTATCCACCCTGCTTGTTGATTCAATAGTTCCTGACACATTTGAGTCAGGCTACAAGACATAACACTAACTGTAGTTTATTACTCATTCAAACTATCCAGAAGGCTCAAGAAAAATCTAGGCTATGGCCTATTCAGGCAATAAGGTAGCAGAGAATCAGGTGTCCAAGCTAACTACCATTGGGAATGAAAAGTGTCAGGTAGTACACCATTTAGGTCAAATATCCAGTTCAAAACATGTTACTTCCATGGTTATCAATGAGCATTCTCTCTGACATTGTGGAACTTGCATGAGGGAATCTAATTCTGTTGTAATTCTACCTAGTCTTAAGAATATATAAAAACATAAGAAAGATCTAAGCCTATCTGTGAAAATTCATACCACTGCTCAGTTCAATGTCTTCTGAAAAAAATTTTCTTAGGCACTTAGCTATCTCTCTGTGGTCTGCAATGATCCAGGACAACAGAGAGATGTGTCCTACAGGACTGAATAGGCAGCAGAGAAATGTCCATTGGTATCTGTTCTGTAGAACACTTGTATATACATTAATGACCAGCAGAAAAAGTTGATCCTTTTTTTTGTGCCTGGTAAATTATACATGCACTGATTCTTATGGAAATTCTATTTGGGCATATTTGACAGTATTTCCATTTCTGCATTTTACCAAAAATCCTGTTTTCTGACCTTCTTTTGCACAAATTCTAAACACAGATTTATTTATTTTTTCCCTAGCCTAAGTGCTGTACATCCCTCTAGGCACAGTTAGAATAGAGAAAAACCTTAAAAAAAGGGAAACTAAAAAGGATCATACAAGACAAGACCTTTCTGTCAAATCTAATTGATATTCTTTTTGCATTAAGTTGTAGCTAATAAACTTACAATGCGTGTTGCTGCTGCACAGACTTAAAAAAATGATAGCTGTGAACTGAGTTCTTTTTTAAATTTGCAAGCATAATTTTGAGTAAGTTTTCCCCAAATCAGTAGTGTTGCATTGGTAGAAATAAGGACACCGGTTTTGTGCAGCAATATGGGGGGGTCTATATTGCACCCTTGTGGAATTAACTTGGATTTAATTAGCTCACTGTAAGGCATTTATTATTTAAAATAATAAGGCTTATTATTTAAAGCCTTTATATTCTATAATCTTCCGCGTCATGTCCTACTGCCCAAGCCATTCCAGTCCAGCAGCGTCTTGTTTCAGGCTCTTGTTTCAGGACAGGTTTCAGGAAGGACATTGATTGATAAACATGACTGAGTTTCTGGAGAGACCTCAGAGACAGTGGCACTGGAGACCTTGTCCTGTGAGGAGAGACTGTGGTACTGGGGCTAGTTCAGCTGGGAGAATGGGCTGCTTTGGGGCTACCAAACAGTATTCCCCACACCAACAGGAGAGCATGGGTACAGACGGAGGAGACACAGCCAGGCTATTCACAGCAGTGTATGGCAGGAGAGCAAAAGGCAGCAGAACAAACTGAAACATGGGAGGCTCAGGCTGGAGATAAGGAGAAGCCTTTTCCCCATGAGGACAGCCCAGTGGCAGAGCGAGGGCCCAGGGAGGTTGGGCTGTCTCCAACCTTGGGTGTTTTACATCCCAGCTGGGTGAAGTCCTGAGCAGCCCGGCCTGAGCCCACAGCTGAGCCTGCTCTGGAAAGAGGTTGGGACAACGGCCTCCCCCACCAGCCTGAATTGTCCTGTGATTTCTGTGACACCCCCAAACTGAACTGAACAATCCTTGGCGAAAACAACCAACCAACCAAACAAAACCCAGAAGGACCTTACATAGTGCTGGCTTCTTTTCTATGGAATTAAATTCTGATTATTTTATGTAGTGCTTGCCTATGTTGTACAAGAATACACAGTGTAGTGGTTTGTGTAGGATGAGCAAATAGTGAGAAGGAAGTATCCCTATTTACATTTCTAGAAATGAAATATATTATAGATACTAAACCATGCAAACTGAAGGTATGATACAAGGAAGACAACTTCTGTTGACATACAGTGTGTTGGAAATACATTACTTTGAATAAGAATTTTTATTTACAAATGAACACATTTGATTAACTTGAAAAATGCTGCATATTCTCACAACAATTTATATACCTAATCAGAGGTAACTAACTGTGCTAGTAACTATTATTAATCTTTCAGCCAAAATTGTAAGGTATGTCCAAGCTAAAAGCACTTGCTGATGATGGTGCTGTACGTGGCAGATGTGTCCATATCCTAATAATTTAATTATTTGATTGCAGCAGGTGTATTGAAGGTGCTATATGAAAAGGATTAATGAGGTATATGAAAGTATCCTGCAGTCTCCTTTCTGTCATCTATGAAAAACTAAGCAGCATTCTGTTGCCAGTGTTTTATCTGGTCAGAACAACTATTGGGATCTTGCTCAATTAGTCATGTGGTTTTACTGTTTGATTCAGGGTAGGCGATAGAAACATTTTGTCTTGAATATTTTATTTTCCTGGTATGGCCAGCTTCCAAATGCCTAGGAGAAAGCTGACAAAACATTTGTGCTGGACGTTTAATTTTGTTTTAAAACTCAGCTTGCCTATTCAACTGGTATTGAAAAATACTATGACTGCATTTTTACTCATTTTCATCATGTTTCCTAATCTTCTTTATTGTTGTCTGGTTTTGTAGAGCTGGTACTTTCTGCCTGTTATGTGTCTTTTTTTTCTTCTCTCTAGCCTTTGCTGTTTGCTTATTTACTTACGTTTGGCATCCAAATTATTTATTTTCTTCCTGCTGATTTTGAATATGTTTTTACCTGGTTCTTCTGAAAGCTTTTCGCTCACCATTTTCTCTCCTAGGGAAAGCTGGTAGTTTATTTCACTCCTAGCTGATGTTTAGCATGTGAACAGTTCAGTTTACAGATTCCTGCTAAGTAACAAATCTTTTTAGACATGTTTCTGTTTTGAGTTAAAATAAGCCTTTCCTGCACAATAGAGCTAAAATGGTAAGACTTATAAAAAGATGAGTTTTGACCCAGTCCTATCATCTCAATGCATCTTCCTATTAAACCTCATATTAACCTTCATGAGAACACTGGTGGGAAGACATTAAAGGCATTTGAAAGCCCATCTAAAATGCCTGCAATTAATTTCACTGGTCAGTACACCTAGTATTTAAGATTTAAAATTTAAACATTAACAATTTCTCTCATAGCTGATCATTGCATTCCTGAGTTTATTATGATGATGAACATGTGCATTTATCTATTCCAGTTTTTTGATCATCTACTTGTGTTCATCTGCAGTCCGAAGGAGTCACAATGAAGTGGTTTGATATTTTCTTTTCTTTTTTCTTTTTCTTTTTTTTTTAATAGCTGTTAATATAATTTTTTAACACTCCCTCAGTGCAAATAGGTTTTTAATCTACGCAGAAATGACCCAAATTCAACTGTGTTACTAAGGTGAAGCCACATCTGGAGTACTGCATCCAGTTCTGCCCTCCCCCTTTCAAGGACAGGAAACTACTTGAAAGAGTCCAGTGGAAGGCTACGGAGATGATCAAGTCAATGGAGAACTTCTTTTATGAAGAAAGGCTGAGAGATCTGGGTCTGTTCAGCCTGGAGAAAACTGAGAGAGGACTTCATCAATGCTCATAAATAGTTAAAGGTTGGGTGTCAAGAGGAGGAGGTCAGGCTCTTCTCAGTGGTGTCAGGTGACAGGTCAAGGGACAAGGGATGCCAGCTGGAATGCAGGAAGATCCATCTCTAATTTCTTTACCTCAGTTTTCACTGACAATTGCTCTTCACACATCTGTTGAGACCTTGAATCTCAAGGCAGTGACTGGGGGAATGAAGTCCCACTCATCATAGGAGATCATGTTCGAGACCACCTGAAGAACCCAAACATAGAGAAGTGAATGTGATCTGAAGATATGCATCTTACAGTCAGGAGAGACCTGGCAGATGTAGCTGCTAAGCTGCTCTCCATCATATTTGAAAAGTCATGGCAGTCAGGCAAAGTCCCCAGTGACTGGAAGGTCCCTTTAAAGGTCCTTTTCAATACAAAGCATTCTAAGATTCATTCTTTGATTTTATAATAATTCTTTAAGGTGTTGGTCCCAAATATGTTTATGGACAAAAACTTAAGTACATGCCAGTGAAACGTATTTTATTCTTTTCTTCTGTTGGAGATTTTCTCATCCTTTTTTGTGGTTTCAGTATAATTAACAAGTGAGAATCTGCCCACACTACACCAGCAGAGAAGAGAATAACACAGCTTTAAAAGAATTTCAACACCTGACTTTTCTACTAATAAAGGAGTTCAAATGATAGAATTTTGCAATCTATTCTAAAACCTCAGCCAATTAATTTACATAATTTAAATTAACAAGCCTTAAAAAAACCTATTCTTCCACAGCTCGTGGTAGGTGTCAGTCTCGTAACATAATATAAAAACAGTCTTGGGTCATTAATTTCAAGAAGTGATAAATCATACTCAGGAACTATGTCACTAACAACCAGTGCTTGCTAAACTTGAAAAAAAAAAAAAAAAAAAAAAGGGGTGACTTTCTGGATATATATTTCTTCAAATAACTATGAAATGCTCTGGCTAATGATGATTTGCCTGACTTCCAGAGGGAATGTGTGGCATTAAAATCTCTACATTTTCTTTAGTGGAGAAAAAAAAGCTCTAAAAAAAGTGGTTTAAAGAAAAAAAGAAAGTGTTTGTTCTTGCATACAACCTTCAAGATTCTTACCAAATGAGAGAAGCTGAGCATACAGTTGGGGAACAAAAAGAAACTTATAGGAGTATAAAATAGTGAAATACATATACAGAATCTAATTCATAGAGACCACACATCAATTACTATACATCATGCCAGCCATTACCTTGTACCTGTCTAAAAGCCTTTACTATGTTCTGTGAAGGACAAAGAATATGTTAAGACAAGGGGAAGAATAGATGGGATGAATGTGTTCCTATCAATGTCCTACCAATTGTTTCAGGTCTGATATGTCTCCTTAGAATTTTTTTTCCATCTCCACGTTAGTTCAGCCAGTCTGAAGTAAGTCTGCTGTTTCTGCACTGCAAGTATTGTTCTAGTTTCCAGTCTTCACTTTTTTCTTGTAGGAAGTAGGAGTGGTATGACACCTTTTTGAAGGCGTATAAACTGACAGTTTGGGTTTGCCCACAAAAAGCTGTAGAGAATATTAGACAGACAATCAGAAGTAAGGGAGAAATTTCACCCTAAGCTGCTGCAGCAGGTCTCTTAGAAGCAAAAGTAGTGGCTGCAGTCTGGTGCACAGGGAGCACACATTAAACACATAGACTCTAATCTGCCAAAGAAGAGGCAGGTTGCTGAGAAGTCAGAAAACCTTGCCAAGGGCTGTCTTCTGTTGCCTGCCCTTGTCACACTGCCTCTACCCATGTCTCCTCTGATCATCAGAATGAGGATGTCATTGAGCTTCCCACCAGGACACAGGGTTCTCTTGGGTATTTGAGTGCTTCTTGCTAGTGAATTTTCTGGCAGGAGATGAAGGCTGTAAGAAGAAGGAAGGGAAATCAGTGTGCTATGGCAGCTGATAGGAGAAAAGCTAATCCTGAGCTTGGTATGAAAAGTTAAGGGTAGAATGGTCTGTAAAATCTAATGGATTTGATTCTACCAGATGGGGTAAACACTCTCCACCCCCACCCCTTAGCTTCATATTATCATTACTAAAAACTGGTATTTACAGTACAACATGCCAAAAATTCTCACTAACCTAATCTGGCAAGCAGATTTTACCTATAATCTTTATATATTCTTGCCTTCATCATAAATGTGTGCTACCACAGTTACGTTAAGCAGCAGTATAAGGGTGGCATTTATAATTATTCCTGATTTTTGTGCCATTCGAAAGTGTGTTTCTTTATTATTATAAACCTCATGTCTTACAGAATGGTCCCACCTTCTAATATTTTAGTGAAGATGCAGTATTAACTACAGTATAGATTTTTAGAAAAATCTCCTGGACATTTTATTCTGGCCTGCTGCACATCTTCCATTTCCCTCTCTTTGCCCTTCAACTTTGTGTTGAATCTAATGGGAATTGTTATGACCATTTTTCTTGTTATCACTTATCTGGAAAAAAAATCTCCATTCCCCTGCTACGGAGTACAATAACCTAGCAAGGTATAAAATTAACGTAATTCCACACAGTTCTTGGTTAAAAATTAAAAATATTTGTACATCCTGTTTACCAGATATCATGTTGCAAAAGCACAAAGATTCTCTATTATATACGAGGTTTTTTTCCTCATTTAGAAACCTGCACTGAAATTGATAACGTTTGCCATGAACTTTATGTGACATGGTGGTAGTTTGATTCAGATTTTTTATGTACAGCTTATTTTAGTGGCAGAAGCAGAGTAATCCTTTCAATTAAACATATTAAATCTATTCTATGTACTTGAGAGGCTTGACAAATAAAAGAAGAAAAAAAAAAGAAAAAATCTATTTCCATTAGAGTTGAGGAGGAAAAGAAAGAAACATTTAGAAAGAGGAAAGAAAACACATGCAGGAATAATAAAGTTTATTACACAAAAGGATTGGTTGAAGCTCCTGTAAAGGTGTCATGGTTTAATCTGGGATGTGTTGACTTCCCTACTAGCAGCTGGTATAGTGCTGTGTTTTGGAGTTGGGATGAAAATAGTGTGCTAAAATACTGGTGGTTTTGGTTGTTGCTAGGCAGTCAAGGCCTTTTCTGCTCATCGCAGTGCTCCTTCACCAGTGAGTAAGCTAGGAATACACAAGAAGCTGGGAGGACACACAGTTGTGACAGCTGACCCCAACTGACCAAAGGACTATTCCATGTGATATGACGTCATGCTCAGTATATGAAGCCAGGGGAAAAAGAAGGAAGGGAGGGACATTAAGAGTTATAACATTTTCCTTCTCAAGCAACCATTATGCATGATGAAGCCCTGCTTTCCTAGAGATGGCTGAACATCTGCTAGCCGATAGAAAGCAGTGAATGAATTCTTTGGTTTGCTTTGCTTGTGTGTGTGGCTTTTGCTTTACCTATTACAGAACCACAGAATCACAGAATGATATGGGCTTGGAAGGGACCTCTGGAGGTCATCTAGTCCAACCTCCCTGCCAAGGCAGGTCCACTTAAAGCAGGTTAGACAGGAATGTGTCCAGGTGGGTTTTGAATGTCTCCAGAGACAGAGACTCCATCATTTCCCTGGCAAGCCTATTCCAGTTCTCTACCACCCTCCAAGTAAAGTTCCTCCTCATTTTTAGGTGGAACTTCTTATGTTCCAGTTTGTGCCCATTTTCTTTTGTCCTATCACTGGGGACCACTGAAAAAAGTCTGGCCTTGTTCTCTTGACAACCACCCTTTAAGTATTTATAGGTATTGATCACTTGCCCCCTCAGTTTTCTCCAGATTAAAAACACCCAAGTCCCTCAGCCTTTCCTCATAGGAGAGATGTTCTAGTCCCCAGATCGTCTTTGTAGCCCTCTGCTGTACCCTCTCCAGTAGTTCCCTGTCATTCTTGTCTTCTCAAAAGTGGTAGAGTGAATGGTCTTACTAGTAAAAAGAAACAAGAAATGGTGAAACAAGGATGGTTGTGAAATCAGAACCTGAGCAGCCTGCAAAATATAAGTAGTAAATTAGATAGCCAAAATGAAATAATTCACTCAGTTGTTTCTTCCATATTGAAACTGAATACACCATGGTCACAGTCTTGGATATGTCTGGTTTTGATTTCTCAGAGAGTTTAGAGGAATAGAGACAGTGGTAAGCAATCAGTGCATCTGCTCTTTTCAGAATGGATCCTCAGCTCTGTTAAGCCTCCTAATACAAGGTGGCCTTAAAAACAATTTCAATGGCAAGTGAAGATTCTCTCTAAGTGCAAGATTTCTGTAGAGCTTGATTGTGTCTTCAGTACAGATCAACATCACAGTCTCTGCTAAATGTCTATGTCTGCAATGATGAATCTTTCCTGTCAAAACTGAGCTAAGCACCCAATAGTAAGAAGAAGAATAAAAGTTAAAGCACTCTTGGCCTGGGCACTCCATAAAGCTGTATCGGTATGGTTAAAAGATGGCCTTGTAT
The DNA here is from genome assembly GCA_025769975.1 of Gallinago jamesoni. NCBI lineage: Eukaryota > Metazoa > Chordata > Aves > Charadriiformes > Scolopacidae > Gallinago > Gallinago jamesoni. The sequence continues at coordinate 32,905,197 of JAOQGH010000019.1, read as the reverse complement.
CTTCATGCTGTGAATGGATACAAAATTGAATGAGCTCAAGATCTGGACCAACCACTGAATATGAATATTGGAAATTATAAATTACTTTGCCACTATCAGTACAATGCAGAACTTTCCAGCTTTGTGTGGGTCAAAATTCCAATTCTATCAGTGAAGCCTTCCTGAATATGTCTCTGTGTCTCAACCCTACTGCTGCCATTTTCCCATTCCATACCCATCCTTTTCTACTTTTCAGTCATAATGAGTCACAACACTGAAGTGGAGCTTCATTTTAGACACATTCAGCCTGTGTAAGAGTATATGCATTACAATGAATGCTTTCTTTTCACGTGACACAGGCATTAGCAGCCAAACAACTTTTCTCTCTTTTCTCTCTGTATGATTTTTTAATGATGAAAAACCAAACCAGAAAAGGACTTTTTCTGTGGTCCAGAATGGGAGAAATCAGCTACAGCTTAGGCTAATAAAAATTGATTTTTAGCTCCCTGAATTGCTCCACAATGAGAATATATTTGTAGCTTATCCTCAGTATTACTGCTGGTATCAATACAGCAAATAATGTCCTCCTTTATGGCAGCTCATGCTGAAACCATTTTAAAGGGATAGAAATTAAGGGAAAATACTGACTTATACACCTGTCCATCTAATTAATAAACATAAAATGATCATAGGTGATCAACCTTTAGCTCTGTGTGTTTGTACATGTATGTGACTATATCATAAGGTGTCTATACTTTTTTTTCCATAAAATAATGATACCTTTAGTAACCCTTTCTTTATCTCTAAATTTTTAATGGCTTACCTCCCATATTTTGGTTTTTATTTTATTGACCCTGAATGACTACTTTAGTCAACCTCTAAGCAGTCCAAACTGAGATGAAACATAAGGCAATGTTTTTTCTGGTGCCTTTTCATCCCTCAGCTTGTATTTTGTTGTGAGAAGAACAAAGAAGAGACCATGGAAATGTGACAGCAGGACATCAGAATCAAAAATGGAGAGTAGATGAAAAAGTTTGCAGGGTGATAACAGAAAACAAACTATTTGTATGAAAGAAATACATAGACAGAGGAAAGTGAAAGGTACAGGAAGTGAAGTTTGGACAAAAACCGCACACAAATTATTCTTCTGCTACACATACTTCCTTATACATCTTGTGCTACAATTGTTTCCATCTATGGAAGACTTATGCAAATATAATGTAGTTACTGGCATGCTTTGAATATATTATTGCTGTTTTGAAGTTTAAATGAAATTTATCGTTCGAAGTGCATTAGAAACAGCACAGATCAGACTATTGTTACTCCATTGACACAATGTTGAGACCTGTCTTTGAAAATTTGATATGTTATTTTTATGATATCATGGAAATTTAAGAAGAAGTTATTTCTATTTGTTTGTTGGTTTTTTTTTTTTTTTTCTGTGGGTTAACTCATGTCTCAGAGGTATCTCCTAGATAACTATCTTTAAATTAAAAATAAACTTCAGACATCTTCATATATACCAATGAAATAACTGAATTTGTCTCAAGACTAATAGGCAAAAATACTGTGGTGAGATAGTTTTCCATATACTCTTTCTTGCACATATAAGATAGGGACAAGGGACAATGGCTTCAAGTTATGCCAGGGGAGGTTCAGCAAGAAAGACATTGACAACCACTATTTCTTTACTGTTTGTTTAGAAAATGTAAACAATTAATATCTTTATTTTCCTTAATTGATTAGATAGTCCAGTATTATTATATTTTGCTACATTTGAAAAATATAAAGATTGGGGTTTGTAGGTATGTAATATGAATACAAGAAACAAATGTGAAACTGTAGAACCTACAAAGCTACTTTGGTTAACATTTGAGGACTGATTAATTTCTCTCCTGTATAGTTAAGATTTTGCATTTTTAGGAATTCTTGGGCTTGGGAAGCTGCAATGTAAGGAAAGTCATAGTCAAAAAACTACCTTTTAATTAACTATGTAAACACTTGAATCATTCTTAGTCTTATTTCATAGAGAGCCAGAAACTAAGAAGGGATTTGGTTTTGCTTTAAATGCAATTTAGAGTAGGGTTAGCTTGGACTCCTATTGCCTGTGCTTCGATAAACTAACGTAAGAGAGATATGAGATTATGTCATGAGACTGCACTTCACTCTGTTGTGGGCCACTTAAGACTCTTTTAGAAATGTGAAAGAAAAAGCATTATATATCATAAAAATTATATTACTAAACAAAACAGAGGCTAAACTGGAAATACCAGGTGAGCAAGATCCTTCCTGAATCATCTTTCATTTCTCATATTACCTTTACTTACAGTAATTTATCCCCTGTTAATTGCATTTCTATCATTGTTCCCTGGCTCAAAAAAAAAAAAAAAAACCACCCAAAAAAACCCCCTGTGTTTTAAAACAACATAAATTTTAAATTAAAACGCATTTTTTTAGTAGTATACTTAAAAATAGCTTGAGTTGAATTCTGTCAAAGCTCTGGATCACTCAGCATTCTTAACATTGCCATTTTGCTCATAGTATCTTCTCATTGCTGAAATTAGATGAGCTGAGAAACATGCTTGGGTTGAAAAACTGTGACACTTATCCAAAATATTACTGTTTACTACACTGCACCAACATTTTCCTTTGAATACAAGGTGTAATATAAGGCAAAATTCCTTTCTACAGAAACTTGGGAGTTATCTGGCAGAACTAGCTTTATACTATTATGATGAATATCTAAAAATCATTTTATATGGAGAGAAAATAATTATGGGTCTATCTAAAATCATAATCAGAATAAAAAGATATGATATAAAATGCCTAAAACTTAAACACATGTTTACCTGTGAGATCAGAGCAATTTAAAGTCTCTTATGTAATAATGTCTCGTTTATTGTCTGTGGAACATTTTAATAAAACATGAAATGAAATTAAATAGAATCATCTCGCATAATAGCTTCCTATCAAATGGTAGCATACCTGCCTGTTTACGACTGTCTAATCAGTAACTGAACCTTGTACTGCACTTTTATGGTGCTTTCCTGCTGTGTCTATTGCTCACTTAGGAGTCTAAAATCATGTTATGTTTTTCATTGCTCTCAGCCATCCTAGCTCCCTTTTCTCTGGTAGAGTGTTTTGTACAGTATCACAGCAATATCAGATTAAACCTCTGTAGAACAAACTCTTACTCTCTTTTAGCATCTCTTCATCATCTGATGTAAACTACTTTGTACAAAGTTCTTCCTCCTCTTTATGGTGTTTTTCTATACACTGCACAAATCCTTTGGCTACCAAGTCTGTTTGAAAGAGAGCATTACACTTGCCACAGAGCGAGGTGAATTCTGTACTTCAATGGTAACACTCTGGTATGAGTCTTTCCAAGGCAAGTCTACACAGCCTTGGGGCTGACTTTGCTTAAGACATCTAGATTCCTGGCTGCATAGAAGAAAAAGAAAATAACTTCCAACAAAGCTATCAGTGTACAAAACTACTCCCTAAGTTTCCATAACAACAGACTTGCTTTTGGTCACTGTACAAATGCTCCCAAATTTAACACAGGCAAGTATTAATGACATTTAATTTTGAAACACTTCCATTTTTCATTAAATTTAGCAGCTTGGAAAAATATGCTGGGACTTCTTGATTTAGTGAATTCTTACAATATTTAATATTTAAAGGTACATTTTTAGTTTTGGAAAACAATAATATAGCCTAATTTCTGTTCAGTATTGTGTCTGTAGTGTTCACATATTATTTCATGTTCCTATGAGTCAGTTCCACAGCTATAAAATATTCCTTTCCTTGATGATTATAAGTTCTTCAGGAGCTAAACTGCCTTACTAGGCCTTTGTAACCAAAGTACAAGGGAATTTAAAAAAGAGGATTTCAGCTGGGAAACTAATAATGACTGAAGCTTCAGCAACACTTTGAATCACTATAGCTACAGCCTCATATTTTCTTTTTCCGTGCTTTTGGGGTTTTTGCTCCTAATTTTGACTTTTCCCTAGCTGCATCCTTGCACAATTTTATTCTATTTGTTAGAAGACAAGTAGCTGAATAACAAAAGCAAATACAGTTCATCCTTGTTTTCAGAGAAACTGTAGGAATTGTACACATAGACTATACTTCATTCCCTACAAGATAAGTAAATCATCCCTCTGACATTGTGTAATATAACTTTTGTGAGAGTATAATTTAAGCTATTCTAAAACTTGAAGTCTTAACTCATGTTTCAATCTATTACTATAAGCCTAGAACAAGGAACAAAGTTTTGATCAGCCTGTTTTTCCATCAGAAGAGTAATCCTGATCAATACTGGCAGAGACAATGTCATTGCAAAATTAAAAATAAAAAGTGAAAATGGGCTTTTTGAGGATTATTTCCTTTCTTTGATAAATAGTGCTGAATATTTTTAAAGTGTAACTTTTGCGAATATGAAGTGTGTGTGTTTAATAGTAACAAAACAAGAAAAAAACCCTGTTAATTAACATTACAAGAAAGAATATTACATCCTGCACAAATTTCAACAAAGAGGTAGGGTAGAAATAATCTTTGTTAGAAAACAGATTCTGTAAGGCTTTTCATCTATTGATGTAGGAATGTGAAAAACCATCTGTATGTGAGAACAGATCACCTACAGGCATAAATATTAAATTAAGCAACAATAAAGTTTGTCCACATAAATTTGGAATCTGCACCTACTCCCACTGCAGTGAATGGTAAAACTCCCATTTATTGCCATATAAATGGGTTTGGTTCTTATGCCTCATGTCTTAGTTGTAGATGTAGAAGTCAGTCACTTCCTAGGGCACTAGTATAAATAGTAGTAAGAATTATGTTGACAGAAACATGTTATTGAACTGGTAACTCTTTAACACAGAACAGATTCTGCTGAGTAAAAAGCAACTTCTCATCTTCAACACTATAAACTGAAACTCAAACATCCACAACAAAAGTAAAAGAGACAGGAAGAACAGTCTTCTGTCTGTTAAGCATGAACTACATGGGCCAGGTTGAAAAGCTCAAATAGGTAAGGAAAGAATGGCAGATCACTGCCCTTGTTGAAGGTAATAATGGATTTGATTAAATCATGTGAAATTTGGACATAGGTGGTTCTTCTGCAGGTTCTTGGTTCATCTTTCAGTATGGAAGTATGGAGAATTAAGGTGCAAAAAACTTTTTCCATTTTTTATTTTTTCCATTTAGGTTCATTTAAAAACGTACTTATGCTTTCATTCATACAGACATTTAGCAAAATAAACCAGTTGTCTAGGTATAAGAACCAAATATCCAGGGGAGCTGTGTCAACAGAAGTTGCTTTCATTCTAGAGGAAAGGAAGATTGAAAAGTGGCAAAAGAGACTTTTTAATAGACTTTTTATATTAATTTGCTGTTATGAGCAGATCTGAGTTTCCGTTATTTAAAGAGTTATCCTGAATCAGGACATATGTACATGTGTATGTACATACGTACCCGAACCCAAGCACATACCTGTACCCATACATGTACATATGTGCACTATATGTATACTTATATGTATTCAGATGAATCGTTATGATGTCTCTTGATTGTGCTGACAATGATGAACAGATGGAATAAGCATTGGCAAATTAAAGTTCCTGACATAACCAGTTTATATAAGAAATGATTGAATACTCATAAAAACTCATAAAAGTGTCAAAATTATGTGAAAGAAATGCTGAGTCCACTTAATTCTTGTAAATGAAATGAAGACATTTGTTACTATTGTTTGGACTATTTTTTTGGAGAGAGTTACACATTTAGTATATTTTAGATTGAAATCTATTTACCTCTAAGTTTGTATTCCACTGTTCTTTAGTAAAATTTTCAATAGTTTTAAAAGGTCTGCTGAAGTCACAGCAATGGCAGTATATTGACCAGTTGGTTTCTTGAATCAAAAATACAAAATACATATTGTCTGAAGAATATTTAAAACTTTCAGTGAAATCAATATTTTTGAAAGTTAATATATTGTTAGATAGAAAGGAAGCCAGTTTCAAAATAAATACAAGACAGTTTAACAATCAAGTGCGTGTTACAGCTAGTATTAGCATAACCTACTAATCACTTCAGCACTTCAAAATTCTGACTGTCTTGGTATACAGGGCTGGGTATATTTTTCTAATATAAAGTTGTGTTTATTTCATTTATTCTGCATAAGTGCCATCTTGGGTTTTTTTCTTTTTCTCCAATCCTGAAACAGTTGTGTGAAGTCTGTTTTCAGCTGTATTCTATTACTACTTTCTCTGATGTTCTTCAGCAAGATTAGCAGCCCTATTATAAAATATATTTATTTTTTTATCAAAAATTATATTTTTAAAAATATACCAACAACATGTGTTTCATGCTACTTAGTGGCTTAACCAGCTATGTAAAATGATGCATACTGTAGGAGAAACTTTCTTTTAAACTAAGAATAACTGTGCACTAGATCTGCTCACCTTCTGTTTTGCAGTGAATCCTTGCATGTCAGAATTTGTACTACAGGAGATAGACTGTTTTTTACAAGGTGGAAATTGTGCTTTTTTTGTGTGTGATGTGTAAATTCAAATTTCGTGGGAATCAGATAATAAACCTCCACCCTCTTTATCTTTATCTTTTAAGATAATCATGTACAAAACATATTGGAAGTTTTCATAGCTGTGTTTGATGATTGCTCCAAAAATAAAAGTAGAAGTGTGCAGGGAAAAATGTTCCAGTGTCTTTCATTTTTTCTCCCTAGTCATTATTCTTTCTGCTTTCTGCAGTGAGTCTGGGGGTGACAATGGCACACAACAGATGCATTTGGGGTTTTTTTGTTTTGTTTTCTAATCGCTCCTGTTTCCAGAAAAGCTTTCTTAGAAGATCATTTGATTGATAATTTCAGGGGGGTTGTGTACTTTATATTGTATGTAACACCTGTAAACACTCTGGACAGAGCTGGCAGAGTGTAACTAAGACCTGTTGTTAAGTCTTTCAGGATGAAAAGCATTACTTTCTGTGTCCTGCAATAGTACCAAGTTAACTGTAAAGTTTAGACATTCTTTGTTTGGGACTTCCAGCAGAAATTAGTTCAGTAATTTCCAAAACAGAAAGAGAGAGGAAAGCTTTCATTTCATTATGACTAGTTAACTGTAAAGCTTTTACAGCTCCTGATTTCCAAACTGGGATTTCAAATCAGAAAAGTGTGTGATCTGTTTACTGATAATTTGGGGAAGTTGCTAACAACTGCATCACTTCTGCCAAAACAAGACGATTGCAATTTCTTCTATTGCAATTTAGGACTCAAAAAAAATGTAATTAAAAAAAAAAAAGGAAAAAAAGGAGGTTACTTTGCTCCCCAAAGTCTAGAATCTTTTGCAAGTCCTTACAAATGTAAATCCCAGTAAAAAAAAAAAAAAAAAAAAAAAATCAACATTACCATGTCAAAACAAAAAAATGCATTGACTAGTTCTTTACTTTATTGGTCTTTATAGCTTCCTGCGGAGGGGATGTGGCAACAGAGGTGCCGATCTCTTCTCCCTGGGATCTGGTGGCAGGACGTGTGGGAACGGTTCAAAGTTTCATCAGAGGAGATTTAGACTGAACATTGGGAAGCATTTATCTACTGAGAGGGTGATCAAACTCTGGAACAGGCTTCCTAGAGAGATGGTCAATGCTCCAAGTCTAGCAGTGTTTAAGAGGGATTTGGACAATGCCCTTAATAACATGCTTAAATTTTTGATCAGCTCTGAAGTGGTCAGGCAGTTGAACTAGACAGTTGTTGCAGGTCCCTTGAAACTGAAATCTATTCTATTCTATTCTATTCTATTCTATACTTTGCATAAAAAAATGCGAAGTCATGGTGAATGAGATGTATAGATCTGAATAATGTGGTTTTTAATCTTATAAAGTTGAGGAACAAAGAGCAAAGAACTATGAAAATAATAATAATATTTAGTGAACAGAATGAGCAGTCTAACACTGACTTTAGGTTGGGCTGTCACTTGAACATGGCATGGATTCAGGAAGACGTTTCAACAAGAGTATGGAAATAAAAAACAGTGAGCGAGACTAAAGCAAGAGTCATGAATCATTTTAAAAGGAAGTAGGAGATTTTTAAAATTAGTCATGAGGTAAATATGGAGTGAGGAAAAGTGGTTGAATGCTAAAAACAATAACAAAATATTTTCTATTGTGATCAGACACAAGAATTTTGTTATATCCATCCAGGATTGATTCTGAAATATGTCACAGTGGTGTGGCACAAAAATCTTATATGTAACATTTTGCTTGAGTCTGTTGCAACCATTCAAAGTGTAAAATCTATGAGAAAAAAACATCAAACTCTTTTCTAGAGCATGTCTGTTCCTGAATCATCTTAAAAACTGAACTGGTTACTGCCTAGAGGTGCCTGAAATACATTATGGGACCCCCCAAGAACTGAACAAAGAACTGAAGAACCCTTTAAGACTGAACAAATTTTATTATGGCATATGTAGAAGGAACAGAGTAGAGAAAGGGAGGCATTAGGGTGGCTTGGGGATGAAAAAGCACAGGAAAGGAGAGAGGAAAGGTAAAAGGTTTTAGAGGTGTATGAATAGGGTCTGGTCAGCATGTTTATGGGGCCACGTTATGTACCTGATCACCATGGTCTCTCCTGACTTCTCTCCTATCTCATTTTCTGACTGGTCCCTGAGTGAGGAACTTTGTCCTCTGTATGTGTGTATGTGGAGGCTCAGTGCCAGACATGGGGGTGGGGCCACAGGCCACAAGGGTGTGCACCAGGGTGCCATCAACGCGTCAAACTAGGGTGTCTGCAGGTGGTCTGGGTGAATACGTCAGTGTGTGCATTCACTAGCAAACATCAAGCTGGACTAGTGGCAAGTTTTGGGAGCCACATATTGAACTGGACTTAACTCTGGGCTGGATGCTATCATGGTCAGAGTGTCTGAGAATCAGCTGATAGAGAGGCCAATTCTCCATCGGCCAGCTACTGCAGAGACCCATATGCATGTATCCTGGCACGATAGCAAAAAACCCTTAAAAGTATAGCTAAGGAGCTCTTGTTGAGGGCTTTTGAAGCTGGTAAAAGCAACTGGTCTGTGCTGGAACCCAACAGCTTGTGGTTGGGCTATGGAGGTGGTGTGGGTGGAACCACTCCCCCCCTGGCTAAAAGAGGCCTCTCAGGAGCACAGTGACTGGTTGCTGTGCACCAAGAAAGCACGCAAGGAGTAGGGAGCAGCAAAGGGCATGCAGGGAGGAACTTTCAGCTTGACAGGTGAGTCCTCCTGGTGATCATCACCCCTGTCAGTAGGAGTTTAGCCATGGTCTCCCCTCGGAGGAAGGTCATGCGCTCAAACCTAACCAGAATGGATGTGGGAACCCAGACAGAGGTCCCACAGAAACATGCGGCTTTACAGGTCACAAGCTGCAGGGAGTGCCAGGACCTTTTACTGGTAACAGATGATAGCTGTGAAACCAGCTGTATAAGATGTGAACAGATCATTGATTGGCTTAGCCTGGTGGCAGAGCTGAAAGAAGAAGTTGAAAAATTGAGGAAAAATAGGGAGAAAAGCAGCAAGGGTCTAGGAGCCCCTGTAGGCACCCCTGGTCAGGCTGAAGGAAAAAACGTAAATGAAAAGAGTGAGTGGAAGCAGGTTTGTGGTCAGGGCACCAGACGATCTTCCACCTTACCCACCTTGTCCTGTGAAGTACCTCTGAGGAACAGATATGAGGTTCTGGTTGAGAATGGACAAGTCAAGTGAGGAAGTAGGTAAGGAGCACTCTAGAACACAGCTACTTCCTAAGTCAAAAAAAGCATATACCCCAGATCACCACCACACCCTCTAAGAAAAAACAAAAAGTAATAGTTGTTGGGGACTCCTTCCTGAGGGGGACAGAAGGCCCAATATGCCGGGTGGACTCTCCTCAGAGGGAAGTTTGCTGTCTTCCTGAAGCCCGGGTGAAGGACATCACCAGGAAACCTCCCGGTTTAGTACGGTCCTCAGATTATTATCCATTACTGGTATTCCTTGTAGGTGCAGAGGAGACAGTGACTTGAAGCTCAAGAGCTATAAAGAGAGACTTCAGGAAGTTGGGAGGCTTAGCAAGGGAATCTGGGGTACAGGTGATTTTTTTTGTCACTCTGTCCAGTGGGAGGCATTGATGCTGGGAGGAGCAGATGGAACAAATCAGTCAATACATGGTTCTGTGGCTGGTGTCATCAGTATAACTTTGGGTACTTTGGCAGTGTGTTGGCCTATACAGCACCGGGCTTGTTGACAGGAGATGGAAGACATCTCTCTCAAAAGGGGAAGACTGTTTTTGCCCAAGAGATTGTGAGATTAATTGACAGGTCTTTAAAGTAGATGTGAAGGTTGGAGATGGGGAAGGTGATAACATCAGGCCTGTCTTTGAGGCACCTGAGGCAAAAGGAATCCAGGAATCACAGATAAAACAACACAGAGGAAGGCCACCTGAAGATCAACACAAAGGAAATGTACCCATTCCAGCTAATAAGTCAGCCCCATTGGGTACCCAGCTGAAGTGTCTTTACACAAATGAATGCAGCATGGGGAACAAGCAAGAGAGATATGCACATGCCTCCCGGGCTACAATCTTATTGGTATTATTGGTATTTCCAAGACATGGTGGGATGGCTCTTATGACTGGAGTGTTGGAATGGAGGGTTACAGACTCTTCAGGAAGGACAGACTGGGCAGACAGTGTGGGGTGTGTAGCCCTCTATGTCAACGACCACCTGGAAGGTGTGGAGTTCCACCTGGGGATGGATGAAGACCTGACAGAGAGCTTATGGGTCAGGATTAAAGGGAGCACAGGGGTAGGTGATGTTACAGTAGGGGTCTGCTACAGACCACCGGATCAGAGTGACAGGGAGACTAAGGCCCTGTATAGACAGATAGGAGCAGCATTGTGCTTGCACACCTTGGTCCTCCTCATGGGGGACTTCAACCACCCCAAAATCTGTTGGAAGGACAACACAGCAGGGCACAAGAAATCCAGAAAGTTCTTGGAACGCGTTGATGATAACTTTATTCTTCAAATGATCAAGGAGCCAACAAGGAAAGGAGTCGTGCTTGACCTTGTCCTTACCAACAAGGAGGGGCCAGTAGGGAATGTCAAGTTCAAGTGTAGCCTTGGCTGCAGCAATCATGAAACGGTAGAATTCAAGATTCATAAGGCAGCAAGGAGGGTGTGCAGGAAGCTCACTACCATTCAGAAGAGCAGACTTTGGACTCCTGAGAGATCTGATTGGCAAGGTAGTGTGGGAAAATAAACTGGAGGAGAGAGGGGCCCAAGAGGGCTGGTTGGTATTGAAGGATCACCTCCTCCAATCTCAGGAAAAGTGTATCCCAAAAAAGATGTCAGGCAAAATAGCCAGCAGGCCTGTGTGGATGAACAAGGATCTGGTGGACAAGCTCAGGACCAAAAAGGAGGCCTATAGAGGGTGGAAGCTGGGACAGGTAGACTGGGCAGAATATAGAGAAACTGTCCGAGTGGCCAGGAACCAGATCAGGCAAGTGAAAGCCCAGGCAGAACTAAATCTAGCCAGGGACATTAAAGACAATAGAAAAAACTTCTATAGATACGTCAGGGATAAAGACTAGGAAAGTTGTGGGCCCTCTCTGGAAGGAAATGGGAGACCTGGCCACCCAGGATATGGATAAGACTGAGCTACTGGACAACTTTTTTGCCTCGGTCTTCACCGACAAGAGCTCTAACCACACCTCCCAAGTCACGGAAGGCAAAACCAGGAGCTCTGAGAATGAAGAACTGCCCACAGTAGGAGAACCACAGACTCACAGAATCCTATGGGGTTGGAAGGGACCTCTGGAGATCATCTAGTCCAACCCCCCTGCCAAAGCAGGTCTACCTAGAGCAGGTTGCACAGGAACTTGTCCAGGTGGGTTTTGAATGTCTCCAGAGA
>JAOQGH010000019.1:32853213-32893183 GCA_025769975.1 Gallinago jamesoni | reverse complement strand
GAAGAGCAGATTTAGATTAGACATTAGGAATAAGTTCTTTACTATGAGGGTGGTGGAGCACTGGAACAGGTTGCCCACGGAGGTGGTTGAGTCCCCTTCCTTGGAGACATTCAAGGTGAGGCTCGACAAGGCCCTGGGAAACCTAGTCTGGTTGGGGGTGTCCCTGTGACTGCAGGGGGATTGGACTAGATGACCTTTGAAAGTCCCTTCTGGCCCAGATGATTCTATGATTCTATGATTTTATGATAAACACATGCTGGCTGACCCTGATCAAGGTCCATACTCAAACATTTATTAGTTTCCCAAAATGATTAGTATAGATCTTAACAAGTCCTCAATAATCGGTTAGGCACATAACAAATTAAGGCAAGTGGTGAGATAGCATGTTACATACAACAATCAACAGCAAATGATACTTAGGGTTGTTGCTTTACAACTCTAACCATTACTTAACAACTCTAAGAGAAAAGAGAAACTAAGTGATAGAGAAAGCAAAAGATAAAGAAAAAGACAGAGATAAAGAGATAACCAGTCCTGGTTCCAACCTCTTTTTCAGGGAATCTTCCTAGGCATGATCTTCTTTGTTGTCTCTCTAGGCACACTTATTTCTACCATTTATGTTTGCTGAATTAACATGGTCCACCCCCCTTGCCAAGCCTTGTCTCAGGTTTCTCCCTTTTCTCAGGTGACATGTAGCATGATTTTGGTGGAGGGATGAGTGCCATAGACATATATGCTTAGGATAATCTCTATAATCTTCATTAATTTATGCAGGGCTGTGAGCTTTCATACACATTTCATAGAAAATGAAGGAAAGACCACATTTAGGACACAATGTCCTCAAGAACAGAGAACTAGCAAGCTCACCAAATGAGTGGCAAAACTATCTTGTCTTCACAAGGCAATCCTCCTACTGCTTTTATGATGCCTGTTAACCTTATTAGTTTTTGGAACATCAATCCTGCATTATTTATTTCCTTGAGAGCGTTTGAGACTTTCCATTGAATGCAGCCTTTTCCCCCTTGTCAGGGAACTTAAAGGCCATCTTTTACAAATGGGAATCAGGGAGTCTCTGTTGGTGCGATATTGCTGCCACTGTTGTGGTAGTAGTCAGCACCTGATTTTATTTGACCCTCAGCAACCCCACAACAGAAAGGTCGCTCAAGAGATTGGGCAAGGTAGACAGATATTTAATTTCCTTCATCTGCACAGTGGCTATACAAAAAGCCCACTGGTATCCTTTTGGGTCCTTGAAATACCCTCTCCTAAGCTAGTCTATGCCCAGGATGCACAGAACCTCCAGGCCAGTCATGATGGGGTGCTTTTGCCTCTCATTCCCACTTAGAGTCACTTCATCTTCAAACGCAGTTAACTGTTGGAACCCACTGTTACCCCAGAAATATATATGTGTTCTGGCCCTTTCTAGCTTGATGGCATTAGGGTACACTGTGCATCAGCGTCTACCAGAGCCTTACACTCCTGTGGGTCTGATGTGCCAGGCCATCAAATCCATGTAGTCCAGTAAATGTGATTGCCCCTTTCCTCCACCTCATATGTATGAGCATACATATTTTCCATTGATGAGTTTTCATCCTTAGCCAAAAAGAGGATCAGGTTGTCAGTCCTGTTCATATTTGTGAATTAGTTTTCTTTCTGTGTTGATTACAGTGACTGGCCATATAAGCATATATATATAAAATACATATATAGATTTGTGTAGGTATATACACACACATTTAAAATGTAATGTGTGAGTGTGCCCAATAGGGTTACATCATCAGCTTTGCTGCTGGCTGGACCTGCAAACATGAAGTTGTAGCTATCAGGCTGCCAGATTTAGAAAGACCTAAACAACAAACAAACAGACAAGATTTAAGAAAACTCAGAGATTTTAGACTTTTGTTATCATCTGTCAGTGAATGACAGTCTGTTCCAGCACAATGGGACTTGTGCGCTTGAAAAACCACATTCCTTCTTTTCATTTGTTCAGATTAGGACAGTACCTGGTAAATAATATTTAGAATTTCCCAGCTCTGGTTCATGTGTGTGCTTTAAAGCTCACTCAAAATAACTTAATTTGTAGATAATTTTTGCCTAAGCCAAAATAAATTACAGTTTTCTTTCCTTACACCTGAATAACCAGGAATTTAGAAAAATGAGTCCTTCAAAATTTAACGTTAGCAGTACTAAAAGCCTCCTGGTTGAGTCTGCTAAAATACAATCTTCTCTCGCTGAAGTGAGTAGTGGGATTGAAATTAGAATTTTGGAACTGGACTGTTGACAACCACTGAAATAAAAAGCTAGTAAGTTACATGAGATGCATCCACATGTGCTCAGTATTAGTCTGGAATTCACTGAATTTTATTTAAAGGATGTGAACTCAGGTCAATCAGGTCTTGGTGCATAGGATATTAACATTTTAAATGATTTTACCAACATAATAGTTTGTGTACCTAAGATAAGGAACTGAAACATGAGTTGTATTGAATTTCAATTCCAGTATGTGAGTTTTTCTCTCTTTGGTCTGTATAACTCAGTGTGAACTTAATACTGAAATCTTCTTCCTGACTATGACTTGGCTTCCTTGATTAGTTGTTTGCTAGTGTGTTATCACAAAGTCACTCAGGCTGTTCTCATTGACTTATTGGTATAAGAAGGATATAAAGAATGGAAAACATCAAAACCTTTGCTTAAAGAAACAAAACCATGGAAAAGTCTAAGGTGAGAAGGAGCAAGAACACAGCTCAGATGTCTGGGGACAGAGAAATCCACAGATTCTTTTTCTGCATTCATCAGAACTGAAGAGACTGTTGTCACTATAGAGTCATTGCATCTATCTACCGCTCAAAGGATATGCTTAATGAGGAAAACTTTGATAAGTAATATAATGTATATTTCTACAGTTTATTCATTCATACAATCTTACAGGACTTAATATGTTCAAATTAGATCATTTACTCATTAAATCACTGTTTCAGAGAAATCAAAGCTACTTGAGTCTTGGTCAACCATATCAAGACTATTAGCAATTTTAAGAAGGAAGTGAAGAAAGACACACCTATTTCTCTTGGTAAGTGAGATTTCAATTCCTGTTCCCTCAAGCAGTGCAGCTGGAAATGTCAGAGACAGTTATGATACCTCACTAAGACCCTTGGAGTAGAGTTTATATTTTCTGGGTTCATTAAGCATTTAACTGAAGCCCATTTCTATATTAAAACCAGATGCAGACAGAGAAGTAAGTCTCAAACCTTCCAGGATTATATGGTCTGTAAGACAGCATGGAGCTAGCTAAGTTTTTGTGGTTGAAATTCACAGCGTACACACTGGAATAAAACTGTATAATATATGGGAAGTTTTAGAACATCTCTGTGTATGCTGGGGAGAAGAAGTAAAAGGGCTGTTTTTTAGGCCAGAAGGCATAATACGATGATCCTCTTTAGGAGATTGTTTATATATGGTATTGTTCTTGCAGGTATCATACCTTTGTAAAAAAAAAGGGAAAGAGGGAAAGAAGAAAAGAAGGAAGGGAGGAAGAGAGAGAAGGATGGGGACAAATAGAAAAGAGGAAGGGAACAGAAAGGATAGGGTTGAAGGAAATTCATTATTTAATTATGTCACTAGCCTTTTGTCTCTCAGAGGTTTTGGACTCAGACTATCAATCAGTTTTTCTGGTTAAGACAAGATTTAAAACAACGAAAACCCTCTTATTAAAATGCCATGTCTTCTTTTGTTGAGAAAGAGAGTTTTATACATATTGGAAGGGAAGTCTGGAACAAGAGGTAGCCAAGAATCTGCAGCTTTAAAGAAACCAAATTGTTCTTCTTCTGCTGTATTTCCCACTTTCACTGTGCACACTTAATCCTTCAGATTTCCCAAGGGCTGTACAGGTCCTGTGAGTACCATAAACAGTAGTACAACATAGAAGTTAATGCTGTGAACACCAGTTTAGGCTGGAAAGCCTTCATTATCAGAAGGTTATGGAACATAAGTGGCAATTGTGTTCTATTTTTGGTCTCTGTGACTCCACCAAGTCATAACAGGAGGTGATCCCTGTTTACTTTCCATATTACCACTCTGCAGAGAGAGGTTCCTAGGAGAGGAAAACTAGAGCTAGTGTGACCCAGACCTCAGCTCATCGTAGAGCATAGACTTGGCTGTGGTGTACATCTGTAGTTGGGAAAGGGGCAGCATGCCTGGATATAAATCTAGCCTGGAGCCTTGCCTGTGTACAATAAACACACCTGCAGAGAAGTAGATTTGGAAGATGAGACAAACCCCTGGTCTTTAATTTTCCATTTCCATTATATTTCTGTTTTCTTTCTTTGTGCATTTCCTCATCCTGTCCACTTTGGGAGAAGAAGCATCATCCCATTGTAGTCATTCTGATGCAAGCCTAACTTTACAAAAATGGCTCTACATTTGTACTTACTGTTATTCCACTCGTGATTTATGAGAAAAACAAATGTTTTTTGTCATAACTGATAATATGCAAAGAGATTTAGCTATATTGCTAATAATTGCTCATAAATTTGCCATTTCATCTCTCATTATGGAGAAAAAAATATTGTCTATACAAAATTCTGTGGTATATCACTTAGTCCAATAAATGTGAACAGCTTATCTTTTCTGTCAACCTGTTAATCTACATCAACTTGTAAAATAGCTAACTTGGCTCTGATCAATAAACCTTCTAGTTCCAACATCCAAAACCATTGAATTAAAAAATAAGCTTATATTCCTAAATTTAATTAAACGTTATAATTGATTTATGCAAAACAATGACACGCCAATGTCTATGGGACAGGGTACTAGTGAGGTCCCTCAATCTGCTGACTCAGTGAAGGCAGGAGATGGAGATTCATGCAGCAGCAAAGATGTGAGAGTCATTGATGGGTTAGAAACTATGGCTGCGCCTGGGAATGGACAAGTAGGAATTAAGGCTTCTTCCTCTTCCAAAAAGGTGTCAGGATCAACAGCTCAACTGAAGTGCCTCTAAACTAACACAGGCAGCACGGACCACAAAGAGGAGGAGCTGGAAGCTATTGTGCAGCATGAAAACTATGATGTTTCCCACGGAAACATGGTGGGATGATGTGCATAAGTGGAGTGCTGCATTGGATGGTTATAAAGTCTTCAGAAGGGACAGGCAAGGAAAGAGGAGGTGAGGTGGCTCTGTGTGTTAGGGAGTGTTATGAATATCAAGAACTTAATGATGCTGACAACAAGGATTATGAGGAAAAGCTGCTTGAAGGAAAAGGACCAGGGATGTTGATCGACTGCCAGCTGAATATGGGCCAGCAGTGTGTCCAGGTGATTAAGAAGGCCACCAGCATCCTGGGCTTCTTCCTCTATATCAGGAACAGTGTGGTGAGTAGGACTAGGGAAGCGATCATTCCCCTGCAGTTGACTCTAGTGAGGCCTGACATTGAATACTGCATCCAGTTTTGGGCCCCCTCACTATGAGAAAGACTTTGAGGTGCTGGAACATGTCCAGAGAAGGGTAATGAAGCTGGTGAGGGGTTTGGAGAACAAGTCTTATGAAGAGTGACTGAGGGAACCCGGGTTGTTTAACCTGCAGAAAAGGAGGCTGAGGGGAAACCTTACTGCTTTCTATAACTACCTGAAAGGAGGTTGTGGAGAGGTGGGGGTCAGTCTCTTCTCCTGTGTAACAAGTGATAGGACAAGAGGAAATGGCCTCAAGTTGAACCAGGAATGTTTAGATGGATATTAGGAAAATTCTTTTCATGGAAAGGGTTGTCAGACATTGGAACAGGCTGCCCAGGGGGGTGCCTGAATCATCATCCCTGGAAGCATTTAAAAGACAGGGAGTTGAGAACTTAGTGACATGGTTTAGTGTTGTGTTAGTCAGTGTTATGTTGACGGTTGGACTCAATGATATGAAGGGTCCCTTCCAACCTAGGTAATTCTATGATTCTATGACCACACTGATGAATTTTGAATACCACTAATTAATACCTTATAAATTCTGAGAAACAGCTTATATTGGGTGTAGGAGTCAAAGTTTTGGTAGCAGAGGAGGGGGCTGCAGGGATGTCTCTGTGAGGAGAGACCAGGGCTGCTCCATGCCAGACACAGCAACCTCCAGGCAGCTCCAACTGACCCAGCCAAGATGGAAGCACCTTAGGGAAAACTTATTTGGGAAAGTGTAAAAATGCTGGAGAGAGAGAGGAGAAAGGTAAGGAAGGAGGGAGAAAGAGAAACTGCAGAGGGAACACCAAGGGAACACCAGAGGGAACTCCAAGAAGGAGGAGGAGGAGGAGTTGCAGCTGGGTGGGCATCCGGATGCTGCTGTGTCTAACACCACACAGTTGCAAGTTTCTTATTTTTGTTACAAGTCTTCTACAAGGTTGGAAGGATTTGTGGTACAGCAGAAAGTTTAAATTAACAATGTCTGCAAATCTATGCACTTGTTTACATTAAAATGATAATGTGTCCATCACAAAGTGGGGGATCCACCTAGTGTCTATTGCTTGCCACTTCCTGTGAATTATATTGATACTCAGGGTGTAATGCAAATTTTAAACATAAGGTCATGGAATCTGTTATGAAATATCCCAGTGACCTCCAAAAAAGTATTTTCCTGATGTCAGTTAGAATTAAAGAAAGAGTGACACTGGGTGATCTGTGAGCCCTGAGACTTTTTCTTCGTTTAGAATCAGAACACCAAAAAATCTTCTGTGAAGTACTTTTGTAAAATATAGTCCCTTAGAAAGTGCCAAAATAGTGCCAAAAATCATATTATGGTAGATTAATTAACTAAAAGAAAAGGTATAGGGGAAAAAATATTAGTATCCCTCTATGTCCTTCTCTATGACCCTAGTTTAAGAATGTTGAAGTTTAGAATTTTTAGCCTGAGCTCATTGCTTCCTAGACCATTATAAGTTCAGGAAGCTCTGTACTCTGTGTCACCAGGCATCTCTATCCAATAACATATATACATCAGGCCACGCTCACACTCTGCTTTTGTGAAATCTTTGTGTCTGCTTGCTGTCTCAGTCATTGTCTTTACTTTCCACGTGTAGTTGTGCAACACCCCTGGGCCACTTTCAGATGTCAGGGCAACGCAGAATTGTGTTCTTACCTTGGTTGCAAGTGCAGTGAGTTGGGATGATAGGTACTCCCTAACCATACCTGAAGTTCCTGCTTGCTGGATTAAAGCCCATCCTGGAAGGTACCAAAATTACCTGACAAGAATTGTGGCCAAAAAAGGAAAAATACTGATCAAAGTCAATCGTCTCAAAATCCTGTTAGTAGCAATCCTAAGTGAGACACTTTTTTGTTCTCCAGGATCACAGCAGGCTGTGATCCAGTATCAGCCCCTGAGATGGGATGCCTCTCAGAGTAGATTTTGTGAAGGTTCAAAGATTGTCCATTGATAGATGATGATGAAGAAGAAAGTTAGCGAGGTCATCTGCTGACACACACTGATAAAGGAGAAGAGTGAGTAATTAACTACAATTAGATTTCTGGAGGTTCAGAGATCGTTTAGTACCAATAATTTACTTCAATTTGCAAAAATAGAAAAATCTTGGTAATGGATTAATCCTTATATCTGTGTGTGTGAGTATGTGTGTGTGTATGATTTGATTTAGGAAACTCTGCCATAAGTCTTGTGCGAACCTTGCTATTCTTGACTCTCTAACTAAGTTGCTGTGTTGATTATAGTAAATTTTATTAAATTGGCTGATTAAGTATTGTTAAATATCTTACAACTCAACCCTGTGATTTACCATAATAATGTTAATAAATCTTAAATTGCTGCTACCTCAAAGTTGTGCAAGATCCAAATTCTAAATTCATGACGTCACATTCAGAATTCGATGAAGAATCTGCAGCAATAGTTAGTGTATCTTTACTATAACCTATGATTTAGCATAGAGCATACAGCAAAATAAGTAACATTTTTAGCACAACTCTTTCATTTTTAGTCAGCCTTACCTTTTATAACTGGTTTTGTCTAGTAGACTGGACAGAAAAAAACATAATTTTTTCCCAGAAAAGTGTCTAAGGTAGTGATGACTGTCTCACCTGTAACAATTCCACAAAGGCCAGTAAAACATTAGTAAAAGAAATGTGCTTATTTCTATTATTATTTGTCCAATGTATTGACTTACATCTGTAATAGACCGCAGTCTGGAAACTTGAGGCATGCCTTAGCAAGAAATTACTTGTTAAAATAAGAATAAAAACCTATCCAGAAGTTACTTATGTTGCAGAAATAGAAAAAGAGTTCTGCTTTCACCTTCATGTCTTTACTGTTGCTCCTCTCTGTTACTCTCTGGTGTTTGTATTCATTTAGAAGAATTGAAATAATATTTTTGTGACTATAATGGAGGATGGAAAATAACTTTAAAAAGAAGGATATTTTCACTTGCCAGTCAGATGAAGCATCCTCTATTTTTCTTTTAGTCTCTTTGTCTGGACATTTATCATTGCTGAGAGAGAGATGTTGACAGAGAGTTAATATTATGTGTAACCATGGAGATAGCATATAACCAGATCCATGTATAGTGTCTTACAGACTGATACACTCTACCAGGAAAATAAAAATAACTAGCTATTATTAAATTGTTTTTAACTGATTGACTCATGAACTGAAATGCAACATTACATAGCTTGCAGCATTTCTATGCAATTTGGTTTTGTAAAATTGTTAGGTCATTGGTTGATGTTGTTGTAATTAGCATTATCATTCTGATTCTGTGGCAGAGAGGCCTAGCAGTAGCGCACAGTAAATTTGTACATGAGTAATATGGGAAAAAAATTGACACACGTCTGTCATTCTTCTTATGGACAGAAAGTTATTATAAAATGCATGTATGCATGTCTATACATATGAATGTCATTAATGAATTTGTAAAATTATGAGCTTCTGAACTTCTGAATTATACTTCAGTCAATATAAAAGTTGCAAAGAGAAATGGTTTTTCTAAAAGAAAAAAAAAAGGAGAAAGAGAGGAAAAAGCAAACAAAAAGTAAAGGGGAAATATTAAGAGTACCAATGTTTTTAAGCACAATTGACATGTTCAAAGCATAAAATGCCAATGTTTTTATTCAATACAGCCTATCATTATGTTCGCCAATGCATTCCTTCATATGTGGTGGGCTTTTTTTTCTCCCTCATGTTCAGTGTATTCAGAATATCAAAATGGAAAAAAAAGCAAGGAAAAAAGCATCAGTGTTTAGCTATAGGAAAACTAGTGATATCTAAGATTCTTATTAACGAAAACATGTAGATGTAAATGACATGGAAATACACACTAAAGGAAGTGGGCTGGTTGCTCTTGTAACCACTAAAATTCTCTCTTGGACTTATATGCTCAGCCTCAATCTTTTTTATTAGTAGGCTGCTTATGTTAAAGGTTGTTTACATTCTTTACTACTGTTCATATCCATAGACTCTTGCTATTGGAAGTATATATTGAAGTCAAGGGAGATAGAACAGTACTTAAACACCCTCAAGGACTCAGGAGATCTCAGGAAGAAAAAATAGAAAGTTGTGTCTCGCTTGATCTTCAGTCTGGTGCTTTTTATATAAAACTCCATTGTTTTCTTTCCCTTGTAACTTCAACATGGCTCATGAGGTGGAAGAAAACTGGTCAATTTGTTAGGTAGACACACAAAGTAGCCACAAGCATAACAGAAGAATGGCACTGCGAAGGCTGAATTTTCTTTTTCACCTTGTTCCAGACAACTTGTTGTCCTGTTTGTGTAGTCTTTTCTATATGCACAACACATGTGATGCTGCCCACTAAGTCAAGTGGATCTTGAGAGAGGTGTTTTCTTTAAATCTCAGTAAATTAATCTGGAATAAGTTCCTGGAAAGAGGATAGGGGAATACAAGGGTCATAGCCAATGTAAAGAGCCTGTAGCATCAGTAGATCTTGTGAGACCCCAGTAAACAGGGTAGAAAACAGATAGAGTACAGAATGTGGAATGGGCAGAATGTGTGAAGTTGTCTGCAAGCCAAGGAAAATATCGTTACTGTTAGACTTTCTAGGAGCAAGATCAGAGGGAAAATCAACATTGCAAGCATGCAATCAGCAGAGAAGATTTCTTTTCAGATTTTGCTTCCAGGCTCTCACCCACCAGATCTTAATTTTCCCCTATTTGAAAGATTACCTTCTTATTATTTGCTTTCTGTGATGTGTGGCTTTAGAAATCGGAGTGTTTCAGATGTGCTTGCTTACATGGAAAAAAATAAAACAAAAAGAAAAAAAAAGTGTTTTATCTGATTTTTTTTTAATACTTGAGATCCCATTCAACACCAAACAGTTGGAGGGTCAAGACTGGTGGTCCTTCTGTGAGGCTGTCTATTGTCCACTTCCAACTGTTATGCCATAAAAAGGGACATACAATTAGAAAATATGAATGAAATACTGTTTGACCCAGCTCTAAAAATGACAGTGTATTTCCTTCACTGCAAATGTTCTTTGATGATCATTTAAGTTGATATTTTTCATTGCAGAATTTGTCTCAAGGTCACAGGAATGACCATATCAGGTTAGTTCAAAGGTCAGTTTCATGAGACAATGTTAATCTCTTCTCAATCAAATATTTAAAAGAGTGTCCTGAAGCACTTGTGGCTCTGGAATGATGACCAGATGACCCTGGCATGCACGTACCAAGGAGCAATCCATTCCTGATCCACACCCTCTCATTAGGTTATTGCCATCATCCACCTAATTGCTAGACATACTTGATGTCTGTCTTGGTCATCTCTGATCCATGACCAAACATTTGATAGAGAAAGTAAGGCAGAAGATCTTGGTAACTCTGGAGCCTATTTCTATTCCCATCTTGATTCCGGTTGGAGATATTGCTCTGCAGTTTTAAAGCTTCAAGAAGAAGTGGTCACTGACAGGAGTGCTTTGTTCAGTGTCTCTGCTGGTGTCTTGTTTTTTCAGCCCTGGCCCTTTGGCTCTTCCTTTTTAAATTTAGGTTTTTTCACTGGTGATCATTTTATTATGGAGTATTTTAATTCTTTTTTTTCCTAATTGGTAAGAACAATAGAAGAGTGGCCAAAGTCAGATGCCTGCAGTAGTACCTCTCCAGGGTGCTCTCCCAGACTCCAACAGCCCGTCCAGGAGATACCGAGACATGTTACATTTTAACATAGAAGTTGAATAATAATAAAACAAACAAAAAAAGAAACAAACATGGTGCATTCCTTAACCATGAATTTGTTCATTAACTTTTGAATACATTTAGAACATCATGATTTGTAAAATCTTATTACTGGAGATCCACTATTTGAACAGGAAAATTGGCCAAATGGTAATCTCCTTCCACTTTCTCCAGTTACCACAGGTGAACTGTGAGATTTGGCACTTTATCCTCCACTCTCTATTTGATTTGTTTGTGATGAAAATACTGTCACTATATATCAAAGAAATTAGAATTTCAGCAAATGCATATGGAGCTATGAGGGCACTACAGTAAAGAATCAGAAACTTCTCTAAAAATAGGCAAAGTACGTCTTTGATATTTTAAATATTGTGGAAGCTTTATTAATTGAGACATGTTTATGGCTTTTACATACTTCTGCCTAACAAAACACATAGCTAAGAAATCAATGCAGGAGCTTATAAAAATACACTATCCTTTATTAATTAAGGATGAAAAATAATTTTGTTTTGTTTCTCCGCAAATATAGTAACACAGCATTCCTCTACCAAAATATACATATTAAGCTACAGTTTGCTTAAATAGTACCCTTGGTCTCATACTAGCATAGTGATCAGTATTTTGTTGTCCTTGTTATGTCATGCATTATTCTTTTTTATTTCTTTTAATAGATAAAGCAGTCTTGTATGCTGTGAAGACTGTGAAGTTTTATCTGAAGTTATTATCTGGGTGGGTTTTTTGTTCACAGTCATAAAATCCCCATGGAAACAAAGTTAGCTGATGGTACAGTTCTTAAAAACATATTTAAAAGAAGGAAAAAGGAGTGGGGAGAGTAATGTCTAACCAACATGTGATATGGAGGAGAAAAAAAGGAAAATGTTGGAAAAACAATTAGTCAGGACTATTTCCACAATAATTTTTCATTAAAATATACCATTATTCTTTATTCATTTCACCCTTGCTCTTCCATTAATAATTAGAATCTTAAATATGCAGAGAACAGAAAGCTACTAGACAAGTCAGGAAGAGTGTCCATCAATTGTCAGATATGAAATGTGAGACAATCATTGTATTTTGTGTTGGCTACAGAGAAACTGATGAAATAAATAGAATATGTAACACGATGTCTCTTTCATCTATAAAAATATAAGCTCAGAGGTTATGCTTCATCAGCTGCAAATGTAGCATGCATAATAAAGGAGAAGGCATAGCATTCCTTTGATTCATTGTGCAAAATCTTATTATTTCCTCTTCCAAGTGACAGTTTATTAAATAAGGTGAATAATAGAAAATATTCAGACTAGATCAGAATCATGGCCTGACATTCACTGCCTGATTACAAAGTAAATATGACAGCTTTGCTCCTTCATTTTATGTGATTAGGAAGTAAATGGGATAAGATGTATGAAGCTCCCTGCAGTGTGCTCACCCAAATGTTTCCCCCCTAAAAATGTTAATTGAATCAGAAAAAAATAATTTAAAAATTACCTTGGTGAAAGACAGAAGAAATCTTCACTTCCTTCTCATTAGATTCAGAGAAACATATGGAGTGAAAAGAATAAATATCTACAGTAGCTTACCAGTTTTTACAAACCCTTTGCAATGTCATAACACATATGCCATTCCAGGGGGGTGGTAGTGAGCCATTTTCATAACCTCTATAAATTGCAATGTATTTACCTAAATTTCAGTTGATTAAATGTGCCAAATACTGTAAAAATGAACTGCTAGTTGAGATCACTTTTAAAACACATCCGTTCATAGACATAGCTGAAATTTCATTGGAGATTTCTGTGTCTAGATTAGTAGAAATGATAGTGTTTAATAATTTTTTCTTTAGAGTCTTTTACCAGAATTCTCTGTAGTACTTCAGTAATGAACAAATCCAAAAGACCATTGTGAACAATTTTAAAAAATCTCCTTGGACCACTGTTTAATTGCCACTATTCCTCCAAGGTAGGAGATTGAGAAATCCCAAATTTTTATAATAACAAATGCTGCTGTAAGAAAAAAGGAGGGGGGGAAGGACTCCAAAAGATCTCCCACAACCCTTCCCAGAAGTTCTAGCAGTGCTCCTCCTTCTTGTTTGTATGAAACCATCCAGTCTTTTCACTCCAGAAATATGCAATATGAGTTTAAAATCTCAGGCAGATAGCAAAGAAAGTTCTGAAAAAAGGAATTAGATAATACAATATTTTTAGTGTTTATTGAATCAGAAACACTATATAGCAACCTCTGTAGCCTTCCAAGTCACTGGCTTTTTCAAAAAATAAGTAAGAAATGAAGCTTTGAACCATAGAAAGGGAGAAAAAGTAAAGCAACTTAGATATTTATACTTGAAATATTGGAAAATTAAGGATCAGGAAAATGAAAAATTAAACTGTCCCTTTTTAGAAAATAGGATACAAAAAGGAAAAGTTACACTCTGTAGCATTAAGTCTGATAAGCTTGAAATGTTTAAACATGATAGATGAAGTTTTACTGTTCATTTTCTTTTCTTGTTTCAAAATATTTTCATAAAACTTGAAATGCAATAACAAAAAAACAGAAGAAAAAATTTAAAAAGTTGCTTAAACAAATGAACTGTGGACACGGGTCATTTCATTGTATTTATTGACAAAACAGGGTAAATCAAAAGGAAATTTTGAAGTTTAAAGAAAATAGCATTTTTTGGAAAAGATAAACAAGATGTTCCCTTATATGAAAACACATTGCTTTTTCCAACCCTGTGAATTAGAAACAACTTCAACATATTTCATGTTGCAACCAGCTCTTCTCAGCAGGTATTTAAATAATTGCAAAAAAACAAGAAATATGGTCCTTGAAAGTCAATATGAACAAAATTTGGCAGCTCTGTTCATGAAACAGTTTGATTTTATGTTTGTTTGTTTTCAGTATGCTTCATACAAAATACTGTCAGCCCATTTTGCTTCTGAAGATTGCAAAAGACAAATAGTCTTCAGTGAAATACTTACGGAACTGTGAATTAATATGTGAGTTTAGGAAACATAATGAAATTATGGATTATTGTGACAATGCTGCTATAATGACAATAGGAGCAGATCACCTTCGCAGATCTGTGTATGTGCCAGCACCTGCCCATATGGGGATTATTCCAGAATCAGGACTGAGTTGGTATTTTAATTCAGCTGCTAAAGGATACTAGCCAGTACTCAGTCCAGTTGCATGCTATTTGGATGACTTCTTTCTTTTCCCCAAAGGCTAATTCAGAAGTTTCATGTAAAAATCTAATCTAAGCTCACATTTGTTGAAGTGTCTATTTAAGTTTTGAAATAGTTTTGAATATCAACTCCTGATAATGTGAATATGGTCCAACAGGAAATATATAAACTGTAATTTGACTGATCTGACCAGTCATTATCAATCTCCATAAATATAACATCTTGAATAATAAAGGCACATGAATAGTTATTACAGATAATGGTACCTAATGCAAACATCATTAGTATTAGAACATATCACAAAAAAGTTTCTTTGTAAATAATTCAGAGACAAAATGTAAAAAAAAAAAAAGATAACTAATACACTGAGGGGGAAAGCTTAATGTACTTCATGAGCAGAACAAGATACTAAATATGTTAACATTCCTTTTAAAAAACTTACTTGACTATAGTTTGTAGTGCTCCATGCTTTAGACATTTCTGGCTGATTCTACGTAAGAGGATTACAGATGTCTAAAGAGACTAACCGTGCTCAAAGATTGAAAATAATTACTTTTTATTGCATTCATTATCTGAGCACAATATCACTGTTCCACTTAGCAACAAGCAGCAGTTAGGCCTGGTTGTCCTAAAGCTTTAGTCTGTTAGGTAAGGTTTTATATGATACATGATCAACAGGTTCTGCCTCACAATATGACATTATGAAAATTTGGCTTTTTGCACTTGAGCACTTGAAACTACATTTAATTTTCCTGAATAAAATTATCATTTCCTAAGCCCCAGAAAACTCTTCTACTATCATTCCATGCAACCTCAGGGAAAAGTATTTGCTCCAGGCAGTCACTGAAACATCTGAGCGATCTGAGAAAGGTATAATGAAACAATTGCAATCATGGAATCATGGAATTGTCAGAGTTGGAAAGGACCTCTAGAGACCATCTAGTCCAACTCCCCTGCTAAAGCAGGAACACCTAGCGCACATCACTTGAACTGCATCCAGGCGGGTCTTGAAGATCTCCAGAGAAGGGGACTCCACAACATTCCTGGGCAGCCTGTCCCAGTGCTCTGTCATCCTCACTACAAAGATTTTCCTCATATTTGAATGGAACTTCATATGTTCTAGCTTAAGCCCGTTGCCCCTTTTCCTATTGCTGGAAACCACTCAAAAGAGCCCAGCTCCAACATCCTTTAACCTACCCTTTAGATACTTATAAACATAGACAAGGTCTCCCCTCAGCCTTTGCTTGTCCAGGCTAAAGAGTCCCAGCTCCTTGACTCTTTCTTCTTAAGGGAGGTGTCCAATCCCTTAATCATCTTTGTTGCCCTACACTGGACTCTCTCCAGTAGTTCCCTGTCTTGAACTGGAGGACCCAGAACTGGATGCAGTATTCCAGTTGTGGCCTCACCAGTGCAGAGTAGACAGGAAGAATGACCTCCCTCGACCTACTGGCCACACTCTTTCCTATGCAGCCCAGGATTCCATTGGCCCTCTTGGCAACAAGGGCACATTGCTGGCGCATGGAAAGTGTGCTATAACCAGGCCTCCTAGATCCTTCTCCTCAGTAGTGCTTCCCAGAAGATCCATCCCTAACCTGGGGGATTGGTACCTGGTGCTCTTCTTCCTCCCCAAGTTCAGGACCCTACATTTGTTCTTGTTGAACCTCATTAGTTTCTTCTCTGCCCAGCTCTTCAGCCTGTTCAAGTCGCGCTGGATGGTGGCACAGCCTTCTGGAGTGTCAGCCAGCCCTCCTAATTTGGTATCATCAGCAAACTTGCTGAGGATACACTCTGTCCCCTCACCCAGGTCAGTAACATGTTGAACAGGACTGGGCCTAGTATTGACCCCTGAGGGACACCACTGGTCACAGGCCTCCAACGCTCCATTAATGACAACCCTCTGAGTCCTGTTACACAACCAGGACTCAATCCATCTCACTGCCCCCTCATCTAGCCCACACTTTCTTAATTTTCTAATGAGGATGTTATGGGAGAAAATGTCAAAGCCTTGCCAGAAGACACCTGCTGCTCTCCCTTTGTCTAACCAACTAGTTACAACATCATAGAAGGCTATCAGATTGGTCAAGCATGATTTACCCTTTGTTAATCTGTGTTGACCAATACTGATAACTTCTTGATCTTCAATGTGCTTGGAGATGACGTCCAGCATGAGCCGCTCCATTATTTTTCCCGGGACAGAAGTGAGACTAATTGGCCTGTAGTTCCCTGTGTCCTCCTTCTTGCCCTTTTTGTGGACTAGTGTGATATATGCCTTCCTTCAGTCCTCAGGCACTTCTCCTGTTCTCCAAGATATCTCAAAAATGATAGAGAGTGGCTTAGCAATAACATCCGCCAGTTCTCTCAGCACCCGTGGGTGCATCCCATCAGGGCCCATGGACTTATGGATGTCTAGTTTGGCCAAGTGGTCTCTAACCCAGTCTTCCCCAACAGAGGGGAAGTCTTCCTCTCTCCAGACCCTCTTCCTTGTGTCCAGGGTCTGAGATTCATGAGGGGGAGCTTTGGCAGTGAAGACCGAAGCAAAGAAGGCATTCAACAACTCTGCCTTCTCTGTGTTTTCCGCCACCAAGGCACTCACCTCATTCACTAGCAGGCTCACATTTTCCCTAGCCTTCCTTTTTTTATTGATATATTGCAAAAAGCTCTTCTTACTATCTTTTACTGTTGTTGCCAAGTTAAGTTCTCCTTGGACTTTTGCCCTTCTAATTTTTCCATGGCATACCTTTGCTACACCTTGATATTGTTCATAAGTAGCTGACCCCATTTTCCAGAGACTGTAGACCTTCCTTTTCTCCCTGAGGTCCAGCCAAAGCTCTCTATTTAGCCAGTCTGGCCTTCTTCCCTGACGGTTCATTTTAGGGGACCTGGGGATGGCTTTATCCTGTGCTTTTCAGAGTTCCTCCTTGAACTATGACCAGCATATTTTACCAGTTTTCCTGTCATTCTAATTTCAACCAGAAATGCTAAGTCAAGGCCTGGAGAGAAATGCAATGTGTTGCATGGCTGCATTCCCTGCCCTAAAGAGCTGTGTCCTGCAGAGATGAAGGAATTCTTTCTACGCTTGTATGTGTGAGCACACAGTCAGATGGAGACTCATTTTCCAGAGTCTAGGTCTTCATTTTTCAAAAAGTGGGATTCAATCATCACTGACCCTATGTTTATGACCTCATAAAGTTCATGGCCAGTGAATCTCTAACAGCTGATAGAAGCTTTATTTTAGTTCTGCCTTTTCATCTCTTCAGAAGCTTGGTCAAGGCGAGTACTCTTTAATGTGAGAGGTCTCAAATACCTGTTCATTTTCTAGTTCCTTTAAATGGTAAATTCAGTATATTTCTTTCATATGCTGAAAAACAGACACTTGAGCATATATTTGGTATCCTGGGTGAAACTCCTTCATTATTTTAGTCTATAGAAGTCTCCCATTAATTTCAAAAGTTCTAGAATGTCTTTGATTAACTCATTTTTGCTCATTTGAGGACCATGACTTAAAAAAACCACACAGAATAGTTTCTATGATATATTTCCTCTAAAGAGTTCTGTTTTAAAATAGGTAACATGATAATTGGCTGGTGAAAAGTATTCTTTTTATACAGTATAATAAGTACTCTATCTTTGGCTGCAAGCTTAATTAGTGTATGGGACTTGGATTTCAAACAAAAACAGTGCTCACAAATAACTTCTCATATTTAGCAAAATAATTTTTAAATTTAAGCAAGTAAAGAATAAATCAATTTAGCTGACAGCTTGGTGCATACTCATCTGGGGTGTAATAGATTTAAAGTGATGGTAGTATCTAAATGAGGATATCATAGAGACTTACAAAAAATAGATGTTAATTAAACAGATTTTTTTTGTTCGTTTTCTAGTGCCTTCTGTCTGGCCTGTTTTAGTATATTTTATCTTTAGTGTAGTCAACACACATTGCAAAGACCTGATTAACATAAGAAGAAATTATGATTACGGAAACAGAGTTACCCAGAGGATTTTTCCCTCCCTCCCCTATTTCAGAAAATACTTTTTAATCAAAGAGCAATGCCCAATCTTCAGGACAGCTAATTAAAGCCAGGAAGATTGAACACTGAATACATTAATATTGCAAATGTTTCTGTTATATACTTAAGTAATATATGAGTAGGCCATTGAAGAGGATGCTAGGCTTTTATTAAAAGCTTTTTTATCCAGAGAGTAGGGTAGGCCGACAATGATATTTTCGCAGAAAAGCAGCAGGTTTAATGCATCAGATGATAGAATGGCTGAATGAGAACACATAGGGGTCCAGACTGAATCCTGATCAAGGTCATTTCTTTCATGTTTTTCTCTTTTCACAATGCACACACACACTCTCAGACACAGAAAGGAGTTAGCAATTGCTCTTGCAAATAGCAGAAGGAATTTCAGGATGCATTTAGTCTTATTTTTTCCCTTCGATCTTCCTTTCAAAGCACTTTCATACTGCTCTGAATTTTTCTACAAAAGCAAAAGGGAATAAAACCCCTCCCAACCATATGAACAGAAGGTGTATATTTACTCCAAATGCTTGTCCCTTCTTTTTGTTCATCTATAAATTTGTGTAGTATTAAACTGCCTTATTCAAGGAGTTTGCTGACTTTGAGTTTCATTCAATAATAAAGTCTTTTTATAGTTTCTAAATCTGCTGAAAGGAAAAAAAAAAAAGATAAGTGCATGTTTTCATGACCTTTAGACTGGGGCACCAAGTTTTCTTTGATTATCAATCTTTTCACAATTTTAAAAATGTACCAGAGGTTTTAAACCACTGACAATCTCAAGCTACTTCAAATTGTCTACCACAGTCTATTAGGAAGATTAACAAAGTGAGTCTCTTTTATTTCTGTGTGATTGCTCACAAATATATTTACACTTAAAGGAAATTACCTAGAATATATAACTACAAAAATGTTTTTATATGGAATGGTGAAAATGTTAGAGTGTGAGATTGAAAGATTAACACTGTTCTCATTAGAAATGGTAGAGAAATAGCTTATATTGTTACTGTAACTTTCCTCCTGATCTTTTTCCATCTATCTATATTTATGCATGAAAATTACAAGCGCTGTACAAATTAATAAGGGGGTTTTGATTTTTTTTTTTAAATATTACTCAGGTGAAAGATTTTCTACACCTGCAAATGGTATCATAACATGATCCTCAACATAAAGCACAGATGCAAATGCTAACTCTGTCTTAAATTAATAGTGATAAGGGATTTTTTTTCCCAATCAGGCAACAAATTTTGTGAAACATCTTCATCCTTAACCGATAATGTCTAAAACAATGTTTTATTGATAAAAAATAAAAATAAAAACAAAATCAGAAATTGTGATCATTTGTGATAACTCAAGTGATATTTTAATTCCCAAAAAAAAAAGTGCTGCTGAAGATTCCTTGGTAACATACTTATTTGTACTTTGAAATTTTCTATAATCTCAGAACTTTAACATTGGAAGAAACAAAAAAGACCAAAGAAGGTAAAAAATAATCCATCTTTAAATACTCATCTATCTCACTCATTCAACTCAAACTACAGGGCTATTTTCACCCTTACAGAACCCATTTCCCACTATCCTGCACTAACATTCTACCTTTATAGGAAATGAGGTAAGTCATATGTCACCATTCACAATGGGAAATATTAGTCTTGAAAATATGCACCAAAATGAGAAGTGATATTTTTAACTTGCTATACCTGTTAGTCTTATGACAAATGTCATTGTCCAAAAAGGTAACAAAAGGGCATATCGTATAAGTTTCTGCATGTATTTAAAGCCCTAAAGTATTTATCACCTCTGGGATTTCAACACCTGCTTAATTCATGTATCTCAAGAGAAGGTTATCATGTATCAAAATTCTTCAATTTTCCTAATTGTCTTATCCCAGTTCTTTTGATTGCCCAAACATTGTGTCATCTCTGCATCTTTTCATTCTATCTTATTAGTGTAGCTTTATTTTAATTGTAACCAGCATTTCAAGTCATTTCAAGTCCATTGGTAAATGGAATTGGGTGACAAAGCTTTGTAACTAACCCTGGAAACACAGTCATATTCCCCACCCTTTCAAGGTGATTTCAGGACACACCTGTCACTGACAAAAGAAACTAAAATTAAAAAAACAAGTTAAATATACATATATGTGTATATATATATATATATATATATATGGGGGTTTTGGTGGATTCATTAAATGCATTGTCATCTTTGGGAGAGAGGGTTTAATTTTCTCATACAAATGTTTGCGAGGCTCAGAAGTAAGTAATATGGCTCCATCAACATGTCAAAAAAATGCCTCAAAGGAATTACTTAAGGAAGAGTCTTCTTATTTGAAGTACAGTTGTTTAGCCAGTTCACAGGCTAGTATAAACAGATATAGCTGCTTCATTAATAGTGTCTAGGCACTACCCTAGTGGCCCTCTTCTCACCCAATATTCTGTGCCTCTAATTAAATTTAAATCAATACTACAAAGCAAAGATGAGGAAAAGAAATCAATAACCCAGTTATGTGATGGTTTAAGTATCATCTCCAGCTGTGGGGTCTCAGTCCATAACCATTACCAAGGTGCTGAGCTTCCTCTGTGCTGGAACATCTTTCCAGCAGTGCAATCTGTGAAGAATACTAGCTGTACTGTGAGCTTGGCCCAGGTCCTCCATGCTTTGGCTCAGGAACTGCACCTGAGCTCAGGCATGACCTGGGCTGTGCTAGTGGCACACTTAGCCTTACCAGTGGATTTCTTAGCTGTATCCTCTCATTCAGATTCACAGAAGGATGGTTGACTGGCTCTGGCCACTGTAAAGGGCCTTGCCTTCTTAGTACATCAGGAGCCCTGCCTGCCCTGCCCTTTCCTGCATCACACTGGAGTCCCCCTCAGCTCTCCTGTCCCCGTGGAGCAGTCCTGCCTGCTGCTTCCTGACATGTCATTGCTAAGCTGGCACGTAAATTAGGAACGTCAAGCTCTTTGTGTTGTCAAGTGGATTAAAACATATGAAACATGGTAACAGCCATCACTCCAGCAAATGTATTCCTGTGACGGTGGGGAAACA
Source organism: Gallinago jamesoni (assembly GCA_025769975.1). Lineage (NCBI taxonomy): Eukaryota > Metazoa > Chordata > Aves > Charadriiformes > Scolopacidae > Gallinago > Gallinago jamesoni. The sequence continues at coordinate 32,871,786 of JAOQGH010000019.1, read as the reverse complement.
AGACAGCTCCTAGAAAGGAGAAATTAGAAAGAACATCTGGCAAGGTATCTCCACATGAAAAAAAAAAAAAAAACATGGGAAAACTGGAAATAAACTGGAAATGTGTGGAATCTGTTCATCAGAGTGGGACACAAGGATAAAAGTGGGTGGAAATAAAAACATCCAGCCCTGCCAAAAAGGTAAACTGTTTAACCAAACACCTTACAAGCTTTTCATCAGCAGCCTCATATGCACTCTACAACCTTAGGAAATCACTGTCTTAAATCACCACGTCCCCACTATCACTTCATTTTCAGTTTTCCTCATTCTCTACATGTACATCCCCTGATACATCCCCTGATGTACATGTAATTTCCACCTACTTTTCTAATAGGACAAGAGGTAGTTTGTATTACAGCTGATTTGGAGCTACCTATATGCTGTTTGGCTGATTAGTAAGCAAGCTGAATGGCCAGCTGGCAGGCCAAACCATCTCTTGAATTCAGATTGCAACCTTTTACCTCCTTGAGGTTATTAATACGTATCCCTCACTCTTATGCAACCACCACTCTTCTTCACAGCTGTATTATATTGCTATTTTTTTAGATTGTACCTCTCCATTTTTATATGGTGAAAATTGACCAATGTTCAAAATTACTGTGCTTAAGAACTAATAATCAGATAGCATGAGTGTATTTGCTTTGTTTTTTTTTAAGAAATCTAGTTTAAAAATAAAAAGTCATGTAAGACACTTTTCCACAACCAAATTGCATGAGTACTAAGAGAAGACTACAGAGAAATATTCAAAGCAAAGAAAATTCAAATAAAAGAAACTGAAAATATCCCAGATTTTAACACAGAATGAGGGGAAAAAAAAGTAACCTACATGCAGATTTGGAAATAAAGTATTTTCCAGTGAAACTTTTGACTTTTCAGGTCCTGTAGCTGAACCCTGAGAAATTCCAAATCAAAGAATGAGAAAGAAGCCAGATGATTTATAGGCTAGCTAACAGTCTCTTTGAACTACTCTGGCATTGTAAGAGTCAGAGATCTAAGATCAAGCATTTGAAAGAGTGAAAGGAATTGCAAGTAAAACACTATATCTAAAGACTCTAAACTTCAGGAGCAGCTCAAGCTACAGCAGTACCTCAGGAGAATGGCTAGTGCAGGTGAAAGACAGCAAAGCATATTTATATTATGAATCATGGCAGTCCAGAAAGATAGGTATTTTTACCCTGAAATAGAACTGCTGGGTGTGCTACTTGCAATAACACAATCCTATCTGCCTTTCAGAGACAAGGGGGTTGGGAAGCCTAGTTCAAGTAATTCAAAATAAACACAGAAATCTTTCCTCAGTACATGCTTAAGTGATCAAGTATGCTATGTTGGGAAAAATAAACCTCTCCCAAGGAATGATATCAGCACACTGAGTTACAGGCATGTAGGAGAGACAGCCTTTGCTTGTGACACCAAATGATCTTCATTCCCGTATTGCAAATCAGGCACATAAGAAATGAGAAGGAGTCTGCACAAAGCCAGTAATTCATTGCAACAAGAGAGGTAAAGATGGGCAGATATTTCATTTTAGTGGCTCCTACTATAAAATAAATGCACAAAAGAAATCTAACAACCTAACTACCAATTTAAACACAGTGGTCACAGGAGAGAGATGCAAAGTCACAAGGGTGGTTGGGACAAAGCACACCCAGTCCAAAAACATTAAGCAGACAAGTAACAGAGAGATGGTTATGGTTTTTACTGCAAAAAGTTTTTTTCATCTGGCAATACACAGTCGTCGCCTGTTACTGTTCAGCCTACTCAAAAATGTTGAAAAATGGCAATGCTCTTTTTGTATTAATGGAGCCACACGGAGTTACGTTAGCTTTCCACCTTGTCCAAAACATATAGTAGCTTGGCCTTTAGTAATACTGCAGCCACTGAAAGAAGGTTCCTTCAGGAACCCCTTAAAAAAAAAAAAAAAAAGAATTGCCAATTGACTTTATGTATGTAAGCATTTAACTTAAAGAAAGATACTGAATAATTTAACATCATGCACTGGTAATATCATGTTTTCACTGGAAATACAAGGGTCTTAATCACAGAGACATTGTCATCTTAGTCAAAACTCAGAAAAAAGTGGGAAAAGAGCGGGAAAAGACTCAACTACAGTCAGTAGAGAACAGAAGCTGAAGGACTGAACCTTAAGTTCTCCAAAGACTTTGAAATTAGAGACTGTGTTTATATTGCAATATTAGCTATGAAGCTGTTGTAACTATGTAGACATGAGGTAGGGTGCTACATTTATATGGTGTAACTAATGTGGGCATGATACAGTATTTTGGGCACAAATAAATACAGTCCACTTTGACATAGTGGTTTTTGTACACAGTGATGTATCCTGGTGCTTGTTTTCCATGGTCTAGGTCTACAAGTGCAGAATCAATGCGCAGGTGGGATGAATGGGCAGAGCTGCCACTGAGGCAGTATGATTGCCCTGATTTACCCTCACTGAAGAACTTTGTTTTCTTGGTTTCCTCTGGCAAATTTATGAGCACTTCAGTAGTACCTTTAATCTGGGGGGATGTCAGATTTTTCTGCAGCCACTTGGGCTGGAAAAGATTCATCTCCATGTTAAACATTTTGCTCTTTTCACCTTTTTTTTTTTTGGCCTTAGTACAGAACAAGGTGGTTGTTGTTGTTTTGCCTTCTTGTTTCAGAAAGATTCTTATTATGTCATTTTCTTTAAAAAAGCTGCTCATGTCATTGGTATGTTCTGAGGATTTTGTGCCACTCCACTGATGAGAAACAGACACATACGTAGATGAAATGAGTAGTTACTGTGGACTACAATTACTGCATGCAAATGAGCAGCAGAAAATAAGTAAAGTGAATTTAATGCTCCTAGTTATTATCACATATTGGTTTTTTTTCATTGGTATCCACTCTGTGAAAATCACTGTGTCCTCATGTTATTTGCTTTCTCAGTTTTTGAACCAATGGCTTATACTAGACACGAAATGTTCTTTATTTTATTTCCAGTCTCCACAGCTGTATTTGGTTTTGATGTCATCTACTTTTTCTTGTGCTCCTCATAGGTTCGTTGGATTACCTTGTTTGGACTCTCATGTCTTTTGCAGAAACTCTGTAAAGTTACATTGACACAATGATTTATCTGTGATTAACATGATTCCATTTCTTTTCAACATTTACACCTCTTTCTTGTGATATGCCCCTCACTGTATACTTCTTCAGTTTATGGGTTTATTCCAATTAACCCATGCTATTTTTATTGATGTCTATTACTGCTTAGTGGCACTTTTACTATGAAGGTAGTGATTTATTGATATGGGACATGCTGTTTTGTAATGATGCCCTAATCTCTATCTACTAACAAGAGTGACAAATCATAGCATCATAGAATCATAGAATGGTTTGGGTTGGAAGGGACCTTAAAGATCATCTAGACCCAACTCCCCTGCCACGGCCGTGGACACCTCCCACTAGACCAGGTTGCTCAAAGGCTCATCCAGCCTGGCCTTGAACACTTCCAGGGATGGGGCATCCACAGGTTCTCTGGGCAACCTATTCCAGTACCTCACTGCACTGTAAAGAATTTCTTTCTGGTGTCTAATCTAAATCTCCCCTCTATCAATTTAAAACCATTGCCCCCTGTCCTGTCACTACACTTCCTGACAAAGTCTCTCTCTCCGGCTCTCCTATAGGCTCCCTTCAGATATCGGAAGGCTGCTATAAGGTCTCCCTGGAGCCTTCTCTTCTCCAGGCTGAACAACCCCAGGTCTGTCAACCTGTCCTCATAGGAGAGGTGCTCCATCCCTCTGATCATCTTCGTGGCCCTCCTCTGGACCCGTTCCAACAGATCCATGTCCTTCCTGTGTTGAGGACTTCAAAGCTGGACACAGTACTCCAGGTGGGCTCTGACGAGCGCAGAGTAGAAAGGTAGAATCACCTGCGACCACGCTTCCCAGGATGCGGTTGGTTTTCTGGGCTGCTGGTGCTATTGTATTATTAGCTGCACAATTTCTTTCTTACATGAAGTAACAATGAAGAAAAAAATGAGGTTCAAAGTGTCTAATCAAGCTATTATTTTATGTAATTTTGAGTAAAAGTGTAATTTTCTTGATTTTCCTTTTTTCTTAGATATTTAAGTACTTTATTTCTATTATTTCCATAATTAAATTATTATAAGGTAAGTAATAAATTATTTAAAGGCTAATATTAGAGAACCCCAGAGCAGCATTTATCTTTCAAATTCTATTTTTTTCTTTCATAAAAGAAGTATAACAAAGATACGTATAAGACGATGTGTGCATCTGATGAAGAAAACTATACAGAAGAACTGAAAATTCTTACAATGAATCCCGTCTTAGCTCTTATCCATGCTTTGGCATAGGAAATTTAGACACTGTCGCAAGATTTGCAAACTGCAGGCTCATTACCTCATTCTAAAATGGTCAATTGCTGTCTTTCTATGCCCTGGCTTCACTGTGAGAAACGACTCTAAAGATTTCTAGGACACACAATGTGCCTATTAGATGCTAATTGTGTAACTGCCAATGTACCTGACTCCTACTGATTCTTTACTGATCAGTGGACTGCCATCAGGTTATTCACTGCTAACTTGGTATTTACAGTTGTATATAAATGTTGTAGTCCAAAAAGAGACTTTCATTTTGCTATAAGTCCTTCTAAGACTATTTTGTTATTGCTGTGAAAAACTTTTATGGCTCATTCAGTCTTTAGTCAGATCAGTATGGGGTTTTATATCTTTGTCCTTCTGTTCCAGCTTCTTTACAGAGCAACAGTGCACCTCAGAAATACTATTCAGGGCAATATAACTAACGAAATTTCAGTGACCTTTTTATCTCCTTTCTATTCTCTCTTCTCATCTTTTAAAATTTTTCCATTGGTTGTCGGTATGCTTTTTCAATGATTTATGCAAGAGGATGCATAAGATAAGTTAGAAGGAAAAAAAATCCTGAACTTCAGGCCATTTTTCACAATTTATCCTATTAAGGCATGAATTTTCTTTTAATACCTTTTATACTGACCCAATCAAGTAAATAATTCCTCTCTTAGTATGGAGGAGGAAAAGGAGGAGGAAATAATTGCTTTTGCCATAAACTTATTCAAGAACTACACAAAATAATTTTTGAAGTCACTTACTGTTACAAAAATTTGTGTGAACGAATATTTTTTGGAAGTTCTTGAACTTTGCAGTTTTTTTTTTCACTGATAAATTGTGTTTTATTGCTGTAACAAGCTTACTGTACTTATGATTATAAATATAGATGATTTACTGACACATAAGATTGTATTTCAGAAAAAAGTTTTTACTTTGTTCTTTTTTCTGTTGCTTAGTTTCATCTCAGTTTAATTCAGTTAGTCCCCTGCAGAGGATGTGATATGAAGTGGAGCAATTTGTTAAGCAATCCTGTTCTATAAGGAAACCATAAAAAGCCCAAATGCAAACATGTTAAAAATTTTATAACAAATGTAAGGTTAGTTAAGACCTTGTATTGAGGCCTAAGAAACACCTTTACAGTCAGATAAAATCAGTTCCAGAGTACAGCAGAGCAAGCCAGACCTGAATATACTTTCCTGTCACAATGTATGCACCAAGATAGAAACAATGGTTTGATGTTCACATGAAAAATAGTTATCATCTTTAAAAAAAAAAGAAAAATATTAGTTGATAATAGTATTAAAAAGTTCCCGTTTCAGTAAAATTATTTGAGTTGCTAAGTAAATAAATTTAAACATATTATAGATACAAGGACAATGGTTACTAGGTGGGCTGCAAGCATGACAACAGAATTCTTTAAACAAAAGTAAAATTCTGAAACTTTTTTTTAATATACATCCAAGAATTAATAGTAAGTCATAAGCCTGAGCCTCTGTCCTTCTAGACAGCAGAAATCTTACTGGAATAAATCTTCTGTCATGTCACTGGTGAAAAAACAGGCTGAGTCTCGGTTTAGGAAAGACATTTTTTTATCTGTACCAATGCCTTTCAAATGCCTACAAGACTACCAATGTATGTAAAAGGATGTCCTGTGTATGGGAGAAAGCTGCACTCACTAAATCAGTGCAGATATAGACATGTAGCCTCTTTCCTTATGGGAGCTCTAGGACACAGCATGATGACACAGCAAGGCAGGATGATTACTGAAGCTTCCTTTGAGGCAAGAGTTCAATGCCAACAATGATGCAGGAGGTGCTGCTTGCTTGGAAAGCCAGCACTGTCTTCCTGAAGCACAAGGGTGACATAATGTGCTCATTTGCTGGCTTGATGAAGTTGTCTGACAATTACTTCTGGTTTGAACCTGTGCTGAATCTCAGTGAAAAGTCTGTATCAAGACAAGGCAGGATGAGCACTTAAAAGTCAGAGTTCAAAGGGAACAGGCACCCTGTATCTTTTGTGAGTAAAGCGTCTGTGTGTGGTAGTGTTAGAGGGTAAACAAAGTGAAGTATGCCATAAACTAGGTGTTTTGATTTTTTTTTTCTTTCTGTTTCTTACTTCTGAATGGCAACAACTTGGTGTGTGTGGGGGGTAATCACATGCAGATTTCCACTGCAGCTTGGCAAAAGACTGTCAAAAATAGGTTGATTGAATCATTGGTGTCATCTCTGCAAGAAAGTGGCCACTTGCTCACAGGTTTTATCAAATTCTATGCTCAGCAGGAGTTTGGTGTGCAAAATCACCGTATATTTTAATTATATCTTATCTCATATCTTAAATTTTCCACTTCAATTGATCAATTTCAGGTACTTATAATATAAGACTTTGCATGACCATGCATAGTAATTTCCTGTTCTTTATAGTTATGAATCTAATTTTTGTAAAATGTCTTACACTGTTAAAGTACATATTTTTTTAGTCACAGCTGCAATAAATATATATATTTCAAATACCAACTTCTGATAACAAGTGTATGTGATTATGGAAAACATTGCTCTTATAAAAGTAAACCTCTACTAAATATTTCAGGCTGATTTAAAGTAAATGATTGTTTTACTCTCAATAGCAAATTTCCCCTTAATACTTGCCTGTGTATATTCACAGTAAATTGAGAATTCAGAAAATACTGGAATGCTGGTGTGGTTTTGGTTTTCTCTAGGCGGGCTATTATCAAGCAAAACACTGTATTTCTTCATATATCTTCCATATTTCCTTGTAAAAGGAGCAATATTCCTTTTAAGATATAGTCTTCTCTGAGAAAAAGTCCCTGGATAACCCATATAAATTTGGATTCTACAAGAGGAATGAGAAACAAAAGAGATGAAGGGTATGAAGACATTGTCAGGTAAACTTCCTTTGCACTACTCACACGTATGGAACTGCTGCTGTTGCTGAATTGTAAAGCTGGTTTACGGATGATTTATAGATTACACTAAATTAAAGTACAGTTTCAGGAACTGTTTTATTTTATACCATCATCATATCACATCACCACTGGTACAGGAGGAATGTAAATAAAATAGAATGTTGCAATTCCTTTGTAACACACAATCTAAACATAGTAGGAAGGGCACAGAAAGCAATCCAAATCTTTTAAAAAGAATGTACAAACTACAAAAACTGATTTGACCTCTGCTCCTTATCCCACATTCTTTTCTATTATCTAACTTCTGACTGACTCTATGAGCTTCCTATAGATGAAGTCTTGATATATGTCACCATTAAACAGCAGGATATAAATGGGAATGATTATGTTCTGCTGCTGCATTAGAATTTCTCACAATTTTCTCTTGTTAGCCAAGATTGGTATCTTCCCCATTGGCTGTAGTTTTCAGCATTACTTCAAATATATCTGTCATGTCTTCCTCTATGCAGGGAAATTGAACAAATGGAGCATTGTGCTTCCACAAACTGATTAGGTAGGTGTCTCTGTAAGGAATGTCTGCATAGACAGAGTCGGACAGCTGAATGACACGTGCACAGCTGGGACATGTTGAGTAGAGTGTGTGGAGTAAACAGTACTGCCAAGTTATAACTGCTGAGGCCTAAGTTTGTTTTCTTTGGCAATTATTATATTTCTTTCTAGATTTTTCCATCTTTGACAGAATGACTAATGTGGTCACAGATTTGCTGTTACTCTTGCAGTTTCTTTCAACATTCCAATTTCCATTTTGGAAAATAAGGCAAATCGTTTGTTTGAAACACAGTTCTGTATAGCAGAGGATATGCCTGTCCCCAGTATTTTTTTCAACATAATTCTGTTGGTGCTCTTTAATGCATTTCCCCTGCCTCTGTCTCTTCCAGAGTTTTCTTGCCATGTTGTGGAATTTAGTAGATAAAGGGTAGTAAATCATTTCTTTGTTTTAAATATTTCCTCAGTACAGGGACTAGAAGCGGTACTGCTCTCCAGAATCCTTCACCAAATCTAACTGCATATGAAAGAAAAAAAAAATAATTAAAACTGCAACTAATTAAATAAGATTCAGTTTAATTTTCAAGGCTGTAAAAGTTACTGTATTTTGAATCCCTAAAGAAAAGTAGTTCTGCAGCCAAGAAGCACTGACTTTAGTACCTCAGGTTAAAAGGCCCATATCTTTTTGTTTTACTTGTATGAAACTGCACTAGAACTTATGAAATAAAGCAAGTGGTATGAGCTTCAGACGCCACACATAAGCTACTGAGAAATATGGAAAATGAATTTACAAGTTGGCAAAGAGCCACTGCAATTTAAGGAAAATGGTTACAGTAAGACTGTCTTGTGAAACAAAAGCTTAATCAACCAGTTCACTACAATGGCAAAGTATAATGAAATACATCTAGTATAAATAACGTATCTAACTACCAATTTTGTAAAAAGCTGAAAATAATTTGTGTAATCACTGAAAGTTACAGTAAATGTTTGCATTATCTTACTTGGAGGTCATGACCCTTAATAATTTGTATTTCTAGACAATATATTTATACTATTCTAAATTTATCTTAGGTATCCTTGAATTCACCACTTCATTTGAAGGGGCACCTAAAACAAAATGACACAACTCCAAAAAATCACTATCATGGCAGATTTGCTCTATGTCTTATTAAATGAATTAAATGTTTTTTGTCTAATACTGAATACATTATATATTTGGTAGATGTTATATCATGTTATTGCATTTTCTTTGGAGCTGATGGAGGAGAAAGCTAACAGTCTTGTGTCCACTATAAATTCACAGGTATATTTACAGTGTACAGAGACTACAAAAAAAATCAGTGTCCTATTCATTAGGCATCTGGAATAAATAGAAGCAAACCAACTCCCATAAGCTTATTCTCTGAAGATGAAAAAAAAGAGAAAAGGATGTTGCTCTGAGCTTAATTAACCAAAATAGTTTATTTTTATTTTTACTTTATTTCATTTTATTCTTTAAAAAAATAATAATCTTGAGGAAATATTACATATTGATTGCTTGTTTAATAGAATGTGGTCAGAAGATCATTTACTCCAGGATTTCCTGGAGTAAATCTGGGGATGAAGAGAACCATTAAGACCTGCCTAAAAAGAAAATATATCTGCTTACTTTCCTGGGCAAAAAGTCACTTGCTCTACTTGGTAAAAAAAATTTACATTTTCCTGTCCCTGTTGCTTCACAGTTTTCCTTTTCAGCAGTCTTCCAGGCCTCCTTCTTTCAGGTACTACTCCGTGCATTTAGTGGGTGCAAACTGAGCACTGGATTTATTTTGGTGTGTTGGATAATAATGATTTTACTGCTAGACTTCATCATCTGCTTGTAGCCCTGGAATCATTTGCAAGGCAGTTTGACATTCCATCTTGCGGCTTGTTGGGGAACACTGATGCATCCTCTCCCAGCAAACTTGACGTCTCATGGTTTGGGAGACCTGGCTCTTCACCACCATCACAGCAGCACTTCCTACACTAGACTCTGAACCTTTTGATAAGGAAGCTTCACTGTAATTTAGGAGGTAGAGTGTTTGTAAGGTACAGGTTTGGGGAATAATCCAGATTACTTCAATGTCTTCTTCCTGCTCATACTGAGTTGTGTTTTCTCTTGGTTTTATGTATATATAGTCAAATTTCTCAGGCAATATATAATCAAATACATACTACCTAAGCCATTGTAAAAACGTAGCCATCCCTGCTAAGAACATAGTTTCTCAGTTGTCATAAAAATAATTTGTCCCTTTCTGTCTTCACCCAGGGAAAAGTGAAGATATATTTATGAAATCCTATGCTTAAAGCAGTAGCACTGAGTTCTGGAAAATTTTGTTCCACTTGTTTCAAGAGAAGAGGCCTCATGAAATGCTCTTTGAAACTCCAGAGTTTCATCAGTTACTGTGACACCCAGAGGTGGCCAGTGTCATAAAAATCTGTTAAAAACATAATGAAGAAACTAAATTTAATTCACCATATTGCATGCTATTGGACTGTTACTGACCTGTTCTGAGTGGATGCTGTCCAGGTATGCCAGTGATGCTTCAAGATATTATAAGCAAGGATGGCCTCTCAGAGTACATCACAGAGTGCTGTGTGGATTGGGAATAGAATCTATCAACATCTTACGATATTTTCTCATTTTTAATAAAAGGTGCCAGGCAATCCAGAAAATCACTGAGCAGTAGGAATGCTGTAGACAGTAAAACACTTAATTCTCCAGGGGTGGCCAGACTGCAAAGACTGTGTGCCGCAAGAGTTTACTACCTACTGAGAAATGAGCTGTGTGCAAAATGGAATTTTGTTTACAGGAGACCAAACAATAATCCTGGTAGAGTTAAGAGTTAACACATAACAGTGATTTATGCTTCAAACCCAGGAGAAGAGACATGGGCAATACAGCTAGGAGGTGTGTTTCTTGAAAAAGGAAGAGATCAAGCTCTCTGTAACAAAGTAAGTATAAAAAATTACAGTAATAAAAAATAAAATAGGACAGTGAAGTCTCCTGCAACTAACTTCCACTGGCTGGAAACATTTTTTCACTACCACTTTGTAGTATTTCATCAGTGACACAGAGCTTTCTGGAAGTCAGAAGAACTGGGACCTGGAGACTGAAGACACATCTTGCAGGTGGCATGCATGGTCAGACAATATGTTACAAAATTCCACTGAGAACTGGAATCAAAACTTCCCCAAATGCCTACTCACAAAGCAGTCATTAAGCAAAACCATTAAAAGAAATAGTAAAGAAATCAACCATGTAGGCAAGACAATCTGGAAGACATTCCTGCTTGGCATGTCGGACGATCATTACATGCTATCCTAGATATTACACAACTCTTGTGGTCCATGCAAAAGCTGGCGGATTCAATAAATAGCCTTCACCTTTCCAATAAAAGAACAATTTCCTTAAATTTATAAAGTGTAGCAGAGTGCAGCAACTCAGAGAGTCAAATGAGTAAGCAGTGAGTTTTCAAATTTAGGTGACAGTATGCTACATCAAATGACTAGTTCTGAACCAGCAAAGAACCTTATACAGTACTGGCAAAAGAAATCACTTAAAGTTGCCATAATCATGAATTACACATTAAGATGATGAAAGAGATGGCGTTATAATAATGTCATCTTGACAACAGGACTGACAACTCCTTTTAAAGTTAAAAATTTGGAAGATCAGTGACTCCCAACTAACACGTCAATGTCAGACTCATAATATGCTTTGGGAAGAAATTTATAAGTGTAAATGCACAGATAAATATGACTCTAGAAAACAAGACCTTATTGTGAAGTAGATTATCCTTTTATACTAGTTTTCACCTTCGATGTAAGACACATTACTGATGAAACTGATGTATGTATTCCCATGGAAATTCACATTTTGGGCAAATCACCATTTTAAAATAAACTAATATGTTGCTGGTTGCATGTTATTTAGCTTGTGCCCCAGGTGACTCTTTTTTGGATTCTCACCTGTTCTGTGTGCTCACTGTAATCCAGCAGCTGAGCTTGTGCTCTGGTATTCATACATAGAGTTTTCCCTAGGGTTATAGTTTAATTTTTAAAATACCTTCATTTTCCATGTTTAATTAAGTTGTTCTTGCAATCATTAAGATTCATGCTCTAAAAAAAAATTTAAAAAAAAGAAAGAAAAAAACAAAGCCAGACAGCACTAATCATGAGTTAGAGGAGGTGGAAGCTTTTATACTGTCACCATGAATAAGAGAAATCCAAAGTGCTTGCACATTGCACAAATGTTCTTCCACTAGATTTTCTGAACTGCAACCATATGCTTGCAATGCAAAAATATCACAGGGAGTACTGTCCTACTTATTACAGCAAAAACAGTGGGTTTTAGCTCTTCTCAGTTAGGCAGCAATATAATGTAGTTAAATCAGCAAAGCATTCAACAGAATATAAAATCCTTGTAAAATTAAATAGTTACATTGTTCTCTTATGCCTCTGATGTATATTCTCCCTAGTAACAGGGACCCAGAGAGGTTCCCATGGAGAATAGTGCAGTACAGAGATAATCTGAAGTAACAGAAGAATGTGAAAATAGGCTTTCTCTTTGCTTGTTTTTAAGTGATGAAGAAAGAAATAATTAGCACGGAAAGATTGCATGATTTAAAATACATAAAATTATGAAATCATTTTGTGCAGAGCAAGCCTGGAGATTATCTGAGGATGGTACTGTGACAGCTGTTTCTGCTTTATTATACAGCAGAAGTAAACCTGTTGGCTTGTGAAATGCCCCTTTTGTATTTCTAGCACTATCAGCAATTACAGTATGATACTGGAACATATGGCAATGTAATTGAAGGTGTGGCAAGAAATCAGAGTTAGGCACTTAGGGCCATATGTTCCCATCCACTAAGTAGAGTGGAGGGAAGCAGATGAGCACAAGTTAAAGTGATGAACAAAGGGCTGGCATAGTCCGCCCAAAAGGAAAAGACAGCTAAGTCACACTTTGGTGTGTGTCAAAGTGGTGAGGCTTTAGGAAAGAGCTGGACTCAATGTATTGCCTCTTAAGAACTAACTCAATTTTTGAGGTGTGTTAGCTCTGAACAAGAGTGCTAGCTGAATGAAAATGGGTAGCTGCTGCACCACAGTGTTTCCAGAGGCCATTCTCAGAGACAAGCACTGAGTGGTCTATGAGAAGCCAGGGAGCATGCTAATGAGACATCAAGTGACCAGGAAAGCTGTGTTCAATGGCTATTGGCCACAAGTTCTTCTCTCAGCACCCTTCACATCAGGTTGCTATGAAGCATATTTTCAAACAATTCTTCAGATTTTTGGTTTCTGCTCATTTATTCTCCTTCCATCCTCTTGTCTCAGAAGATATTGCATCATTGTTTATCTCCAACAATTTTCAGGATGGTTTTGGCAGCATTTGGACATGGACGTAAAGCACAGTCTGCTCCACTTAATGATTTTCTTCCCTCTTCATTATCCTTGTTTCTAAAATGGAAATAAAGCCTACTTTTAACTTAGAATGGCAGAAGTTTGCACCAACCTTACATTAAAGTTTTGACTATACACATTGGTGAGAGATGTGGGAAAGTTAAGTCATCATTATTATATGTTTTGATTTCAGAGTGTTATTAGAGAAGAAGTTAAAGACAGAAGAAATTAAAGAAATTAAACATGAAATCTGTTAGTGTTTTCTTACAGTATAACACCCTTCCTCCAAGAGTAGTCTTTATTTCAAAGTACTCAATATGTGAGCAGTAAGTCAATTTTTAGTCAGCAATTGATTTTAGATCATTATCTCTCTCCAGTATGACTTAGTATCTGTGCCTTCAGAAAATCAATAGCACAGTAACTACCTTCAGTATATGATTCACTATCATATATCCTACGTATAGAATTCTACACTAAGTATTTGTTATTTTGATTAACACGGAAAACAGTATGCTGATTTTTTTCTGTAAAGAGAAATAGCCTGTTTTCTGTGTTTTTCTTATTTCACTGAAGAAAATAAAATAAGAACATTATTTCAGTGCTAAAATCTGGATTTTGACATTACCCTGAATCATGCAGCTACAAAAATCAGACTATACTTTGCCATTAACTAACCCTGCAATTAAGAAGTTAGGTATGAATAAGAAATTTAAGAATGCACAAGCCAGTGAAAAACTGGAATTGTAAATTTATATATACCACTGTTGAGTGGTTTGTTTTTTTCATGTTTAAGTAATATCTTCCGCTTAACGTTAGACATGAACAACAGTGAGCCTATTATGCTACAGCAGGGGGCAGCATGGTATGCACTTTTCCACTCCATGGTCAGGCTCAAACTATTACCAATTTGATTTACTAATTAGCACCGAGCTTTGCTGATTACAGACTGTTGTGTAAACTCCATTCCTATCAAAATAGGCACAGAAACGCAAGTTCCGTGGACAATCTGCAGGACTTGGCATAGATACAAGACATCAGGAAAGTATCAAAGAGGAAAAGAATAAAATCATTATTCACAAAGATTACAGTATGTAGTGTAGGTTAAGACCTCATTTTTTAATCAGTCCTCAGCCATTAGTGCAGAAGCACTTAAGATAATAAACATCAGATTACTACTAGTATCCTTGATGTGCTGCAGACATGAGGCTGATACAGTGATAAAATGACACCATTCTCTGCTAGCAAAGCAGTTCCAGTGTCTTTATAGTTTCCAGCCCAAATGCTCACACTGAGATCAGTTTTGTTAAATTCCATTGCATTAAGGCATTGAGTCTGAAGACATGTTGTTGCACTAGATATTGCTGGCAATTGGGAAGATTTATCTTTAGTATTGGTCCCCAAAGGTCAAAAGTGACCATAATTATCCCAAAAGCCTTTTGTTTATAGACGTGCCTGTAAGATCGATACAATTGTTATGAAGGTGGGCTGGGAATGAGGAGAGCACTTGCAGTATTCTACATAATTGATTCTACAGTTGATTTAAAGTGCACTGATCCTTACTTCTTGTTTTTTTAAACTCAGTTCCATGATTGAGAAGATTCCAGTTAATGCTCAAGAATCTGTTTCACCACATAATTTCCCTGCCATGCTAAATAGACTGTGCTGTCCTTATTACAGTATAAATTAAGGAAAGCAGAAGGAAAATTGATTATTAATTTCCCTTTTAAAGCAGCAGGGCAGAATTAATGATATTACAGCTTTCTGATGAGGAAGGGTAGTTTCTTAAACCAAACAGAAAAATAGCTCTAACTGCTAATCAATTACACCTGGATTAGGAGATATTACTAGCAATTAATGGTCATGTGGCATTGAAATCAATGAGGCTTGTCAAAAGAAATAATGAGGCCCATATCATTGCCACTGTTTAGCTACTGTAACCTCAAATTATTGGATGGAAATAGAAAATCCCTTACTGAAAGTAAGGAAGGCTAAGTGCATGCTGAAAAACATTAGGATGTTCATAAGACAGAACCTCCCAACATTCCTCAGTTCTAAAGATTAATTAAGAATGGGCTGTGTGATCTTCATATTGCAAGAGGCAGAGAAAAAAATATACATTTTCCTTTTTGTTAATTAATTGCATTGAAAGTGGGTCACGTTACCATTTTGCATGATGTGAAATATGCAGATTTTTAAGGTTTCAACACTACACCAGGTGATACTCAGCAATTTTGATTTGAGATTCTCACTTTGAACCTGAAACTCAAAGCAAAAATTGAGGAGGAGGGTACAAATCTACATGGATAAAACTGAATGAAATATTTGAGAAGAACCTACAAAACCAAATGTTAAGTTTTGCTGAGATCTAGTAGCAGAAAAAAAGCATAAAGTTAAGCAGTTATGCTCTTGCTAAGACATCTCAAAACAGACTTAATTTTAGGAGGGTAGAACATTTACTGTTATTTATTTCAGTGATAACCACCTTTGAAAACATGTCATCTTGTACAGTAATTACTTATCTAAATATGGATTTCCTCCTTAGCCAGTGTAATTAGGTTTGCAAATGTTCTCTGTTTTCTTTTCTGAAAATGAGTGCTATTCAGGAAGATTTCTTTCACAACACTCAAGAAAAAAAAAAAGTAGATCCAGCTTGTGGAAAATCAGAAAGTATTTGCAGGGGTGAAGGAGTATGGATTTGCATGCAATAGCATTGACAGTCCTGTAGAGAAGTCATTCAAAACTTCTAAATTATATATAAATCCATCCCTTGGTACACTATTTTCAGAAGATGACTCTCAGTGACTTAATGGTCCTTAAATACACCTAATATCACATCTGGAAGACACACTTACTGTGTAGTCTGGTGCATGGAACTTTTAGTCTCATGAAGAAAATTTGTTTGGGAAAGTCCAAAAGAAGAACCAAGGCATGGTCTGTATGCAACGTGGTTTATTCAACTCCATCCACAGCTCCCTGATCATATGACACAGGCAGAGCTAGAGGTTCATATACAGAGCTAGGAATAATTTACAAAAAAAAAAAAAAGGTCAAGGAGATGGCACACTGAGAGTTATAAATGCTCTGGATGAAAGCCACAAACAGAGCAAGGTAGGAATTTGTAGCCCTAGGATATGAGATGCTGAACACAAAATTATAGTACTTTGGCCTAGTACTTAGTACTAGGTATCCATTTCATAGTCTGGGTACATGAAACAGTAGTGGGTACAAATAAATGCATTGCATACCCTGACATACAAAAAGATGAAGAAATTATAATCTATGATAAACTAGCACTGCTTAGTGTGACTAAATCTTCCTGTGAAGATTTTCACGTTCCATGGCTATAATGCCTAACACTTAAAATACTTTTTGTTGTTTATTTATATACTCATAAAACATGCAGTTCAAGATTTATTTAAAATTAATTACATTTTTAAAACCAGTTTAAAAAGAGAATGTGTGATATGGTGTTACATTTTTTTTATACAGTGAGGAAAAGATAAAATTCCTTTATTAGTTCTCTGAGTGACATTTCCTTTGGTCTTGCACAGCCACCAATAAATTGTACTGGTCCTATTTTTCCAAAAGCTGAAAGAAACTAAAATACTGAGATCTCAGAAAATGCAAGTGTAAACTCTGACCTTGATATGGTGACACCATCAGAGAAGCCAGGTATGTGTGACCAGGAGTAACTGGAATGTTGTATATGCATCAACACTAAAAAGCTCTTTTGAAATTGCCCTAAAATCAAAGAAACTATAAATCACACAGTTACTGGATTCATAGTTAGATTAGTTCCATCTCTTCTCCCTTTATTAACAAAAATTACTTTTCTCAGTACACTTTTAGTAAGCTTAACTAATTATTTGGGGGGGAGGTGGTGGGCAGGATGTTTCTGTACATCTGTTACCAAATAAATTTTTTTTCCTGTAGCTATTGTGTTTTATTCACCTTCCTAATTCTGCGCATATGAATGGATACACAGATCTCATCTGGAAATCTCTATTTCTGAAAGCAGGATGGGTCTGACCATAATAAAGATACCCTGACAATCCCCACTCAGTACATGGTAGGAAAAAGAAGAAAAGAGTGACCTTTGCTAATTCAGTCACTGAAGGCTAGTTTTTGACTGTGAGTTTTCTCCTCTTCAGCAACCCCAATAACCCAGATTTCAGGTTTACAAGGCTCAGGTTTAACCAAAGGTCAGTTAAAACCTTCAAACATCAATGAACACTATATACTGGGCTTTTAGCTCAACTTTCTTTCTTTGTGAATTATTATGTCTTAAGTCTTTAAAAATTACTTCTATTTCTTCATTAAGTGAAATTTTTCCATGCATTTTCTGGTAGTGTAGAAACCAGGTGACCTATATCTGATGGTCTTACCTACTAGAATAATACACTCTTGTTTAGGGACAAAATTACTGCTCCTGCCCCCTCTATATGCTCCATGTTCATCCCCTGTACTGGCCAAATCCTTTTCCTCTAAATATTTGCAAAATGAAAGAAGACTTTTTGAAGTGACTTAAAATACATAAATTAATTAGTTACTTATCAGAGGGAACACTGTGGTAGATCTTAAATGCAGTGCAAATTTCACTTCTTTCACAACTACAGGGCTATTTTTAAGCTTTCCCTTACAAAATATAGTGGAAATATATTAATGAGATACAAAAGAGATTCTCCAGCATTTCACTTTTGCCAGTCAAGAAATACAGTGTAATATGTTGTTTTCCTTGGCCTTTCTCATTATCTTTATTCATCCTTTCGTATCTGTGTAGTATTTTCTCAGAGGTTTTCTAAGACAGCTTGCAGGGTCTCCAGCTAATGTTACATACAAAATTTTAAGGAGTTTATTCTTAATTTTTTAAACTTTCTTTCTTTTTTGTCCTGTATATAGCTTCAAACAAAGACACATGTTCACTGTCTAATACCATGTCTCTGTAAAAGTTTAATCCATGATTTGTATGTGAAATTCCTAAAGGAGGTCAGTGTAAACAGGTAAATGTTTCACAGGTGCAGGTTGAAGAATCCAGTGCATTGTAATAGACATAGTGAGTGTCAATGCACAGTACAAAAATATGTAATGAGTTGTCTAGTACACTAGTCCCAGGTTACAAAATATTTTATATTTACATGTAGGAATAGACGTACAGAGGCCATATCAATTGCTTTCCAATATTCTTTTCAATTTTTTTGTGCTTCAGAATAGCGCAATAAACAGAAAATTTGCCAGAGCTCAGCCTTCTGTTTAGTTTGTCTTCATCTCTACTTCCTCCCCC
>JAOQGH010000019.1:32830334-32852622 GCA_025769975.1 Gallinago jamesoni | reverse complement strand
TTTTTTTTTTTTTTTTTTTTTTCCCTTTTTCTTTCTTTCAATATTGCATAGTTGATCTGTGTACTTTTATGTCCATTGGGGGACTTGTGGTGCATTTGTTGATATTTTGAGCACAAATAAAATGTTGGCAAAGTCATCTCTTATTCACAGATTTTAGTCCAGATCTTGTCATAGGAGACTGTGTCCTATGCTACACTCTAACTTTGTGAGACAGCTCTGAGGTTGTTTCAGTGTGGTTTGTTAAAGACCTGTTTAGTTGCACAATCAGTTTGACAATTGTGTTCATCCACACAGGTAGGAAAAGGGATGAACAAATCTTTATGGACAGATTGAGGTGCATATCTTAAACTCCCAGCATGGCGTTCTCCAAAGTTATTGATAACATCCTTAATTACCTCTCTACTAACTATAAGCCCGATGTGCAGCAGACAAAATTCATCTCAAAATTCATTCAACACAATCTGAAGAAAATACTGTTAAATAAGTCATCTATAAGAAATAATAGACTACTGTGCCAATAAAAGCATTGGCAAAATCATCTTCTTTCTTATCTGATGTGTATCATGTTACAACTTTTCCCTGAGCTGATTCTTTCTTTGAAGGACAAGTTTTGATTGAATTCATTGAGACAAGTAAACTAGCTTTTATTTTGATGCTGAAGAGTTTAGAAAGTTGTTATTCAAAGGAGTATACAACATTAATCTATTGCAAGTGTTAGATACGCCAATGTGGACAACCAAAATATTGCAGATATTAAAGGGCAAAAAATGTAATCATATTGGAAAAAAAAAGTCAACATTTCAAATTATTGTTTTTAACAGGAGAGAAATCTCATGACTTGTTGAATTGATCTCCCAGTTGGCAGGTCAGCTTCACTATCTGTCAGGTGTATAAGCAGTGAAATACTACATTTACCATTCTCCTCCTCTCAAAGCATATTGGCATTGACAAGATAAATCTAACTGACCTTGCTTCCATCATACTCCAGTAATAGATTAAAATGACATTTGTTTTCATATTATCAGTAGTGCTAAAGAGTATGTTCATTTAGTCTAATATTTTACATAAAAATCTCAAGTAATCCCTGCACTGAATCTAACAATTTTTGTTTGAATAAGACCTCTTTCAGAGAAACACCCCTTCAAAAAGTTCTAAAAGTGGTGATCCTGCTCTTTCATAGTGAGCTATTCTAACAGCTAGTTATTCTCACTGTAAAAATTTGCACTTTATTTCCACTTTGGATTGGTCAAGATTCTGCTTGTTCAACTTGTTACTATGCCTTTGTTAGCTAGACTAAAGGTTGTGTGGGCTCTTTGTTGTGTGTATACTTGATGTGGAGTCCTGAGGGTGGTATTCACACCCTCACTGAAATCTCCCTGCCTTGTGATCTACTCTCTCCAACTAAACAAAGTCAAATTAATATTAAAATAAGGGGAAGAGGGAGAAAGAAGGAAAGAATGTAAATGAGACAATTTTGTTAATTTCATATGTAGGTATTCTTTTTCTCACCCAGAAATCCCATTAATACTTTTTTTTTTATGTTCTTATTCCTTCCTATAGACCAAGAACAGCCAATCTCCTTTTAGTATCATCTTAATACTAAAAATTTAAAGAAATAGAAATTCATGGCCTGTCACCAGCCAGTAAGTGATCGTGTGTTCTAGTCACAAGTGAAGGAGATTATAGGCAAAAAATATTTGAGTAATGAAATAACAGAATGGCAGGCTTGTGTCATGTTTTTCGTAATTTTTGGCCCAGGCTTTTCTCACTTTTGGCCCAGGCTTTTTTCACTAAAAACCATGCATGTTAGATCTCTGTATGTCAGTGATTGTCAGAAATGATGACAGATGAAAGGAAATCAGAAACCAGTAACATAAAATGAATAAACTTCATTACCTTGTTTTCAGAGGACACTGTTTAATAGCAATAGAGCATTATGGTGAAGTTTTTAGCATTGCACCATCCATGACACAAGTGTTCTTACAAAAATCCAGAAACACCTCATGCTGCTAGGATTTCATACTGCCACTCCAAAAATGGATTTATTTCTGCTTGGTGGTACATGGTGACAGGTGGTAGATAACTGTAAGAGACCAATAAATTCAATTGAAAACTTTCTGGTAGATATGTGAAATTTTGCTATTTAATGACTGGTCAAGGTGTTTATCAACAATGTAGTGCAATGAGTATATGTCACTGGCACAACACAATTTGCACAGAGATATCCAGTGAGATAGATAGTGCAGACACTAAAAATGACATAACTACCTAAGTGTGTCACTCTTTTTGTGCTAAGAAAACCCGCTTCTTGGTTCTGTACTGTACACATGCATTCTGTGCTCGCAAAGCCTCAGGCCAAGTGGCTGCCTTAATGCATTTTAAATGAGAAAGACACACTTCTCTTGTTGAATATCTCAGAACTTGCTAACTAGGCCTGTACCACCGAGACAGTGAAACTGAGTAAGACTGTGGGTAAACATGTATCCCACTATAAAAAAACCATTCGATTTTTGAGACCTAACCTCTTATTTGAAATACTGCATTAGAGTTGATTTTTCTCTGTCTGTCATATAAAACAAATATTTCAAGGAACTTAAATAGGGCTAAATCTGAGGAACTCACTTAAATCTTCAATCAATGAATCAATAGGGAATAATCCTTGTGAGTAGTGTAAACTGTTTTTCTCTCAGTCCAAAAAAACTTGGAAGACTGTTTCTATGCAATGTATCTGACATCATTGCGCAGTAGTTCGAAGATAGCAGTGAAATTACTTGAAAGTAAAAATTTCTTTTTACCTTACATGAGAGCAACTAGAATCATCTACCACTGAGGAGTTTTGATTTGGAATTCTTTCTTATACCAAGGGACTCCAAATTTGCATCATTAGTATCACCTGAGCTTATTTAACCAATGCAACTACACATTGAACCTTCAAACCACCTCCTGAGCACAGTGAAAAATGTTTCCTTCAAGTTTCTAAGGAGATTATAAAACATATAGGAACATTTGAGTATTCTTAGTAATTTTCCATACTTTTCCTGAGGAACTAACATTTCTTTGGAGAGAGTGTTTCCCCCTAGGAAACTTTGTCCTACTTCTTGTACATGATATAATGAATTGAATGTTTTTCACAAAGAGCTAGCCTTTAAAAAATAAAAAAAAGTATGACACTGAGATGCTTTTGTGTACTGCAGCTCAATTCTTTATACTAGCATGCAAATACAATTAAAATAAGACCACTATACTCTTCAGAATATTTTAAACTGCATCATTTCTATAACATCTGTAGGAAATGAATCACCTTGCGGTGATTTAAGTCAATGACATCAGCTAAAATGTTACTAAATGTTGGGATCTACAAAAATAAATATCTTCTAAATAATTAAGTCATCTGTGAAGATGAAGTTGATTGCAGTACAGACAC
This sequence comes from Gallinago jamesoni, assembly GCA_025769975.1. Lineage (NCBI taxonomy): Eukaryota > Metazoa > Chordata > Aves > Charadriiformes > Scolopacidae > Gallinago > Gallinago jamesoni. The sequence continues at coordinate 32,849,198 of JAOQGH010000019.1, read as the reverse complement.
TGCTGAATATTCCTACAATGATTGCGGCACTATCCACTGCTTAAATGTTATTATGAGTATTTTCTGATATAATTCCTCCATACATGCTGTTTATACTGCAGTCTATTAATACATTATTAATTCTGTTTATTTCTGAAGGTTAGTTTAGACACAATAAAATAATGACACCATTCTGACTATCTTTAAGTGCACTTACTGATATGCCTTCCTGTCAGTGTCGTGATTTGTTAGTTCATGCCGATAATACCACAACCTAAGGAGTCAACATGAAATTTAATTAAGCTGTTTTTTATGAGAGTGTATCTGAGAAGATAAATGGTTCATGATAAATGAACTCTCAGGACACAAATTGGAGCATTTATTGATTCACTGGCCATTTATCTTGGAATTTATTCCCTAGCAAAAAGAATATTGCTATACACTTAAATAAAGGTTTTGAATATTATACTAACCTTTCACCAGGCAGTAATAAGTGCCTTAACCAAACTCATTCAGCTTCACTTTTCATTCATTAAGCTGTCATCATCAGCATTATTATCCTTTTCCATAACAGAGGCTCAGCAAATTATAATGGGTTTATCTGGAATATAAAGTTGTGAGCTCCAACTTTTCCACATTCTTTATATTTTCATGTTGTCTAATAAAAAACATACAAATCTTTTATTGATTCAGGTATTTATTTCAAAATATACTTTAAATGAGGACCCCTTTTCTATCAGAAAAGCCATTGGGATTTTTGGAGCATTGGTCAGAGCATATTATGTGATATCAGATTCAGTTTTAATATTTAATGCATAGCTATTTAAATATTTGTTCTGCATATAGGTTCTCACACATATATACACAGCTAATACCCAGCATTTATGCTTATAAAATACTCAAGACATAAGGGATTGGGTTTTTTGCCTTTAGCTAGTCTAGATGTATTTAATTATAAGGTTTCTATTCACTTGGGTTTTGTAAACCATTTAGGCACAAAAAGCAGAATAGTCACAGTAAGGATTCCATTTAGAGTGTGTCTTAATTAAGGATAACATTTTTTTTTTTTCTTCTTTTTTAAACTCCTCCCACCCCAGGCTCTTTCTAGAGTTATGAACTAAATTGCCTGGGAGAGATTCTATTTTTAAAAAGGAAAGAAAACCACGGAAATATTTAGCACTGGATAGTATCTCAGCTTTAAGCACTGCATCCATTAGCCTGGATTCACATGGGACATGCATGTGACAATCAGATATGTTTCAGACAGCTGGGAACAAATACTTGGCTCTTAGAGAATGCTGACACTGGGGGGAAAGAATGCCATTATACATGTGGTTCCTGAAATAGTGGTCAGTAACCAGGGTGTTTCCATGGCACAGATTGAGCTGGTGAGCGTTGCTCATATTTGTTCACAGATAGCCACATTTAGACACTAGTTTTAGTTGTTCAGTGAAGGATTTTCAAGAATGTCCTCTATAGTCTTGCATGGTATAGCAGAAGCTAATGAGAGGGATGGAAAAGAAGAGTGAATTGGCTGCTTTGGAAATTTCAGGGCTATAAGGATAAGCAGAAGGAGGCATGATGGGTCTCTAATAGACCCTCTGCAATTGAAATATATGTGGTACTCCTAATGGCCCCAGAACACCTGTCATTAACAGCAAAGGAGGACAAAGTAATGTGAGAGATGTTAAGGGCTCAAAGCTTCCCTGAAGAATTTTATGCAAGTGAAAAACTCTGCCTTAAACAGGGTAATGTTTCCTCTAGAAAAATTTTCTCACATACTCTCTGTACTGGTAACTTACAATTGCTTTAACCTGAAACGAGTCTCCATTCCCTGGAAGGCTGGCCTAGGATCTCATTCCAGAACATCAGAGAATATCCAAATCAGCTGTGGTACATAGCTGCTTATGCTCTATACAACACAGTGTACACTACAGGTAGAAACAAAAGTGGTTCAGGGACTTATACAGCTTTTCTATTGGTTATTCTTGTCCTTAGCCATTAGGTTTTGGTTTCTTGTGGAAACAAAGTCTAACCATTATGGCTGGTGTTCTGTCATTATCTTAAGATTTGATTCTGGGACCATAAGTGCAAATTCTGTGCTCAACTTGAGCCAATGGCTGATCTAGCCAGCAATGTCTGTTTGGGCTAAGAAGCCTAAGGTGCATAGATTTGATAATTTCTTCAATGTTGTTCATTACAGAAAGTAATGTGGTGTAACCACTTTGTTCTGAAGGACTTCTCTCTTCTCTCTTTTCCTACTTTTTTTTTTTTTTAGTACTTCTTTTGCTGTTTTTGCTTCTTATTAGAGCATTATTGTGAACTGAGAGATACAATACATTTTATCGAGGATGAATTTAAGAGAAATTAAGATTTAAAAAAAATTATGATTTTTTTTCTAGAAATGTCATTTAAGTCCCCCCTGTCACACTCGTAAGGACTTTAAAGCACACCTGGGAAGTTAGAATTAATGATGTGGACAACCACATGCACAAATCATTCATTTAAACAGGTATTCATGTTTCAGCACATTCATTCAACTATAGAATGGTCCCTTGGTTTCTATCTCCCATTCCTTCAAGATAATGTTCGATGGCAGAACCTTAGTCTTACTGGTTCAGTGAGAATATAATTCATTGAAAAGAAAACAGCTTCATCTAACTGGTACTGCTGAATGCCTGTGCCACAGTGATGTAAAAATGGTGATTAGAGCATGCTGGTGGGAAACTGAAGGATAGACCTTTAACTTTCTGAAAGTTAAAATGTTCATTTATGCCAGAGAAATAGTTTATATTGAATGCTGAGGTTGTAGATAACCAAAGTACAGTAGATCTAGATATTCCCTGAAAACTTTTTGTAACTCACAGAATTTTAATATTGGATATATTAGCATAAAGGAATTATTATGTTAAGAAACAGCAAATTTCACAACCTTCGATTGACCAACAGTTTTGAAGTTAAACCTGAGACAGTAATTAAGTCTATCTGTACTTTTGACGTGCAGAATCAATAGCAATAGATAGTAATAAGGAATCCACGCAAAATGAAACTATCAGAAGGGGTATTTTCATTGTCCAGTCATACATGTTTAAAAGTAAAACCAAACCAATCCACACCAAAATAAAAAAAAAAATCCCCACACAGATCTTTCCTTATAAATGAAATTGCATATGTGATCTTGCCAGGGCCAGTATGATATAGTTTGTTTATTTGCAACATAACTGTGTAGAGTGTAACTGGTTGAATTAATTTCTGTAACTGATTTGAAGTACTAGATATATTTTGTCTTCTAATATATGTATAATTTACTCATTTTTACCAACAAAGGGCTTTGCATATTTTTTGAATGACAGAATGTACTCTTCAGAGTAGGTGCCAGATGAATAAAATGAAGAGGTAAAAGTTAATATATATTCCTAAAATATGTAATTAATCAATAACTTTTCTTAATAAAAAAAAAACCAAACCATACTGAGAAGTTAGCAAGGTATAGAAGCAAAACTTAATGAAATGCTGAGACTAAAACATAAAAATGCCCAACAAAATAACAATAACAAAACAAATGAACAAACAAAATAATCTAGTGAGGTAAAGTCCTCACTTAATTCTTTAATTAAAGTCCTGACTCTTTAAGATCTTTCCACTGAAATTCCTCGAGGATTCCAAGAGCTTTTTGCTGAATTAAACAGCCAGCAGTATACTTAGAAAATGCCATAAAAAGCACAGGAAAAATATTATTTAGAACAGTACATACTGGAATTCTGCATTTTTTAGAGAGACAAAATCAGAGTAGTTAAAATGGTCATGTTTCAGAGGTAGAATGGCTCAGGAACTTTTAGTGATTCAGAACAGTACCTGAGCGTATACATTTCTTTGTGATGTGGTCAGGATTATTAACTCAGTATTTTCTGCAGTAACTCACTTCTGTACAAATTAAATTCCAGGAAGGATGCCCTGAGATGCACAGCCAAGTTTCATGTACTGCTGCAATATTTTGGCATGCATTAACAGATGTTTTTTGTCTTTGCTCTTTGACTAAAAGTAAGGATCAAAGTATAATTTCAACTTTTTTTTTTTTTTTTTTTTTGTTAAGTAAAGTACTCTAGGACACATAATTGTAGATGTCATTCTCTCTACATTTATTTTGAGGAGACTGCTGTTATACCTTCCATTTTCTCTCTTAGGAAGAAAATGAAAGTTTGTGGAGATAAGCATAAAATAAAGTGACTCAGCTACCTCTATATAAATCTTACTTTCTTGACACTTGGAAAGAAGTTTGTTAATATTACATTAAGTTTTTTTTCATCAAATATAGTTTTCAACCATTTCACCTCACAATTCAGCTTCTATTTACTTTGCTAGCCTTGTCATGGTGTGGGTAGCTGCAGTACACGTCAGAGAAACTGCACAATCAACAAGAATCCTACTATTTACAACACACAGGCACAGTCACATGAAGAAGGGAGAATGATGTTGTGATAAAAAAGCCAGTTAGCACAAAACCTGTCACTCAGGTTAATGATCTGTTACAGAGCAGTTGGTCACGCTCCCATCATTTCAAAGCAGACATACACTGAGAGAACTAAAAGCATAATATGCAGTTGCCAAAGAATAAAACTACTAGGAGAGGGAGGGACTGTAGCTTTTGAAATATGAAGAACTATTTCTAACTACAGCATTGGACATATCTAAAAGAGACATTTTGTACCTGAGGTAAGTTAGGCTGATCAGGCATAAAGAAGCCACATCCTCTAAGAGAATAGGACAAAGAAGGAAATCACATACTAATTATCTTTATGAAAACAGATAAATGGGTTGAAGAAGCTAAAAAGAAATGCCAGCTTAATTGCCTGAAAGGGAAAGACTTTAAGTTTCTTTATATGTTAACATGTGTTTAATAATAAATAGTGTCACTCTAGTTCCTGTTTTACTGACTTGACTTTTCTGGACTACAGTCTTCTCAGCAACTGAAGTGTCACACTATGTCTTTTCAGTCCATAGAACAGTCCAGCCATACAATCAACACTAGCTACAAGCTTTTATGCTCTTTAGCTTTTTTAATTTATTGCATATTTGTACCATCTCTTTGAGAGAATCAAGTTACTATGCATGAGATTGCAGTAGGACTGATCACTTTTGACCTAATCTAGTTGTAATAAATACCTTTGTGCAATAACAACATCCAGAAGTCATAATCTGTAACAGGGCCTTATGATGTGAGGTATTTTGAAAACAGAAGAAGAATGCAGCTTTTCTCCAAAAATCTCACAATGTGATTTGAGACAAGACATGACAAATGGTTGTAACTGAAAAAAAAAAAAACCACCAGCAAATAAACAAACAAAACCCAAACCAAACAAAAACCCCCAAAACAACAAAACCCAAAGAAGAGGAGAGGATGAACAAGGATTATAATGACAAGTAGAGCTGTTGATATCACTTAAGGTTACACTTTCTGGTAATCAGATCTTCAAAAGTTACAGAGAAAGAAGAAAACATTAGACTGTGCTCTGATTCTTCACATCCCCACCATCAAGGCGATAAGAATGAATTAATGCTTTCCCATTTCTTTTTGATTTATACTCTTTCACATGAGACTAAGATGTTGTAATTAGAATAAGTCACGTATTCAGGCCATAATACTGAAATGCTCTTTCACTTTCACCTTTAGATCGATAGTGCCTGAGATTGTTTGGTCCCTGTACTATTTTCCTGTTTACAAGCTGTCTGGGCAATAGAGCATGGAATTTAAATGTTGCCAATCAAAGTATAAAATAATAGAAAGCTGAAGTTAGAAAGCTACATAGAAGGAGTAAAAATTGTGGTGACAATGACAATCTTGTGTGATCAAGGAAAGCTATACAATGGTAACAGAAAATTAAAGCCCTCTAGGTAAAAGTTTGAAACAGAAATTGAAAAAAAAGTGTGGAAAATAATTAATTTAAATATGAAATTCACTGTTTGCATCCTCTACAGATCTCAAATTGTCTTCAGGTTTTTCACTTTTCTTTGCTTCACCATATGCATGTTTGAATTGTCTTGCAAAAGAAAGAAAAAAGAAAACAAGGCAGAGAATGGTAGACCAGTTTCAGAGTGTTAAAACAGAGAATAAATTACAATGAGAGTTTGCAGAGGTTTTCCTTATTTAGCAAGTAAACTATTAACAATATAGTTTCAGAATTTCAAGATATATTTCCACTGGGCATTTTAACTGCTGCTTAGTGAGTTGGGCACAGGCATCAGGTGATCTGTGTAACTTTAGTAGCAAATAAAGAAAAATAACTCTAAAACCTTAAATGTTAATAAAGATGCTCTACTGATACATATTGTAAAGGGTAAGAAATTCTGCATGAGTGATACTTTGTCTTTTCATTAAAGAAAAAAGAAAATCTTTGAAATAAGACAACCAACATCATATAATCATGGAGTTGAGAGTTAGTGTTGGAAGGGACATCAAAGATAATCTAGTTCCAACCCCTCTGCCATGGGCAGGGACACCTTCTTCCACACCAGGTTGCTCAAAGCTCCATCCAACCTGGCCTTGAACACCTCCATGGATGGGGCCTTCACAAATTCTCTGAGCAACCTGTGCCAGTGTCTCACCACCCTCAGAGTAAAGAATTTCTTCCTAATATCTAATCTAAATCCATCCTATTTCAGCTTAAAACCATTACCTCTCATCCTGTCAGTGTACTTGCCAATAAAGAGTCCTTCTTCAACTCTCTTGTAGGCCCCCTTTAAGTACTGGAAGGCTGCTATAAGGTTTCCCCAGAGCCTTCTCTTCTCCAGGCTGAATAGCGCCAACTGTCTCAGGCTGTCCTCATAGAAAAGGTGCTCCGGCCCCCTGATTGTCTTCATGGCCCTCCTCTGGACTTGCTCCAACAAGTTCCATGACCTTCTTATGCTGAGGTATATCTATCTATCTATCTATCTATCTAGATATGCTAAGATAACTTCCAGCTATCCAGAGCTGGATGTAGTACTCCATGTGGGGTCTCACACGAGCAGAGAAGAGGAATAGAATCACCTCCCTCAGCCTCCTGGCCACACTCCTTTTAACGCAGCTCAGGAAGTGTTTGTCTTTCTGGGCTGGAAGAGCCCAGTGATATCTCATGTTGAGCTTCTCATCAACCAACCAACACCCCCAAGCTCTTCTCGTGAGGGCTGTTCTCAATCTATTTTCTGCCCAGCCTGTATTTGTGCTTGGGATTGCCCAGACCCAAATTCATGACCTTGCACTTGGCCTTGTTAAAATTAATGAAATTTGCAGGGGCATACCTTTCAAGCCTGTCCAGGTCCCTCTGGATGGCATCCCTTCTTTCCAGCATGTAGATTGCAACACACAGCTTGGTGCTGTCAGCAAACTTGCTGAGAGTGTGCTCAATCACACCAACAAAGATACTAAAGAATCCCAGTATCAGAACATCCAAACCACAGAATCATGGACTGCTTGAGACTGAAAGGGACCTCTGAAGGTCACCTTGTCCAACCCTCCTGATCAAGCAAGGTTACCTAGAGCCATTTGCCTTAGACTGTGTCCAAACAGCTTTTTAATATTTCCAAGCATGGAGAGTCCACAAGTTCTCTAGGCAACCTGTGCCAGGGCTCAGTCACCCGTACCATAAAAAAATAATTTCCTTATGTTCATATAGACTGTCCTATGCTTCAGTCTGTGCCCATTGCCTCTTGTCACTGGGCACCACTGCAAACAGCCTGGCTCTGTCTTCCTTGAACCCCTTGCTTTAGATATTTGCACATATAGATGAGATCCCCTCTAAGCCACCTCTTGTCCAGCCTAAACAGTCCCTCAGTCTTCCTCACATGTGAGATGGTCCAATCCCTTAATCATCTTAGTGGCCTTGGTCTCCTTCCAGGAGCTTCCTATCTCTTTTGTACTAGGGAGTGCACAATAGGACACGGAACTCCAGTACTCCAGCACTCTCACCAATGCTCATTTAAGGGAAAGGATCATTTCCCTTGACCTCTTGGCAATAGGTTGTCTGATGCAGCCAAGAGTGCTATTGGCTTTTCTTGCCACAAGGGCACATTGATGGCTCATGTTCAACATAGGCTCCATCAGGATTCCCAGAGTCTTTTCTGCAAAACTACTTTCCATCTGGTCATCCCACAGCACGTACTGGTGCATGGGGTTATTCCTCCTCAGGTGAAGATCTTTGCACAACTCCTTGTTGAACTTCCTGAGGTTCCTGACAGCCCATTTCTCTGGTCTGTCAAGGCACTTCTAAAAGGCAGCGCAACCCTCTGGCTTACCAGTCACTCCTTCCAGTTTTGTATCATCTGCAAACCTGTTGAGGGTACACTCTGGCTCATCAAGAAAATCATCAATTAAAATGTTAAATTATATTTGACCTAGTATTGACCTCCCAGATGTACCACTAGTTACTGTCCTCATATTAGACTTCATTCCACAGATCAGTGCTTGTAATTCCAAATGGCGTACACCAAAATTAAGTGAGTTACAATGATAAGTTAATACCCCAAGGGGAAAGGCTACAAAGTATGGGAAGGAAAAGAAAGTTGGGAGACCTAAAACACAAGAGTCATTGAGTATATGGCTATCATATACTTATATACCCTGAGTATATGGGTAAATAATGCTGAAGAGCTTTGTAGTTACCTGTATTTTATCTACTAACATGGAGCTCAAAACCTGTCCTGAAATACCTCTCAGGAGGTTAATACTTTCTCTGACAACACTGGAGGGTATATACAATTAGTATAGCATTCTTCTCAGTATTTGCCTGCCAATCTGGAGGAACAACTCAGAAGCACGAAATGTTCATTGAGGAATTATGCCATGATTTTATTTTGAGCTTTTTGACATGAATATTTGTTCCCTGGCATACATCTCTGGCTTTTCCACATGGCATTCGCACAAACAGTTCAAACTATTGCAAAATAATGCTTTAGTCCCTGTGAATATACAAAAAGTGGTGTTACATGGAAAAGCGTTGAAAATGCTCCTGTTCTGGTGATGGTATCAAATTTTAAATTAACACTGATTTTTTACCTTTTACTTTTGAAGCAGATTTAAATCATTAATATTTTTTGTTTGGTTGTTTTGGTTTGGGTTTTATTGAGGGGTTGGGTTTCTTTTTTGTTGTTCTAGTTTTTTGTTTGATTTGGTTTGGTTTGTTGCCTAAGAGAAGCAGTAGCAGACAAGGTATAGTATTACTTAGTAGGAATATTCAAAACTAAAAAATCTATCCCCATAAAATGATAAAAAGTAATTCTTTTGTGTTCTTTTTTAATTTGTAGATGGCCATAGTTTTAGATGAATGCAATATTTAACCTCCATAACCTAGAAAACAATCAATGATGAGTAAAATATTTTTAAACAAAACTCAACTCCATTGAGTTTACGCTCCATAACCTCCCCCACGACTTTCTATATGAAATAAACAATCAGTAATCAAGAATGCAAATTCACAATCAGCTTAAATTGCAATGTGAAAACTGACTAAATACCACTATAATGGAAAAATATGTATAGTGGAAAGAAACATATTACCAGATGATTTATTTCTGTTCATTTTCTTTCATTTTATTAGTAGTAAAAAATTATTACATGAATATTTTATTTTAGAATTTATCCTCTGCTTCTATGTGTCCACTCCTTTGGTTTTGTAAGGACAAAGTGTAAACTACTGCTATGTTTTCCAGCTCAGTAAACTGTTCATCAGTTCTGCAGTTTTCATTATACATCAGGCAACTTCTGGGCATAGCAACATAAAACACTAGGATGTGATAATTTGGCTCAGACACAAAACTAAAATCCTAACTCACTGAAGATTAAGTTTGGACTACTTCCCAGTGTGAGTAGGGGAAACATTATTTTTTGGTGATGTTGGCTGGGAAAATTAATTTAGAATAATTCATAGGGAAGAAATAATCCTTAGGACATAATCCCCTACTAGATCTCTATATGACTGTCTTCCCCTTGCCCATCTGTATATTTTACTCCCATTACAGTCATAACTGGAGGAGTTTAAGGGGGCTCCATCCAATTCTGTAGCCAGTGAGCCTGTAAATCTCGTCTTCTTGATGAAAAATCATCTGCAGCAGAGGCGATCAAATAGTGTTCTTTCTATAAATAATTGCTTGACTTAATTTGCTTCATCCACACCTGCTTTCCCTGGTTTACCATCATTAATGTTTAGAAAACTACAGATTCATTTACTGAAGCTCGTAGTCTCAGCCTTACCCAGCCTTTTTGATTTAGATTAACTGTGTCTGTCTGTCCATTTTAAGGAGGAAGATGTTGATGTCAAAGGGAGAAGACTAGTCCTAAAATATAAGATAATAGACTTCAACAAAACAAGCAGCAAAGCAAGATCCTCCATTATGTTACTTAGACTCTACTGATTTACTTGATCAGCAAGTTATCAGAAACAACACACATCAGAAGTGATAACACCTTCTGCACCATCAGGGGGTGACACTTTGCACTCCCAAACTGGAACTCTGTGCAAGGCAGTTTAGCAGCAGGATTACCTAAGGGTTAAAGAGTGTGGAGGAAGCAGTTACAGGCTGAAGCTCCAAACACAAAAGAAACCAAACAGGAGAGAGTGAAGATAGTAGCATTAAGAGCCCTGTTTTTGTTAACAGCATCACCTTAGGTTTTTTATGGAAAAAAACAAACCTCTCAGACAACAAAAAAGATAGCATATTTGTCCTTAGAACACCATCGATGATGTCTACTAGGGCAGAAAAAAGTACTGCAGGAGAGAAGCACCCTAATCTATTTCACAGGTTTAGCTGTTGTGGTTTTGTTCTTTAGATTATTCATTTCTTATTATTCAGAGAGGTTCTGAGAATAACCCCTTTTGTAAAGAAGACTGGAAAGAGAGTCAGAAAAGTGGGATCTTATTAGCACACTGCTCTCAGAATACTTTTCCTCTCTTAAACTACACAGCAGTGCTGTCTGGATTTAAAGCTCTGTGTCCCATTTTATTGCTAAGGACAAGAAAAGAAGAAATCTATATGAGTCTGTGGCTTCTAGTATGCTTTGGAAAATGTAATTACATTATTTACTTAATTATTAAGTAAATAATTACATTATTTTCTTAATTTTTAGTATAATTTAGTATAATTTAATTTTTATAGTATTGAGTTAAACAAGGCTAGAAAGAGGGGATTACGTACTTACGTATGTACAACTTAGATAAAATGAAATGCACATCAGTCTAATTATCTACTGTGGGCTCAAAATAAAATGTGATTTTGCTGCCTTCTTGATCTCTCTCCTGTTCCACATGAATCTATTCACTGGACGTATACAAACTGATCAGTTTGATTCAAGCCCTTTAAAAAAATCAATATAATTTTTGAATTTCATGTTGTCAGGTTCCTTCACTCTGCATTTACTTACAAAAAGAACCCAAACTAAGAAACCAAACAATAACAACAAAATTCCAGAAAACCAGCCAATTCTGCTGGGCTTCATTCTCTTTTCGTGGTTTATTTCTCTTTTTTCCTTCATTCCCAGATACACGGTTTTGTGGCAGGGTGGATTGTAACTCTGATGGATAGAGCTCTAATGTGCCAGAAAGGACACCCTTGGAGTTGTATTTCACCCCCGGTATTGACTTGCAAGATAACAATAAGCAGGCATAGGTATGGGATTAAAAAAATAAAACTAAGTTCTCTGCCTCTGTGTGAGGTCATCTTATGCAGTTAGATCATCCCTTCTTTCCCAAGCACCTGTGGAAAAAACCCATAGGAAAAGCATCAGATTATTTGAAGAGTTTATATTTTCCACTGGGAGAAGGCTCCTTTTGTCTTCTTATTTTCAGTTCCATGATCCCACATACAATGTAAGTAAACATGTCTCAAGGTATACGCTTTAACACATGCAGTAAATTTTTCCTTATATGATTATACCTATTTCTGATTTCATCACAATCATTTGTTAGTTTTAATCTTGTGTTGAGGCAATGTCTCTTATGTGTGTCTACAGCTGAAGTCATTACTGAAAAATGAGTACTGTAACAGGCTAAGGAAATACTGTCCCTATCTCTGGAACATCAGAGAAACAAGTTCCTAAGGGAGAAGGTACCTGAGCAGGAGTTGCAGCAATGTTTGGGACTTCTTGCTGGGGCCAGGGACAATGGTCTTGGCAGCTGCAGGAGGTGTGCACTGGTGAGGGGTCTATGCTACTGGTCAGTGGAGCTGTGGGAGGAGGTGAGGAGATCACGCAACATAAGGGATGTTGAAAAGGAGATGGACCAGACTCTCTCCTGTTCCTGCAGCTACAGGAACCTGAAGCCCCATTGCACCAAGGAGAAGGGGGAAGAGCCTTATCTTGTCAGGCTGGGCATGGAGGTATTGAGTCTGGTGAAGCCTGGGAGCTTGTGACCTCCAGCACCATGGAGACAGTTGCTGGTCCACTTGCAGCTCCGCTCCTCAGACCAGGTTCTGAGCCCTGGCAGCAGGCAAAGACAGGGAACTCTGTCCAGTGAAGCCCCTGAGGTGGCTGTGCTGGAGGACTATGGCAGTGTGGACAGGACAGGGCAAGAAACGGTGGTGGGAAACTCCCTGCCTCAAGGACAGAGAGACCTCTGGCAGCCCAACCTGTCACCTGGCAAGGTTTGCTGTTTGCCAAGGTTTGCTGTTTGCCAAGGGCTTGGGTCCTGGATACCATGGACATATTACTGAGGATGGTAGTACTCTGGCCCTCAAAATATTGGCTCTTTCATATGGGTACCAGAAATATAACCAGGGGACACCAGGAGAGTATCAAGTTCAACTACGTGGCTCAGAGGATGTTGATGAATGTCTGGTAGGCAGATGACATCTCTTTTGTACTGCTGGTGAAAGGGAGGGTTGGGAGGACTCAATGAATCCCACAGACCAACAGATTGATATGCAGCTGGTGTCAACAACAAGTACACACCTTCTACAACTACAGAACCTTCTCTAAGATTCAAGAACTGCTAGGAGGTTCTGGGATCCACTTACCACGTGGGGCAAAAGCATCTTTGCCAACATGTTAGTCAACCAGCTCAGAGAAGGCTTAGACTAGGAACAATAGGGAAGAGCGGTGGTGACCTATGATTGATTAAGGCAGTGGTTGTCAGGGTTTGTAAGCAAAAGATGCAGGGTGGTGTGGACGAGGTCAGCCTGATAATTAAGGAAACAGGGTTGAAGTGTGGCCACCTGAAGTAGATGCACACAAATAAGGAAGTACAGGCAGAAAAGGAGTATGTGGTAAAATCACATCCATTTTCAGGGAAATCAGCAAAACTGGCTGTCCACCCAAAACACCTGTGCACCACAGGAAAACAAATAGGATGTATTAGAGATCTATATGAAATTCCAGGCAATTTCTGAATCAACTTCTTTGATAATATACTCAGTATATAGTAGCACTTCAAAAACAACTTCTTTTTATTATTATGTCCCCCTCCTATTTTTTTTTAATGTGAAGAGTATTGGTAAAGTTATATGAACCCCATCAGACTTACTAGGAAGCCACTGGTATAAAATCTGCCTGGTTATATAATTTATGACCAGATCTTGCTGGTCTATTGTTGATAGTTCTCAATAAAAACATTTTTAAACGTTTGAGTGTAGTAGTACATTTTCCTATTTTTCATCTCATGATGGCGTACCCCCTGGGATCTGTAATTTTTCTTGTTTGTTTCTTCCTTTTTCTGATTCTCTCATTGCTGTTCCAGTGTCAGCTGAACTCTATTCACCTCATGAAGCCAATGTGATTTGTTGCACAAACACTGACAGCAGGCCCTGAATTTTTAACTGTGAATTTCCTTTTGCTCCATGGTACAGTTTACTTCATCCTAATTTAAAACTTCTATGCCATGTGTTCTGTCTTAACAATTTAATACAACCTGTTGGATTTCATGTGAAGATAAGATAGAAAGTTAGTATGATATTCATCATACAATGTAAATTAATGATAAAACAATAGTAGTTTTCAAAATTGTGCCCTCACTTGCTCATTGTCACAAACCACCACCATACAAACGTGTACTTTTATAGATGAAAGAGGAAGCCAGGATCAGAGGAAATGCTATGAAGTTGTGGCAGGGGAGGTTTAGATTAGACGTTAGGAAGAATTACTTTACTGAGAATGTGGTCAGGAACTGAATGGCCTGCCCAAGGAGGTGGTGGAGTCACCATGCCTGGAGGTATTTAAGAAATGTATAGACGTGGCACTTCAGGGCGTGCTCTAGTGCCATAGATTGCTGGAGTTGGGTGTTGGATTTTTATTTGTGTGTGAGTGTGTTTGTGTGTGTATGGTTGGACTTGATGATCTCAAAGATCCCTTCCAACCTTGAAGATTCTGTGATTCTGTAAAGCAAAGCTCATTGATTTGTTCTATTTATACCATGTAGCCAGAGAACAGGTAGGAATCAGGCTAAACTCCAACTTTGTAAATTAGCATTCTTTGTGATTGCCCGCCATCTTTGTGGCAGGAGAATTACTTGGTATTATAGAAAATCCATGCCCACAGTGCCAAAGACATTGAGAAAGGATTGTGTCTCAGAAAGGGAATCGGTGGAACTTGGCGTTTTGCATAGTTGCTTCTAGCAACATTCCTAACTTGTTTCTCTTTTAAATCTGAACTTTCTAACAGAACACTCCTGGAAGAAACATGTACCTGACCACTTCCCTGTAAATTTCAGCTTGGTGTTTCTTGACTACTCATAATGACCCTCTTATTACCTGTTCATGTTGTCATGCAGTATTCATAATAGATAAGAAGAACTTGTTGAACCACATTGAAGACTGAATATATCAAATAGTTAGTTATAGTTGTGTATGATTGAATATTTCAGGACTAAGTAACTGCTGTGTTCTATGGAAGTGCCAGAAGGGGTTACATGACCTATGTAATGAATCGATTCTCTAAGGCTAATACTGTATTTTTAGATCCAAGAACCACGCTGACTTCTTGGGTTCTTGTGAACGTGAATGTGCAAGACACTGAGCCACCTGCCTGGACACTTGCAGAGGCCCTCATCTGCTATGAAGTATGAGAATGTAGGTCATATGGGATCCAACTGACCCAAGGAGCATCAATACAAACACAGAGGAGAAGTGAGATGCAATCTCATAGCCTTCATCTGCCTGAGCTCCAGCCACATGGATATAGACATGCTGTAACCAAGTTATATTAAAGAAAAATTTGGTTTTATTAGGATTGTATTTTCCACATTCTACAATATGCCCTTTTTTTCTGCCAGTGAAACTTCACAAAAGCATTAGTTTACTTGATCAGTGCTCTTAAATTAGAGTTGGAAAAGCAAACTTTGATTAAGCACTTTTTATATGGAAAAGACTCATCAGTTAATCATGATATGCGTTCTGAAACAGTCAAAAGTTCCACAACATTATGGACTGGGGAAACATAAACTTATGTCCAAACATTTAACATTTCAAAATTCTATAAGAAACAAAATTAATATTATAAACAATGAAACTATGTCTTTGCATATGTTTCCAATTCACAGATTTTATCCTGTTTTCTTCACTTTCCTAACTTCCCATCCTCCCCTGCCTTAGAATCAAGATGACGCTGTACATTGCAAACCTATTCCAAGCTGAACACCATGATTGTAATTCAGGTGAGGATCTCTACTTCCATTCATAAATCACCTGAAGACTGCTTTTGTGTCAGCAGAACTCTTCAATTGAATTACATGCCTCTACTCAATCAAGGACCATCTATATCACATTATAAGGTGACAGAATGAACTCTGTGATAAGGCTGAAATGTAAGATCTACGTAGCACTGCTTTTCAGAAGCTTATGTCTCAATAATTGCAGCTTGTGTTTAGTTTACATTTGGTATGGTTGATTATCAGTGTTAGCTCCACAAAAATGTCTGTTTCACTCATAAAATATATCACTCTTCATGTATATCACATCTAAGTATTTGTTTCTCCTGTAGCATCAAAGCTAATTGGGGACTAGCTTAAATTTTCAGAAGCCTGTAGTCCCTACCTTGAGCACCCAGAAATTTCCAAAACACCTAGTTAGTGTATTAATGAAAAATAAAACAGATAGAAAATGTGAGGACCAATTCAGTATATGCTTAAATGATACTGCTTACCCATGCCGGAGATATTAACAGACAAGAAGGAGGACTTGGGAGAAAACCTCTTCCACTAGTTTGGGTTTTGTCCTTGAGTAAGTAATTTCATGTGTTTTTATTTGCTCAGATGAAAAAGGGAAGACAATGAGGAGCGTGCTGTTCATAAAATACTTTAAGGTCTGCAAATGAAATAGGTTATATAAGATTTATCGACATTTTCAGGAAAGAGCAAAAGTGTCCTGCTTCAGAAAAGGAGGTGAACCAGAAGTCCCAGTAACAAAATTTGGGTAATCGACAGTACCTGAATAAAGTGAGCAGAACTGGCTGTATAGGTGAATCATATCTAATAGTTGGCTTGGAGCACATGCAGCAAAAAGCCTATCAAGGGGATTTTCACTCAAGGTTTCACTGTCAGAATGGACAGCTTTAGGAAAACTTGGTTCTTTACCATTTTCTAAATAAACATTTTTGATTAATTGGTTGTCACTCAAGAAGACTTTTGTTAATAACAATTATTATTCAAGCTGTTTGATATTTTTTATAAATTATCAATTTATTTTTAATACTGAGAATATCTTACAATGATTTCAGTATTATTAGACAAATGAACATTTTCTGAAGCAAAGGACCAATTTCTATAAAAATATGAAAATACCATCATTTTGCAAGAAACCCAACATTTCACAGGTGATGTAAGACAAAAACAGAACTGGGCTTTCACAGTATGATGTGGTTGATTTCTCAGGGTTATTACAAAGTCCAGGAGGAAATGAACAAAGTAGAGAAGAGAAAGTAATATTTTGGAATGAACAATCTGTCCATTTCACTGCCTGGAAGTTATGTTTTTGCTTCCAGCTTGGATACTTTAATGAGGTTTCACTGCATGGGGACAGACTTGCTGTGGCTTTGCTGATCAAAATTCATTTCATTATACTAATGCTGTCTCTCTATATGTCACTTGCAGTTGGCATGTATTGATTATACTGACAACTGTAATAAAGTTCGAATTGCATTATGTATCAGATAAAAATGTTTATGATTCATCATCCATGATACGATTGTGATGTGTTCTATCATATTTTCCCATGGATGCAAATATAAAACAAAAACATTCACTCACACACTCACAATTATTATCAATATTGTAAGTTTTTTTCAGCAGAGGTCTTTCCTGTGGCAGACAAATTCAGAATTGTACCTAAGCATATATATATATTTCTGTAAACACACATGTATATGTGTATATGCTCACACATACATATATGTACATATATTTGTATACACTTAAGTATGAACATGCATATATGTATATGTACAAATGTATTTTACCAAAAAAATAGAGATCTTTGTGAGTTTCTCTCTACGTTAGTGTGACTGAATCCCTTTCTTGTTGTTCTTTTGCTTGTTTTTCATTAGTATCAGATTGTGTACATCTATGTTTCTAATTCATTGCCTAATGAGACCCTAATAGATACTCCAAATCTCAGAGTATTTTCTGGGACTCTGTGTTTCTATACTTCAGTTACATTTTGTACCATTTTTGTACCATTTGTTGGTATAGTCCTTTGTTCTCATGTTCGCTGGACTGCAGAATGAAAGTATTAAAATCACTTTTATTTCTAACAACACATTGTTTCCATTAAACTAATCTTATTTCCTTTTGTCTTATTTATTTCTTGCTCATTTTTCTTAGCTTTCAGGAAGTAGTTTGTAATCAGAAGGATGCTGCAAATTGTAAACAGACAAGAAAGAAGTTTTCACTCAGCACTCTCAGCGGATAAAGCTGATTTTGTGGAAAACACAGAATCAGGGGATTTTCATGGCATTTTCAAAGAAAAGGGGAAAAAACCTCCTCAAAGGGCATTGAAAGAAAGGAGGGAAGGGAAGTGAAGGGAAGGTAATTACACCTAGTTTGATATATGTATAAATTTCTTGCAATTTCAGATGTCTGATTTAGTCAACAATGGGCCTTGTTGGTAACAGCTTTTTGGTCATGCCTTCTTGTATTGCATAATGACAGAATCAGTGTTCTCAGTGACTGCACCACACACCACAAAGCTATTCCTATGAAATGCATGTTTTCACTTTCTTACGGCACTTGTCAGTACAAAAGCATATGAAAAAGGTATCATTTTTAACTGTTTTTTATCAAGAAAGTGACTGGCTACCCTCCACATGACCCTGCCCTTCAATGAAGATACTCTAGGAAAGTCAGTTTCATCTTAGAATAAAAAACTGCCCTGAGAAACAACAGAGTCTTGAGACTCTCCAGAAAAGGTGCTGGGCCAGCTTTCCCAGATTGTTCTGTGAAACCTTCAAGAGAGGAGATGTGAATCAGGCTTCAGAGAAGCAGACAGTAAGCTAGGAGTCGTCTTGGACTTAGAGCGTTTATCAGATTAATTTATATCATTACTCTAATGACCAAAAGCAGCTTCCAGGATAGTGCATAAATGAGGAATTATTTACCACATCTTCTGTAAGTTTACTTATATCAAAACAAACAAACAAACAAACAAACAAATAAATAAAGCAGGAGCTGTACACTTTTATGTGTGGTGAGAGAGCCTGTTTGCATACACTGAAAGTACTTCACCATGCCATGTTTCATCTTTGCATATACTGAAATTCTTAAACTATGTTTAAGAAAGCTGTGGGCACCCAGACAGAGACCCCACGCAAACATATGGGTGTGCAGGCCTCTGGGTGCAAGGAGTGCCGGAGCCTGGTGCTGGCAATGGAGGGTAGCGGAGACAGCACCTGTATAAGATGTGAACAGGTGAATGATCTGCTCATCCTGGTGGCCC
>JAOQGH010000019.1:32790793-32830234 GCA_025769975.1 Gallinago jamesoni | reverse complement strand
GGGAGGTATGGTTTAGTGATGGTGATGCTCCTTGTTTGTTGTGTGGGTGTCTATTTTTGTCAGTTAGGTTGACGGTTAGACAAGATGATCTTTAAGGTCCCTTCCAACCTAGAAGATTCTGTGATTCTGTGATTCTGTGATATGTGTTCCAGCTACATTTCAACGCATCACCTGATGCTGCCTGGATGAGTACATTTCCATATAAAAAGATGCTTTAATACTACCTCAATGAAAAGTGACATTTTAGAAAGAAACACCATAAATTTTTACCCTATTTTCCATGTTAGAACTGTATCTTTTGATGTTATTTTACTTTCAATAGAAGCTGCCCCAGAAATCTACCAAAATGGAAAGCACTGAAAGGAAGGCTGGCCATTTGCACCTCTAAATAGGTATCATATTCAGAAATTGAGACTAATTTTTCTGGCTCATTGATTAGCCATCGGCACTTCTGGGTCACACCACTAAAGTAATTTCTCCTGGACCTGTAAGCAAAACTAGAGTTCCTTCTTTCTTGTCTTTCTCCATCTACATTCATTAAAGTAATGTATTTTTCATTTTCATCACTGATCACAGGAGCTGAGATCAAGCAAGATTTTATATTAGGCAAAAATCTTAGCTGTGGGGCAAATATCATTCACCAGGGCTACAGTAAGGTTGTTAAAATCTGCTTGTTTCCAGGGTCTGGCTGGGACATGCATTATATACCTGCTATCTAGGTTTGTGCCACAGATAAAGTTACTCATAGAATTAGCAACAGGCAGCAAGCCCTTTACACCAGTATAATTCTTTCCTCTTCTTCCTCTGTGTACAAGCTGTTTAAAACTAGTAACTAAATCAGATTCATTTGCCCTGGAGCACTGCATTACACTCCAGTTCCCCACTCTGGTAAGGATGACACTGCTCTTGTTCCATTAAGTAAAGGAGTTAGGTTCCCTGAAAGAATACATGTGCTCAGGGAGAGGACATATGCACATGTTCATGTCTGTTGTGGGAAACAAAAAAGTCAGAGGACTGAGCAGTGAATATTGCTGGAAAGATTCATTTTTATTATGGTCCTGAATTTCCCTCAATATTGCAGTAAGATTAAATAAAGTAGCAGAAGATTTTTATGAATGGGTCAGGAGCCTGCAATTGCTCAATATTGTCATACAAGTGAGCAGTCCTCTGGAGTGAAGTAAATTAATTCAATGAAGACCAATCTCATTGTTCAGATTGTTCAGATGAAGCAACAGGTTGTTTCATAGCTGGGAGGCATTGATACAACATAGTTTCATTTCCTTTATGGGCATACTAGAATATATTTAAGACCAACAACATTCGCTGAGTATTTTTCTGAATAGATCCAACCATATATAGAAAAATTTATAAAGACTTTTATTTAAAAAAAAAGAAGATTAAATAATTTTCAGTTACATTATAATATATGGATTTTTTTCTTAGCTTAAAAATATGAGCAAAATTTATTTTCTTTCACTACAATATCATTGGCTGGAAAAAAAAATAATCATGTAAATACTTTTAATTTCCTGTGCTGTAATTCTCCTGCATGTAAGTTTACGTTTATTATTTGACATATGCTGCCTAGACAAATAGGGACTACTTTTTTATGTTAGGATAATATTAATGCATCCATAGTGAACAATATTGTACCAGGTTAAGCACTTAGGTTTGAGATTTTTTAATAGTTTTGAGTTTTTTAAATAGTTTTATACGAAGTCTCCCATAGGCCTTTTCCTCCCTGTGAACTCCTGGATGTCACTGAATCTAAACAAAACATCTGAATGTTTATTCACTGTAGTATTATACTAGTGTACTAAGAGGCAAGTCAGAGAATAATTATTTCAGTAAAAAGATGCCGTTACGACCAACCAACCAAACACAAAAACCAAGCCCCCCAAAAAACCCAAAACAAACCAAAACAAAGTGAGGACAGAACAGATTGCAAAACATCATTATACAAAGTTTTGATAATGCATTAGATGGACTATTTTTTTCCACGTCTGACATTGAGCTTCAAGAGATTAATCAGAGACAGTACAGAGAAAAGCAGTGGAAAGAACATGTGATCTGTGACAATAATTAAGGCTTTAGGCTGAAGGACTGTCAGGAATGAGAAATCTTCAAGTACAGAAGTCTTCAAGTTTATAAAACAAGAACAAAATCTTTTCACATACATGAAAAAAGAACAGGAAGTAATGATCAGAAAAGGCTATGACATAAGTTCCCATTAGATATTAGAAAAGATGTTTAGTGTAACAGATAGAGAAACACTGGACTGGCTGACTGGAAAGGCTGATGGATCTGCATAAACTGTTCAGGTTGTAAATAAGTGGCTAGTCAAAATTTTGACTAATGAATTCATTAGGGAAAGGGGTATGGGGTATATGAGCTGCTTAGGAACTGTCAATACATGAAAAAGGTAATGTCTATTTTCTGATCATGCCCCAAGTTTGTCGTATTTAAAAAATGTAGATCAAAATGTTGATTTAAAGGACAATTTGTATATCACATAGACCAGCATTTTTCTCACCCATTTCTTTAAATCCTGATGTGTTATGCATATGTGAAAGCCTTACTTCAAACCAAAATTTCAAGTATTTTAATATTCTCCATTTTAGGTCTATTATAGGTCTTCCTGCAAGAATAACAATAAATGAAATCTATTAACCTAGTTACAAAAGGAAATATTTTATATCAGACATGTTCTGAAAGAAAAGTTACAAAGTATTTTGCAGGAAGAAAAACATTTTTTTTTTTCACAATCCTTAAAATTTTCTTGTGCCACATAGCCTTAGTTCCATTAAACTCTGGTTTCAGAATCTCTAAAAGTCAGGTCTACATGCATACAGATTTCTCAGAACTGACTGTCTAGACACAAAACAATGGCTTTCTGTCATTCATTTAAGTAAGTTTATTTCTAAAACCTAATGACAATAACTTTATTGACACATTGCTAGTTCTTAATAATTGCATTATCAGTGTTCAAGTAGAGTATTTAAAGCCCTTTTGTCCTGAGAAAGTATCTTTAGAGTAAGCAGTTCTCCATCCATGTTCAGATTTTCAGTTACTGGTAGCAGTATGTCCCCAGCAAAAAAACAAAACAAAACAAAACAAGAATCTCTTATATACTTAAGTTGTAAAATGAGACTCTTGCAATGCTTCTGCAGGAACGTGTATCCCAAACTTTTGTTACAATCAACAAGAAAATAAAATGAGTGGTGATCTTGCTGCACTAGAAAGCTATAGTAAGAAAGGCGGCACTGCTTGTTAAGCCTGCTGCACAGGATAAACATGATGATAGATACACCCAAGAGCACAAGTCAGGCCAGGGAAGTTCCAGAGGATGAGTTTCATATTAAGGTAAAATGCAAATATTTATACTAAATTAAATATTGGCTCATTTGAAAAAAAAAAAAAAAAACAGCAGGAATTAATTTATAATGAATATTATTACCAAAAGCAAATAATCTGTCAAGAAGATCTGCATAAATTACTTTGATATGGGTGTATAAATTTCACATGATAGTTGGAGATACATTAATGCTTCTTCACTCCTCTTGAGCGCACACTGCTTACCTGGGCAGTGTATGTTGTGCCCATGTGCTCTCCACACAACCACCCCTTACCCAGGGCTCCTGCTCGACCCAAAACCAACAGTGGGGGTTGTGGTTGTGGTGGGCTGCACATGAACTCTGGGGGACAGATGGCAACATAGCAGCCAAACAGTGTCTGGGATAGGGACACAGATGTGTCACTGCTATGCAAATATGACTATAGGTCAACCATCTTATTCTATAAATACCGCGACAGCGCAGGGCTTGTTGAGTTCTGCAGTGAAGTGGACTGAACAGCAGGATCTCCCCTTCAGCAGCGCCACCTCCCAAGGTTACTCTTCAAGATTACGAGGTTTTCCTTGTTGCTACAGATCCTTATTAAGTGGTTAATAGCATGTTAAATTTTGAAATCTTAGCTAAGTGATATAGAAGATTGACTGTGCATGTATAATCCTTTAGACATAAACAGTTGACCAAGTCTGAACTAGGTTCGGATCCAGCTGCACCCAGACTCATCTCTGAGAAGGAGTATAGAAAGCAAGGGGATCCTTTCTGAACCTCATGATTCAATAGGGGTATCTCTCTGACAGTTTTGTCTTACCTTGTGCTTTAAGCAGAAAATAACCAACTGCACCTTGCCATCGAATCTTGTTAAAACTATCACATTTTCTATCAACCTTCATTAAATCATTGTTTTGTCTCAATAAATATATTGTCACTTCTCTCTTACGAGTGATCTGCCTCATTCTGTCCACAAAATATATTCTTCTTCCTGATTGTGCACCACATATAACTTTATAACGATCACTGGCTCTGGTACACCAGAGATACAATTTATTCTGAGAATTCAGTATGTTGAAATCAGTAGGAGTAACAAGCACTTGAGAATATTCTGGAAAGTTGGACAAAGTGAAAAAAATTTAACCTGAAAAAAATTGATAAACATTAAACATAAAGCAAAACTTTCCCCAAACCTCAGAATGACACAGATCTCCATTTGGTCCCACATCCATAATACCCATGATTTCTAATACCCATGTTTTCTCCTGAAAATATCCAATATTCCAAAATTAGTTTTATAATATTTTATTATTAAGGGTCTCTTTTTTTTTTTTTTTTGTAAAAAATCTGTTTGGCAAAAAGAGTGGTAAAAAGAAACACTCAGTTTCTCAGGACTCAAGACAGAAATTAGTCTTTCCCTGAAGGATTGTCTGATGGCATTTTTCTTGTGTTGGTTTGCACTGTGTCAATTGTCAGAAGCATCTCACAAAATTGCATGTCACCTTTAAATACTTGAATCTTTGTTCTATTGTTTGGCCTATGTAGTTACAGTTACCTACTTCTTTTCAAACATCAAAATGAAAAGATTTTATTTGAAACAGTCTTTTGGGGTATTTGGAACAGAAGAATATGTTTTCTTCCTCTGTTCTATTTCATTCCCTGCTGTTTTCTTATTAGAACCTTTAGAAGAAAACCTGTAGGCCTGCCTTGAGTCTATGTAAAGATTTATTTGGTTTAGTTTAGCTGACAAATCACCAGAAATGCTGTGCAGCATGGAAGTCAAGGTGGGTAAAGAAAAGCCTACTTAAGTATTTAAGTAATCAAAGCACATAATTTTGAATATTCAATAATGTTCTACTAATATACTGTTAAGGAACTCGGTGCAATTCAGGAGAAATGGGTGTATGAAGAAGTTTCAATAAAACTTATTGAAAGTTTACCAAGTTTTACTCTTTTACTAGCAATACTTTCCATAAAAATATTATGCCCTGTCTGCCATTTGTGACATTTATGGCTCTCATAAAATTGGAAGTCCACAAAATATCAAAGAAGTTTTACAAAATCAGCCTTAACATGTAAATTATAATTGGCTGCCTAAAATGAAACTGCTTTAACTAACAGGAGAGATTGGAAAAAAGCTAACTGGAATGAGGCTTCTGACTTTCCAGACACCTTGAGAGTTGACTCAGTAAATGACACTGGCCCATGTACTCTCTTTTATTATTGTATTACAGGCTTAGACTCAGAATAATTGTGTGAATGAATAAGGTAATAATGTTTGAACTGTAACTTGAAATGAAGAGGATTTAGCCAGTGTAGATACGTCTCTGAATGCGTTTATGTCTTCTTGTCTCCATCTAATTAGGTATGTTCAGACTGCCTGCTCTAAATATTCCTAGAAATAGTTTGTTGAAGGCTTTTTCCCTCATTGATTTTTGTATATTGTGCTGTGTTCACACATGATAGCAAAATTTACTTTCCTTCACCCCCAGCTGCATTGAATAGAATTTTAAATTTCCTAGGAATACTGCCTCTCTACGAAAATTCTAATTGCTGAAGAATCACAACACTATTCATATGATGTTCACACAGTGGAACTTATTGCTGTGACTCTTGGAGAAATCGCAGTTGCAAACAGATTTTTTTTCCAGCTGACCAAGTATTCATATGTAACAGTTAGATCTCTAACCTGCTTTATAAATGACTAAAACATCCTGAGGCTGAAAATAAGTCAGGAAAAAAAGATATAGTAATCTTTGTTTGTACTAACAGATATATGTAGAAAAAGCATTTTTTAAATCACTTAAGGGTTCAGTTAACACAATAGCTCACTTTCTGTAGACTTTCCTAAGGAGTGTGTATCTTTACTGCATAGTTAATTCTAGCTCTTATTTATCTAGTTCCCCTCTTCATCTGAACAAATAAGGTCCAAGCAGGATTTAAAAGTGCTTTAAATCTTATCTAGTTTACCAAGATGAAGACCTAGGTTGGAACATAGCTCCATTAAAACTCAGGACAGTACATCATGGAGAAGACAGAAGTGAAGAAATTTGTGTGCTGAATATCCTCCAGTTCCTTTTCAATATTTTCTGTGAAGAACAGACAAAAAATCACTGACAGAAAATTGGAGAAGAGCCCTAGACCTTTTCAGTAAAAAGACCCACAGCTCCTGTACATCCCCAGACACAGAAAGTGTAGTTCACATATAGTAATTCACATATGCCAAATGAATACTTTCACTGATGTTATGATAGTGTGACTGCTCAGTTTTTCCAAGAGACAGCGACAACAGTTCGGTGATACTGTGAAAGTTGGAAATATTGGGAGACAAAAACGCAATAAAGACTTTTTCTGTATATTTCTTTGCACTTTCTGGATTTTAGCAAATTTCTCCAACCCTCAAAGGAGCAGTGCTCTAACACAATATGTTAGTATACTTACTAGAGGAGAAGAGCAATTGCTGTGATAGCACTTAGCAAATGTGCAGCTTTTTTCTAGGTGTCTGTCAAACTTATGTAAGATTACATATCAGTTATGACCATGGAAACGACTGTACAAATCAAATGACAGTGTATTAGTATGATACAAGACTCCTCTTGCCTAAGCTAAGACTACAGTCTACTATGTGCCTAGTATGAACTGGATATTTCTAGAAGCAGGGGCAAGCTCATGCCAAGCGGACTGTTCACACTGCAAGTAGGCAATGTTACTTTTCACTGTCATGGAACTTAAGTATGACAAAATATTCTCCATTATAACTATTAGAGACTAGAATGCATTTATTTCACTCTGTTAGCATTACAATCTGAATCTGGCATATGCTGTGTGAAGCACCATACAGCAAAACTGCTTCTGCTCACTGTTTCTCTGCTACAGAAAAGCTGTCTGAATGTATGCAAGTGACCACTGCACCTGTGCTCCTGTTCCTCTCCCTCAACATTCAATGTTGAATTTCCATATTAGAATTTTGAAATGTCCTTGTGTGTGATCGCACATGTACGTGCACTGCATGAGAACAGATCCATGCACTGATAAAGGTGCTGCATGACTTTCAAAACAGCTATGAAGACCATGATATAAGGACTGCCTTTTAAATCTGCCTGTAACAGTTATTCTCAATTTCAAATACAACAGGAGAATAAATAATAGTTCTGAATTGCAGAAGACAGAAAACGGAAAAACATAGTCCATATACCCTGTGAAATAAATTGACACAAACTTTCTAAAATGGGTGGAAACTGATGAGCACAAAATAGTGTTTTCCTCTCTTGTATGTCTTTATTTCTCTCATAACCTCATTTTTTCATTTGGTCCAGTAGCTATCGTGGTAATATGAAGTTAACTGCTGTATTTAAATAATTTATTTAGCTAAGCCTTGTATATTTTTTATAAAGATAAATAATAATAATAATAAAAAAGATAAAATAAACTTGAAGGCACTCATCTTTATGCATGCATCCATGGAAAGCTGAGATACCTCATATCGGAGTATGAAATTTTTAATTATAAGCTGTTTTTTGGATAAGTAAGTTTTTGCCCTGCTGTCAGAAAGTGAATGCACAGGAACACTGTGACTTACTCTTTTATAAATGGAAGACTCTTGAACTCTGCACTATGGGCTGCAGCATGAAATCTATTCTAAGAAGAGCAACTGTTCTGATCCCAGTAAATATAGCTTTAAAAAGGGGTTGAAAGCCCATATGACTCAGGAGATCAGTAATAGACTGTAGAGTCTTTTCACTTCTAAGTCATTAGTTCAAGTGCAGCCATGGCTGGCAGGGTTTGAATCACTGCTCTTTGATGGCAGTTAGAAAGAGTGAAGAAAATTCTGTAGTTTTTGTTCCTGTTCAGTTTCACAGAGCATCTGTGTTACAAAATCCTCATTACTAAACAGCATCCAATAGAAGTCTAGTAAACTAAATCGATGCTCTGTTTCAAGCCCTGGCTGTAGGTTGGGAAAAAACCGTTCTTACTTTATTATGAGATTTTTCACCCTAAATCCCCATGTCAAAGGCAGCAGTATCTGGGTTCAAAATAGACAATTGTCGGCAAATCTTTCTGCTCTGGTTTACTGACAGTAAAATGTGGATAATGTTTCCATTGTGTCCATTATTTGACTTCCTTTTTCGTTTACAGCTTAAACTCTCAGGACAGAGAATCCTTTTCCTGATGTTATAAATGTAACATCAGAGCAGGAACATTTACCAATGTTTAGTATTTATGGCAGTAGGAATCTTTCTTATCATAGATGCATTCTCCTGTAACGGAGAAAAAAATCCTTGAAGAAGAATAAGTGGTATATTTTAAATCCAGGTATCTGAGTCTCAGAAAGGATATAAGTTACTTGACTAGCTGCTTACTTTATATATACACATTTGTGTCCTCTTTTTTCTTAAATATGCAGATAGAGAGAAAAAGTTATATTTTTTCAACTCCCTGTTTTTTCTTAGCTCTGTTGTGTCAGTGCATATTTTACTTAACACATATCTCTATGTCCCTGTCACTAATATTCACCTAGCACAGCCTAAGTGTAAATTTTTTAAATTTGTCCCTGTCTGGAAGGCTTGTAGGTGTTACCTATTCTGTTTCTTGAATATCTGTCTCATGATTTTCTTGAATACAGATTGTTGAAAGTAGATGTTTAAAAATAACAAACCAAACCATCACCACCACCAAAACAAAATATCCCACAACCCTTCTATGTCACCTGTGGAAGCATCTCCAGAAAAAAAAGAAAACACAAACAAACAAGCAAACAAGAGAAAAACACCAACAAAACCAACCAAACAAAAAACCCCCCAAACTCAAAACCCCAGAAAAAGATATGGTACAATATCTTGATAATGAATATTAGGTTTATGTAAAGTTGCAGTCTAGATAATATGTCATTGCAGTAGGTAAGAGAAATCATTACCCTTCCTTGAAGGCAGCTGTAAAAGCCACTTAGAAATTCCTCTACAAAAAGTATCAGTCATCACTGAAACACAGGCACGTGTAATTTCTAAAATAAAGGTATATGTGGGTGGTATAATTTTGCTAGGTTTATAGGATCTTCTGCTTGCTGGTTATTTTTTTTTTTTTGTTCTTTGGGTTGTTTTGGGTGGTTTTTTTTTTCAGTTATGGGGGGTTGTGTTGTTTGGGTTGGGCTTTTTTTTCAGTAGAGAGGTGTATGTGTGCCTCTGAGAAAGAGAGAGGAGAGCTGGAGCCCCACAGAAAACCTTATAGAAGAAACAGAAAGCCGAGCACCTCCCAAACAAGCACTGAGAATATGACTCTGAAGAAAGTTCAGAGCCAGAGAACCTCCTGGAAAAGTTTTGAAAAGATGTGGAGCTTTAAGCAAGGAAAATTATTTCTTACTTGACTCTTCAACATCTAGGCAACTGAAAGTTTGTACATTGTACCTTACTCTTTTACCAATTATTCTTCATGAAATTGCATGGGAATTGTGTGGGAAAGCCTTCAGTTTCTTTGTGCCAAAGAGGACAATGGGGTTTTTTGCTATAATTTTGCAGGAAAGCTGTGGTTCCTAACATTTAAAAGACGCACTGCTTTATTCCTGCGCCAGACATAACTTTGAAGCACAGTCTGATGAAGGCAGAGGAAAATATTTATATTAGGTTTTGGCTAAAAAATGTTTTTTATGAATGGGTTTCCCTACTGAATAATGGAATTTTACCATGCTGAAGGAGGTGTGAAGTCATCAAGTGTTCTCTGTGTGGCTGCTAAGGTTTTCTATTTCTTCATTATAATGACATCATATGCAAAAAGAGAAATCAAACTATTTCTGACTTTGTTACATATAGCAAAATGATACACAGCTTTCTTGACACTGTTCTCATTTCAGCCACATAATCTTCAAATTTTTTAAAGAGAAGGGGAGTTGAACTTGGTACAAGCTGGCCGAATAAGACACAGAAACAGAGAAAAAGCTGCACTAGCACTGACAGCTTTTTAAATGACAATGAAAATTATAAAAAAAAGAACAAAATAAATAAACCAAAAAAAACCATACAAAGAAAAGTTAAAAAGTCAACTTGTTTTATTTCAGCAGAAAAACAATAAATTAATTTATGTCTGAGCTCAGTGATTCTTTTGATGGGTAGACCATCACTCTCTCTGGACATATTCTGGATCCTGTTGGAACATTTTGTATCCAAAAAAAACCCCCCAAACAACTAAACATTCTCTAGCACAGTTGCTTACACACAGCCAGAAGGGTATTAGAAGGTATACTTTCCAAATGATGATAGCTAACAATAAGGAAATTTAGCTAAATGCAATGACTCATGGAGACTGAAAGCTACCAGTGACTGGAGACAAAGGTTGGTGAGAGCTAAAGATGCATCACAGAATGAATGGATATAGAAAAGTACTATGGAATTGTAGTATTGGGTTCAACATATGATTTAGGAAATACAGGTGAGACAAGGAAATCTGGTAGCTTCTAAGAAATTTATTTATTATACTTCTGAAAATTTATGCCTGGACTTTAGAATTCACTGGTCCTTTGCTGTTCACCAGAATAAAAATAACAACCCAGAGCTTCTGCACAGCTCTTGGTTATGATCCCATCACAAAAAAAAAAAAAAAGAAAAAAAAAAGAAAAAAAAGCATTCAATGTTGACTTCACAAATAAATAGACTCAGACTGTCCAAATCTGCTACTACCCCTCATTTACACAGGCCAGTGACATTCAGCTAATACATTTTGCAAGGTTAAGAGGTAGGTATACTGCTAAAAGACCAGAAGGTATGGAAGATGGCAATAGCAATAGAAATCTAGAAAAATGTCAAAATAGCACCAAGCACAGATTTAACCATATGAACCTATAATCACATATAATAAATTGAATTTAGTGCTGCTTCAAACAGAACTGCAAATATTGTAGTTCTTTGCTTACTCTTTCTATCAAGGTACTGTATTTCATGTAAGCAGCAATTGTTTACTGCCGTGTTTAGTAGGCAGCAATTCCGTTTAATATGTGGTAAGCTCTGGTTATAAATAGCATAGAGGTATTAATGACGTATGTAATGTGAACATGAAAATTGAAATAGTCTTCTTTGCTATTATTATATTATTTTATTATAATGAAATTCTAATAGTCTGGGAAATATATACTAAACTAGGAGGAGCTGTGGCCTCCATTGAAGGTAGAGAGGCTTTACAGATAGGCCTCTATATCTGGATAGACAAGAGAGCTGGGCAATCACCAAAAGTATGAAAATTAACAATAACAAGTGCCAAATACTCCACCTGGTAATATTTACAAACTAAGGAATGTGAGACTGAAGATCAGCCCTGAAGAAAAAGGTCTGGGAGTTTGGGTTGGTGGAAAGTTGAATATGAGTCAAAGTGTGCTTTGGCAGCCAAAAGGCTCAACTGTGTCCTGGGGTGCAACAAGCACAGCATAACCAGCCTGTCAAGGGAGGTGATTGTCCCATTCTACATTGCACTGGTGTGGCCCCACCTTGAGTACTGTGGCAGTTTTGGGCATCTCAGTATAAGACGGACATCAAACTATTAGAGTGTGTCCAGAGAAGGGTGACAAAGATTGTGAAAGGTGTAGAGGCCAAGACTTGTGGAGGAGGAGCATCTGAGGTCACTCAGTTTGCTCACCCTCAAGAAGGCTGAAGGGTGAGCTCATGGCAGTCTACAACTTCCACAAGAGGGGGAGCGGAAGGAGAGGTGCTGATCTCTTTGGTGACCAGTGATAGGACATGAGGAAAAGGAAATGAAGCTGTGTCAAGGGAAGTTCAGATTGGACATTAGGAAAAACTTCTCCTCTGAGAGAGTGGTCAGTCACTGTAACAGGCTCCCTAGGGAAGTAGACAAGTCACTAAGTCCTGTCAGAGTTCAAGGAGCATCTCAACGATGGTCTTAGTCATATGGTTTAGTTTTAGGTATTCCCATGAGGAGCAGGGACTTGGACTTGATGATCCTGATCAGCCCTTCCCAACTTGAGATATGCTATGATTCTGGGATTCTATATTGTGTGGTGTCAACAGTGTCATTGTGTATTCTTCATTTATTCTGTTAATTTTGTGGTAGTATCCAGATAGAGCTTTACTCCACTGCCTGAAAAAGAGCCCATTATCTTGATAACAGACTGGCAGGAATATGTTCAGTGATAAAGTTTTAAGTTACTGTATTTACTTCAAGACTGCAGGGCTCCTCCAGGCAACAGTGCATAAGCAGTGCAGAATAAAATTCAGATGACATCAACAGAACCCCATGTGCAAGAAGGAAAAACTGTTCTCTGCTGTCCTATTTCTGTCAAGCATTGCAGAGCTAATAGGAAGGCACTTAGTTGATCTATTTACTTCTCCTAGTGATTGATTTAAATTCCCCAGCTTTTGTAAGGGTATAAAACACATTTCATCAGTCCAACTAGGCACCTTATATAATTTCAGCTTGATATTTTTGAGAGTGTATCTACTATGATCTAAATCACCAGAATAATTCTCAGCGCTCAGTCCAGTAATGTTAGGCACACACATCCTTTGCATCTTCTGTTTCACAACAAATACACAATCTGCATTTGAATTGAATAAGATCATTTTATAGGGTGCTTTAGTAACAACATGGAGTTATTTTGCTCTTCTATATGTTGATTTTGCTCAGAATTCAATGAAGTTACTCTTGATTTACATCACTGTCAGAGAGAAACATTTGACCCTGTGCTCCGGTAGCTCTTCATCAGGTTATCACAAAAAAATACGCTAATTGAAAACTTCAGCTATAAATATTTTGTAAAATATTTGCAAAAGATTATGAACCTGCTCCCATACATTTCTAGTACTTTATGGTAATACTTCTTTTACAGAGGCAGATAGAAAATCCTTTATTCCCATTAGTATACACCGAGTCATGCATTTGGGAGTATTCCTGTGATTAACAACTCACCAGTGGAATGGAGGGGTCGATATTCTCAGACTATCCTCAAAACACATAAGAAGGACATATACAATTTCTATAATGAAGTAGATGCTACCAGTGAGATTCTTCTTGGACATCTCAGAGCTTTGAAAAAACCTATATAGCAAAAAAAAAGAAAAAAAAAGAAAGAAAATAAAAAAGAAACAGGGAGTACTATCAAGGTTTTTTTTCTTCAGGAGCACTTGGACTTAACATGAACGAGGAAGCAATATGCAGAGATGAAACTGTACTTGCAGGTGGGAGAAAATCCTTAAGGGAGAAGGATCATCTTTTCTGCTACAGCAACCGAAGTCTGTGCTTTTAGCCTTTGAACATGAATGCATCCTGATTTTCCCACAACCAAATAAAAAAAAATGCCATATGTGAGTGAAGAAATATTATTTTGTTGTGATACTGTCTGCTTATTGCCATGGTAAGTGGCAATCCTGTTTTTCTTTCAGTTCACACTGTTATGAGTGGTTGACTGTTTCATCATAACGCTGTATTTGAAAGGCATACTGTCAACATCAATCTTGTTTCTGTTTAAAAGAAGGGGGAGGGGGGTGAGCAATGAGAACACACAAGAAGAAGCATCTGAGTATCTAGATTTTCTGTGTTTCTCTTTGTCTGATTTCTCTGCTTATGCTACTAGGCTTTCTAGGGCAGTGACTGCATCTTCTTTGCACTTGTACATTCCTAGTACAATTCAATTTCCATCTTATTTGGAGATTATAACTTGTGCTGTAGCACAAATTAAAAATAAAATACTATCTCATTATCCAAAATGACAAGTTTTTCATTTGGCAGTGTTCTTTAGCTTTCTTGTTGTAATTGCTTCTAACGGTGACCAGTAAAGGGCATCCTATTAATGTTGCTTAGCAGAATGAAATAACGTAGTGGCAGCTAAAGAAAATATTTTTGTCTTCACTTGTAAGATCTTTCCATTTGGTATTTAAAATAAAAATAATTTTTCACCTTCCACTGGTCCAAAAGTTATTTAAGGGAATTTTTTATTGCCTACACATGGTTTCTCTCATAATTTCATCTGGGTAGTCTATGTTAATTTAAAAAAAAAACTGGATATTTGCAAGTAAACCCCAGAATTCTCTTGATCTGCTTTAACCTAATTATAAATTTAGCATTGTGAGCAATTAATCTTCTTTCATTTCCTCTGAAAAAGTATGAACTTCATGGTAGATATTGTTTTATTTCAGTAGCACGCAAAATGATATGAGCATACATTGCATATATAAGCTAGGAACACGTAACTAGATTTAAAGCAACATGAATCATTTGAAACTCAGATGTAACAGGAATGATTGCACATACCGTAATGGTCACTGGATGATAATAAAAGACATTTATTCATAACGTCAAACAAGAGAGACAGACTTATGTTAACTCATTAGATGACAGGATTTACATAAGCTTAGACCATTACTATGATAACGATTTAATTTGGCTCCTTTCCTAAAAGTGTCAAGATACTCTCACAAACAATTTTAAGGTTTTTTTTACTTTGAGGTGGGGTGGGGGAAGTTGGATAAAATGTATATTAGTAAGAAGCTGCTTTGTCTTGTGTTTTATTTTGTTTCCAGGCCAACAGAAAAGTACATTTGTAACAATGCTTAAAGTAATTAGCTTATGTTAAAGTATTGATTTTACATTAAGCAAGATAAATGTTAAAATATTGACAATGGAATCTACTTCTTATTAAGACTGCCACGTTAGAGATGAAAAGGCACTGTATTCTAGACAAATGTCTTAGTTTCAATATGTAAGTTATGTACTATTACAACAGGCAGAATTGCTTAGTCAGGCCTGGAGAACTTTCAGCATTCTGGTGATGGAGGTCCAGGTCAAGATGCTTATTTGGATTAAATAAACTAAAGGCCCAAGTTAATGTATGAATCACTTCAAATCATACTTCCTCATTTTAACAGAAAATCAATCATGAGGAAAAGTATACAGGCATTTTCATGAGGCACAACATAACCTTCCACTAGACCTCGCAAACTTGCTGTGACTGGTAACCACAACTACAGTATTTTTCTTGGCTTCCTTCTAATTCTGTTTGGAGATGCAGAAAAATCTGAGATGCTGTTGGTTTAATAAAGTTAACTAAATTCCTCTAATTTTAAGGTAACTTTCATTCTCATGACTAAGTGGATTTCTGCCCAGTAAGTGTGATGAGGAATAACAGTCATCAGACCTGACAAAATCCAACCCCAGGTTCTGAGGGAGCTGGTGGATGAAGTTGCTAAGCTGCTTTCTATTATATTTGAAAAGTCACGGCAGTCTGGTGAAGTTCTTGCTGGCTGGAAAACTGGAAAAGGATAAATATAACCCCCATTTTCAAAAAGGGAAAAAAGGAAGACCCAGGGAACTACAGTCCAGTTAGTCTCACCTCTGTGCCCAACAAGATCATGGAGCAAATCCTCCTTGAATCTCGGCTAAGGCTAGTGGAAAATAAGGCGGTAATTGCTGACAGCCAACATGTTTCATGAAGGGCAAGTCATGCCTGAGGAATTTAGCGGCCTTCTACCATGGTGCTATACTACTGGTAGGTAAGGGGAGAACAACAGCTGTCACCTACCTGAACTTATGCAAAATGTTTGACACTGTGTCACATGACATCCTGGTCTCTAAATTGGAAAGACGTGGATTTGATGGATGGGCCAATCAGTCAATAAGGAACTGGCTGGATGGCCACACTCAAAGGGTCGTGGTGAATGGCTCAATGTCCAAGTGGAAGCCAATGACAAGTGGCCTTCCTAAGGGGTCAGTACTGGGACCGGCGCTATTTAACATCTTTGTTGAAGACATGAACAGTGGGATTGAGTGCACCTTCATCAAGTTTCCTGATGACACCAAGCTCTGTGGTGTGGACAACATGCTGGAGGGAAACAATGCCATCCAGTATGACCTGGACAGGTTTGAGAGGTGGACCCATGCAAACATCATGAAGTTCAACAAGGCCAATGCACCTAGGTCACAACAATCCCAAGCACAATTACAAGTTGGGCAGAGAATAGATTGAGAGCAGCCCTGAGGAAAAGGACTTAGGGTTGTTGGTGGATGACAAGCTCCACATGCACTGGCAACATGTTCTTGCAGCCCAGAAAGCTGACTGCAAACTGCATCAGAAGAAGCGTGGCCAGCATGTTGAGGAACTACTCTACTCCACTCTGTTGAGACCCCACCTGGAGTTGTGTCCAGCTCTAGGGTCCTCAGCACAGGATGGACATGGATTTGCTGGAAGAGGCCAGTGGAGGGCCATGAAGACGATCAGAGGGATGGAGCACCTCTCCTATGAGGACAGGCTGAGACAGTTGGGGTTGTTAAGCCTGGAGAAGAGAAGACTTCGGGGAGACTTTATAGCAGTCTTCCAGTATCTGGAGGGGGCCTGCAGGAGAGATGTAGAGGGACTCTTTATGAGGGAGTGTAGTGATAGGATGAGGGATAATGTTTTTAAACTGAAAGAGGGTAGATTTAGATTACATATTAGGAAGAGATTCTTTACTGTGAGGATGCTGAGGCAGTGGAAAAGGTTGCCCAGAGAAGCTGGCAATGCTGGAAATGCTCAAGGCCAGGCTGGATGGGGCTTTGAGCAACCTGGTGTAGAAGAAGGTGTCCCTGCCCAGGCCAGGGTAGTTGAAACTAGTTGGTCTTTATGGTCCCTTCCAACCCGAACCATTCTATGAGTCTATGATTTGTGGCATTTGTTTTCCTATGAGAGCAGCCACGTATTTTTCTAAGCAGGATTAATTTTACTGGTCTCCTTGAAACACATAATGGTTGTATCTCAACTATCTTACAGACTAAGCTTTACTGTGTGAGTAACAAATAATTAGCCTGCATTTGTATGTGACAGTGTTATTGATGCTGCTTACGTAGATCATTAATATAGGTAAGTTTTCAGCTCAGACAAGGTAAAAATACAAATTTTTACGGGCAATGGGCAGTTTCAAGTTCAGGTGGGAGCCTGAATAGGCAGAGCTTTGCAGTACATTTGCTTGTACCTTTTCCTGAAATTGAGCTCTTTAAAAGCAGAGCAATTGCTTTCAGACCTTAAAGAGAAAAGCAAGAACAGCATAACACTTCAAAGAAGATATAAAAATAAAAATAGAGATGATAAAAATCTGCCCTTGTTAAACCTGTTTGGGGTTGATCTCTCCCTCTAGTCATGCTTTCCAGTCCAACAACATCTCACATGTTCATGAGTTGAAGGAAAGTCCTCAGGAAAACCTCCATCTTCTGTTACCTTGTGCATATTGAGTTTCCCTATCTTTATTTGTGCCTGAAGCTCCTTCCCACCTTCCCTTCCTTCCCCTTCATTCTCCTACCTAAAAAGGTGGAAATTTTTACCTAACTCAACAAACAGTAGTTAGGGCAGAAGATTTCCTTTTTCCAAAAACATTATGTAATCTGCAGACAGTAATGTGCAAGCAATTGTTATATGCAGCTTCTGTCCCAGAAGTTGCAAGAATTCACTTGGTGTCAACCTTGGTACCAGTGCTGGCATCTAGACAGGAGCCCAGTTCCCGTACCTGCTCAGTTAATATGGGCACTGCTGTAGGGATACTTAAAGACAGTAAAACATTCTCTGTGTGTATGGTCTGGATCCCTGCACTTTTTCTGTTGAGTCTGGTTGAATTCATCAGGTACAGCAAGGCCTGTGAAGGTTCCCCTTTGGCTGAAGTTAGATATGTTTCTTGTAGGCTTCTGAGGAACTTAAAAACCACAAGAGGAGCTTAAAGATATTTATGAAATCATTTATATAAAAGAAAGGACTGTTAGAAAAATTGTTCCACTTGAATGCAGCAGCAGAGGAGCTGCAGTAGAAATTTCAGTTGGTATTTGTCATGCAGAGTAAGCAGAATCATGGCCTTCTTTAGGAGGTTACTTTAGGCTCTGCCCCCTCAGAAATTACAGCAGTGTTGTACCTTAGGTGCAATGCTTCTAGGTGTGGTGAGAAAGCACAAACACTTTTTCCACGCAGTTCAACTCGTCCCATCTGTCTCCTTTGAAAAGGCATCTTCTGACAAAGAGGATGACTTTTACACTGGGGGGAGCGTGGAGAATATCATTGCCCTAGATCCTATTTAAAAATGAGATTGAGCCTGTTGAACCCACACCCACACCCTCTTTACAGAACCAGGTACAAATATACTGTCATTCTCAAGAAAAAAGAAAAAAAAAAAAATTACTTCCCATCTTGCTTCACTGTGTCCCACGCAGATTTTTATCTCTAAAATGGGACAAGAAAAAAAGAAAGAAACAAATACTTCTATACAAAAAAGAGATACTGTGACCTGAGAATACACACTTTTATAGAGCATACCATATTTCCTGCTCATTTTCTTTCTCCTCCATTTCACCTCTGTGGTACATTATGTTCAAACGCAGCTATTCTGAAGCTAAAAAAACCATTAAAGACTTTTCATTCTGGGCTAGACTGTGAATGTTTCACAAAGCATTTTTCAAAAATGAACTTGTTCTATCCTTGTGAGAAGCAATAGTACAGATGAACAGCTGTAAGACCAAAGTTTATGAAAAAAGCTAAGATTATAACAAAAGAATCTGATTTATAATCTTAGATTCTCGTAGTTACATTATTGGCCCTTCTTCCTTCTCTGAACTGTACCAAAACCACACATCATCTCATTATCAACTGAAATAAAAATGTCACATTTAATAAGTATTAAACTATCAGGGCACAGAAGGCTTTCTTCTTTTTCAAAGAATCCTGAATTTTCTGAATGATACCTAAAGACCTGCCTTTACAGAAATGAAGAAAGAAGTGGGAAATAAAAAAGAAGTACAGCATTGGTCAAAAAAAAAAAAAGGCATGAAATATAAATGCACACACATGTATATATTTAGCAAACATGAATAGTCTGTGAAGGTATAATTAGTAGAGGAGACAGGAATTTTACACTAGGCAAGAAATAGGTCAATTCAGATGAGGTTCCCTACTATACTGACAACTGGCTGAGTCTTTATATATGTTAGATGAATAGGTACCAGTGATTTATTGGTCTTTCTTTCCCTAGCACCTACTGTATGACAGTGCAGGAGAAGAAATTTAATAATGATCCCCAAATTGAAATCTTTGCTTGTTCATTTGGTTTCTGCTTGTTTGATTGTTTTTTGGTTTAGATGAGGTAGGATAGACATTTGTATGACACAGCATTTCTGAAATTAGTGTAATTCTAAAACAACTTATTCCAAATGAAGAGCAAAAGGAAACATTGCTAGTTAGTTTCAAATACAGTGAAAGCATGACTGTCAAGAGAAAACAATACTGGAAAATACAGATTACCTGATAGTTTATGTCAGGTTAAAAAAATGAATTTAAGATATTCTTCATTTGCAAGTGTGCTCTTTTAATTTAAGAAATAATTCTATAGTATCAAAAGATCAGAAAATACTGGACATGAGGTACATTTAGAAAACTGAATTTAATTTTACTTACACTTTCAAATAAGTGCTTTTTAATATTCTATCCTAATGCATTCTCCAATACAACAGTTGTGACCTGCATTGTCTATGCATTGTTTTCAAATACTATTGTTCATTTACAGTGTGATCAGGTTTGTATAAAAAAAAATGAATGGTGTTCATTCCTATTTGCTATTGCACCTATTTCAAAATTAACTGATTACTTAATCTGCATATATTCAAGATCCTTTGCTATGGTTTTGGTGAAAAATCATTAAATAGAATTAGATCAGGAATTGAAGTGGTTTTTAATCTGCTCAGTTACTGTCTATTTTCAGCTAGCTTTTCAAATTTATATGATAAAACCTTTTATTCAACTTAATATAACTCCTGGGTTTAGTTTTATAAGCATTTTGAAGAATAACATTACATGAAAAATGTTAAGTATTTTTTTAAAAGGTTGACCATATTTTGTTTACGGTAACTCCGTAAATCAGAGTGGTAATCTCAAAAAATATTAAAGAATTTATTTGAGGAGAACTATTAGTCATTAAAAAAATTTATGTGAGGTGAAGTCTGCTAATGCCCAGCAATGCTTTCATATAGAAGTGTTCTCAGTGTTGAGGCAGTGTTGAGGCACATGTTTTTATTTAATGCTCCATTGTAATTCAGGGTTAATCAGTGTAGGACAGATAGACAGGCTCATCAAGACAGAAAGCCATCAATCTCTTGAATAGACCACTCAGTTGGACATGATGGAAAGTTAGGGCTCTGGTCGCAGGCCCCAGAACTGGGACTTTCTTTCAGGATAAGAATTCATATGAACTACAGAAACCTGCCAGAGAGCAACCTCAAAAATGTCTATCCTGTCTTTTCCCCAACTCCATGCCAAGTACAGAAGCTTGCTAGACAACAGAGTCTGTGCCAGTCACTCTGACTGACTCATTACTTCTTTTGCATTGGCTCAAAAGGAAGTTCAGCACTTGCTTCAGAAGGACCAAATACTCACTGCTTTTCCTCTCCTTGTACCCCACAATTTCATAACCATAAAATGAAATTTAATCATACCAGATCTGGGTCTTAGCTGATTGCTGTTCACTGTACAATTATTTCTTCATTAATTCTATCATGTACAGATTTGATCTTGAACTAGCTTTTCAGGCTTTGGCCCAAAAGAAGGCTAAGAAATAACTAAAAAACATCCTCGTGATCTCATCTGCTATAATAGTTTTGTGTCATTTCACTCAATTTCCCACTCAGAGCTGTGCTGCCCTAAATATACTATGTCATTCTTGGGTTAGTTTCATCTCTTTTCACAGCTAAATGGCCCCTATAGCTGATTCCTTTCTTATTTTTTCTTCAATATTCTCAGTCAGAAATTTGTGCTGATTATAAGCTTTTATATTTCTAATATTAAAAATCATATAAATTATTTTTTCTTCAAGATTTTAAATATTTTCTCTCTTGCACTGTTTTTTTTCCAACAATTTCAATTTTTGCAAGTATTTTCCTCTTCTTGTAATGACTGAATTTACCGTTGCAATATGTAATCACCATATATATAGTGAAAGAAACTTTTAACCTCTATTATTTACTATGAATTTCAAACACCTTTATCACTCCTTAAAAGTCATTGTATGGATTGAAACACACAAATGCGTACTGTGATTTTATAATATATTTCCTTGAAGACTCATCATTTTTTATATACTCTGATTGACTGTGGGTCAGTAGGCTATATTGGATTCTTCCTAGAGAGGACACAGGCATAAGACATTTTTGGTAGGAAATTGATTTAAGTATAAAATATGATTTTTTATCAGCAATTACAGTGGTGACACCATTATTTTTCTGGTTGTAACAACATGGTGTGCAATTTTGCATGCCATATCATACTCACCTACAGAAAGTGAAAGTGACAACTTGTCTGGCCTCAAAGAGACTGTTTTATATCCCAATAAAGTGAAAAATAACAGCAACAAATCAGGTAACACACCACAAATGGATTCTTTTTTCCCAATTAGATAGACTGAAGAGAGAGGTAGTACCCACTTATTAACTGTAGTAATCACATAAATTAAGAAACTGTTTCATTTAGATAATAACAATACTTACAATACATAAAAATGGTGTGGATTCTTCTTTACAAAAACTGTAATCATTTTTAATCCTCTCAAGTACATGGCATGTGACGTATGGCAAAGAAACAAACAAAGAAATAAAAGAAATAATTTATACAATACATATGATAAACGGTGAGGAAACATGAGTAACAGCTTAGAAACAAAATGCTAAGGCATGAATTTATGTAACAGTTGGTACAAAAATAAGGTGAAAGGCACTCTATTTTCCTGTATTATGCAAATAATATCTTATAGTTTGAATCATACTTCAGTTGAAAGCACCCAAAGTCTGTTACAAATGTACACAGAAGATCACTTAATCAGTTACCAAAGCAAATCAATTTCTGGCTAGAAGTGTGAGAAGAGCTGCTTATTTGATATAATGGAATGCTTTATTGCACCTAATGACAGTAGGTAAAGTGCATTCATTTGACAATGAAGAAAATTCGGTAAAGCTGACTTTAGGATATTTGGCAATGTGTAAAATTTTACAGACATTTTTGGCTTCATATGTGTTGACTTCTATTTATAAATCAAGTTTATTTCCACACTATTGATGTATAGGGATATTAAAGTACACTAGGACTATCAGAAATTAATACTGTGCCTTACTTAAGGTTTATTTGATAGTGTTAAGTATTTAGACTTCCAAGTTATACTATCAAGTACTTTCTGGTGAGGTGCAACTTCACCGGTGCTGAGTGCAGGGGGATGATTACTTCCCTAGTCCAGCTGGCCACGCTATTTCTGATACAGGCCAGGATGCTGTTGGCCTTCTTGGACACCTGGACACATTGCTGGCTCATAATCAGCATCCCCATGTCCTTTTCCACCAGACAGCTTTCCAGCAGTTCCTCCCCAAGACTGCAGTGCTACTGGGGTTGCTGTGACCCAAGTGCAGGACCCAGCACTTGTCATTGAATCTCATACTATTAGCTTTGGCCCATGAATCCACCCTGTCTGGATCCCTCAGTAGAGCCATCAAAGATTTAGTCAAGTGTTTGTGATTAATGAACCTAACGAAGAGATCTGGTCTTACTATTAGAAATATTTGTGCATAAACATGACAATTTTATCACAAACAGCACATTAATGCTAGTGTTAGAAGCTAGGTGAACCAGAGGGAACCATGGGTGGATGAGGGGAGAACAGGGGATGCTGTGTAGCTTGACTGCAGCAAGGCTTTTGACACAGTCTCCAATAACATACTCACAGGTAAGCTTAGTAAGTGTGAGTCAGATGCATATACAGTGAGGTGGACTGAGAACTGGCTGAATTGCAGAGCTCAGAGTGTTGTGATCAGTGTCGCAGAGTTGAGTTTGAGGTCTGTAACTAGCAGTGTTCCCCAGGAGCACTGAGTCCAGGCTTGTTCAATATATTCATCAACAACCCAGATGAGGGAAGAGAGTGTACCCTCAGCAAGTTTGCTGGTGAAACAAGAGTGGGAGGGGTGGCTGACACACCAGAAGTTTGTGCCACCATACAGCAAGATCTGGACAGGCTGGAGAGTTGGGGAGAGAAGAACCTGCTGAAACTCAACAATTGCAGCATCCTGGACCTAGGGAGGAATAACCCCATGCACTGGTACAGGTTAGGGGCTGACCTGCTGGAACACAACTCTGTGGAGAGAGGCCTTGGAATCTTGGTGGACAGCAACCTGACCATGAGCCAGCAACCGGCCCTTGAAGAAGGCCTATGGTCTCCTGAGATGCATTATAAAGAGCATGGTCAGAAAGTCAAGGGAGGTTATCCGCCCCCTCTACTCTGCCCTGGTGAGGCCACATCTGGAGTACTGTGTCCGGTTCCGGGCTCCCCAGGTCAAGAAGTACAAGGAAACTGGAAAGAGTCCAGTGGAGGGCTACAAAGATGATCAGGGGAATGGAGCACCTCTGTTACAAGGAAAGGCTGAGAAACCTGTGTCTGTTAAGCCTGGAGAAGAGAAGACTGAGAGGGAATCTCACCAATGCTTATAGATATCTGAAGGGCTGATGTGAAGAAGGTAGGTTAGGCTCTTCTCGGTGGTGGCTGTTGACAAGACAAGGGACAACAGACACAAACTAGATGACAGGAAATTCCATCTCAACATGAAGAAAAACTTCTCTACTTTGAGTGTAACAGTGCTGGAACAGGCTGCCCAGAAAGGTTGTGGAGTCTCCTTCACTAGAGATATTCAAAACTTGAGTGGATGTGTTCCTGTCTCACCTACTTTAGGTGAACCTACTTTGGCAGGGGAGTTGGACCATATTGTCTCTGAAGGTCCCTTCCAACCCTTACCATTCTGTGATTCTCTGATTCCACAACAGCACCATGCACCACAAGCTACAGTGACTTTCTAAGAGTCTCACTTTGGCTAACTAAAACAACCCAACCCTGCTTTATGTCTGGCATTTGGAAGGTCTGAGGTCTTTGTGACAGCATTTCTTGTAAGTTATATGCATCTAGTTAATTTACATTGCGACAGTGCTCAGAGTTACATAATCCCATTCTCCATGTTCCAGTCCACTACAGTCAAACTTTGGGCTGAATTTCATTTTTAAACAGTTGTTACAGATCTATGAAAAAGTGGTGTGTGATTGTGCGCATGTATGTGCATGTTGTCACTTCTGAGGCGTATAGGTGCTATGTTAAAGGTGTAACGGCACTAAATTAATCAGAAAACTTAGATACAAGGAACTCAGTATTTTCAGAGCGGCACATCTCAAGTAGTATATTTCAGAAGAAAATACTTTATTGTTCATGCAACTAAGAACCTCAGCTTCCCAAAACAAAACTCCAAGAAATCTCAAAATCTGATTTTTTTTTTTTGTTTTTACATTATCAGGTGACTATCATCTCATCAAATGCTTTTCTACAGGGTTTTTGCTTTTATATTGAAGAAAGCTAGAACAAGATTTTAGACAAAGTTTAGCAAGGGCTATGAATCTAGCTGACAGCTGAAGAGCATGCAGAAGCATAAAGTACCTAGACACCACAGAGGATATGTAGGCTTCTGTTGTGGAAGAAAAATACGTTCCCTATAAACTATTCCTTAAGAGTTCTAGTATTATACAGATAGCAGACAAAAGGTACCATCAAATGAGTATAAGAGAATTAGTGGTGTTCCACGTAGCATGGATTATTAGCCTCTGGAAATAGAATGCAAAGAAAGAGCAATTCTAGTTGTTCTTTTCAAAAGTTATGCTCCAGTTAACAGGCAGGAAATAAAAAGGTCATTGTAAAAATGCAATAATGTTTTGCCATACTGCTTGTTTTGGAGGCAAATGTTTTATTAAGATAATATAGTGTTCTTTCTAGAGACTGACTTCCCATGCTAAACAGAGGCAAATGGTTCAGA
Organism: Gallinago jamesoni; assembly: GCA_025769975.1. Classification (NCBI taxonomy): domain Eukaryota; kingdom Metazoa; phylum Chordata; class Aves; order Charadriiformes; family Scolopacidae; genus Gallinago; species Gallinago jamesoni. The sequence goes on along the minus strand of JAOQGH010000019.1, from coordinate 32,805,080 downwards.
GTTCCATCTGTTTGATTTCTTTTGCTCTTTTTTTCGGACATTTAGCTTTTATAATTTAGGACATTTAGGACAAAATTTAAGATTTTGGCTTTTTTTCAGGGAAGAAAAAAATAAAATCTGAGCACAAGATATTCCATAATAACTCCATTTTGGGAGGTAACAGCATACCTTCTTTTTTTTTCTCTTTTTTCTTTTTTTTTCTGAGGCACTGGTTAAATTCAGGCCTGTGGGACGTTTAGGCACTGAATAGGACATCTCAAATCTGAACCAAGGTACAGAAAGATGCAATCAGCGTGTCAAATCTCAAGAAGTAAATCCCACGAAGCTTCAGATTACAAATTAAGTGCAGTATGTAGCCTCATCTCCTCTACTTGCTGTGAGGTTTCCAGGAAGGTTTGAATATTATAAAATATGTAGTATGGCATAGAAACAAAAATTAAATTTGACAGCGATTTGTAGCATATGAAGGCACGGACCCCAGTCGCAAGTGCAACCACAATCGTTTATTACAATAAACATGCAGTTTTTATAATACTAATGTATCTTCTTTCCCAGCCAACAAGCCCCTGCAACCCCCAACTGCCAGACGGGTGGAATTCCCTTCAATCAGTCGGGCTGTTAGGCATTGTTTATGGGTCGTTAGGAGTTGATCACGGGGCCTTTCCTTGCCGGTGTTCCTGCTTCTTCTATTCCTTCTTCTGGTCTCTGCTTCTTCCACAATCCTGTAACCTTCCCATTCTCCCACAGTGATTGGGTACAGAGAAAGAATAGAATAATGCAAAGAAGTTTTCTGATTGTAAAGCTCTTCTTAATTTCCAAATGTGAATCTCTGTAGTCACCATCTCAGAGAAAAGTTAATGGATGAGTAGCAAAGCATTACCAACGTCTTCCGTCCCAACTCCTCCTTATACTAATGAATTATTTGGCAGGGATCTGTCTTCTGACAGTCCAAAACACATCCCTCAATTATTTTCTAGCTCTTTTTCTCATTTTCTGACATACTGGCTTTTTGGGGTTCCATACAAATTTAATGTTCCCCTGAGATGCCAAATGCTTGCTTCTTATTTATACTAACTTCCATTTAGTCTTTTGGGAAATGCTGAGGAGCTTTAGAAATTATAGAGCTTTAAAAATTACAAAAAAGATATAAATTTTTTTTTTCAAATTTTTGTGTAAGATTTGCACATATGTTTTACTGCCTGTTTCTTTTCAGGGGCTTCTTCTTAAACTGGAAGGCCAGGAGAAAAGAAAGACTGTAATTTACTATTCACTATTACATACTTTAAATTCTACAAGAGGTCATCTTGCACTGCACAACATTGGAACTTTGATATGGCATACTGCTTCTGAACCTCGGCTAATCCATCACCTGGTGGCAGGCTGCACACAGCATTAAAAGAGAACGTCATCTGTCAGATTCAGATAAGAATCTATATCTATTTGTTCATTTTATGAAGCTTTAGAAACAGGTATAAGTAACTACTACAAGGCATCACTGTGAGGACCAATGTTATTTGTCAGTGTACTATACGGGATACCAATCCAGACTGACCACATCATTAGGTGTTATTGAACTGTTCCAGCACTTACACAATAGTATGACAAAATAAGGTCTCACCAGCTACACAAACTGTAGGCATGCCTTTTTCCCTATACATTTGAATTTAGTGCTAGTACCACAGAGAGCTCTATAGAATTAATGACGCTGGATAGCTTGGCCATTGCTGTCAAGATCCATGAAAGTTCTGAATACAAGAAATTAAAATTCTTTTTCTTTATCATTCAAACCAGTTAAATACACAATATGAAAGCATTATTCATCACACTGAACTAAATTGTTAGCTTAGACAGTTCACAAGAACTAAAAAGTTGAGCTGTGACATGATGCTTAGAGAAATCAAAGACATCTTCTGCAATGGTATCAGCTCCCATCTTTAGTGGACAAACCCCATATTCACTAAAAATAGTTAATTCTGTAGTTTCAATATACTCCTCAGCAGTTTCCCAAATTAATGAAAATGTGGTGTAAATGGGGTTTGGTCTGAAATTTCATCTCTATGAAGGTTAAATCTCATAAGAACTCAGGGCCAAATCTGCATTATCCCTGATTCATTCCTAAACTCCCAATCTGAGCTGTTTCCTAAATCCTTGATCTTCATTCTTCCTGTGATACTGAAACAAAATAAGAAAAATACTGTGTATCACAACATCTTCATGCTTGTTTCCTTAGATATGCAGGAGATTACATCTGTTAGTTTCTTCATATTATATTTCATAAAATATTATGGATGGCGTGTCAAATCATTGTGAATCCACCTCTAAAAGAGAAGTAAATTTTGTAGAAGATTGATCCTTGTTCCTTTATTTCCTAGAAAACTTCTGATCCTTTAAAGATTCAAGTATACTTTAATTTTGTTTTTATACCTGGTCTAAATGCCATGTTTTAAATATCATGAAATTTCAATGTTTAAAATAATGAGTTGTAACATGGTATTTAGGTGATTTAAATACCATGAAAAATAGAAAAAAAACCTAACCAAACAAAAAAAAAACCCAAACCAGAAAAGTCTCTTTTTAATTAGTGTATTCCACACTTCTGATCTGTGGGCCAGGATTGATTAGTGGTGCAGTACTTCCTGTAACTCAAAATTCATATCCTTCTTCAGTATGGCTCTATTTCTGTGTGACCTAAAGGAAAACTGTTTCTGCACACAGTATTTGGACACTGGATTACTGATCACTACAGTATGTGTATTTGGTAAGGATTTTTGATTTACAATACTTCCTTTTGCTTGCTGGGGCCTACTCATTGGAATTATGTGAAGACTACCTGTCAGAAACCCAAACCAGCTTGCCAACTAATTTTAGTATGGAAAGTTAGGCTCTTAGATTCTGCTCTTTACATATACTACTCTGGTTTTGGTAGAAAAGGCACTTTGTAGGCAAATTCTTAGTTAAACACTTTGATTCCTCATTAAGAACATTCTCAAAAAGATAAAACACAAAACACCTTTTTGTTAAAGCTGAAGACTCAAAAGTTTCAAGAGTGCATAAAAATCAAAGCATTATTTTGCTTATTTGAGGAATATGCCTAATATAGTTTACATATTTTGCTCTTCTTTTCTTTTTTTTTTTTTGTTTAGATTAACACATTCATTTCAAGTTTCTCTCTGAGAGTCCTAGCACAGCAGTGTGCATGTTAAGATTATGAAATCTTTAACTTCAGCTTCATGAGAACTTAGGCATTTTTAAAATGTACTTTGAAAATGTTTACTAATGCCATTGTGTGATTATTTTCCCTGATACATAAGGAAACAAGTAACTTCCCTAGGTAACGTACCTGTCTTAATGTCTTTGTGAAGATGATGCTGAAATTATTCTGGAATTATAGCTGCTAACAGAAGAACATTGAAAAGCATTTAATTGAACGTTAAATATAATTACAAGAGTTATCAAGGCGAAGAAAAAATAATGCATTTGAAATTTCTAGTAAGTACCATTCATGAAAATTGTAAAATATGTGGGTGCAGTGGGGAAAAAAGTCACAAAGTAAAACAATTTTGCAAATTCATGAACATGCAAAGATATTAGCTTACATGGATGTACTATATAGAGGAGACACTCTGACACTACAGAAGAAGGTAGTCCAAGAGTAGTAGGATGGCCTTCTTTCCTAAAAATGCTGTCAGACTATCACATGACAGATTTCATGAACTACCTACTTCTTGGAAAAAATAATGGAGGGAAATATTCAGGTTAATTCTGCATCCCAAAGCAACTCTAACTGAACTCTGCCTGTGAATTGTTTATATGCATTAGTTATTCCATTGTGTAACCAATGAATATTTTTTTATGCTAATCTTGTTTGGCAGTACAGAATCTTTTTTATTCCAACTGATTGTGTTTGGATACCTTTCATTTTATATGGAAACTCTGAAGTCAGTATGTACTCAAGAGTATACGCTTTTGGGGGTTTGTCATTTATTTTTTTTTGTGTATGGATTTTTTTTTCAGTTCCTAGCAAGGTCTGATTTACTATTGGATTTTGCCTTAGGAAGCTTACAACTCCTCATGCCGGACACTCAATGACATAACCTCTTGTTCAGAAATTTACAAGTCAGCAGCAACCGATTAGACCTCTTGATGACAAAATGAGCTCTATCCCTACCTTGCTGTGTTGCAGCTTTCCAGTTTTGCGTTTTTTCTGGGCTTTTTACCTTTTATGTCAGCATTTTTCTCTTTAGTCTTAAAGCTGCTGCTTATAGCTGACTCAATAGTTCCAGTCCTTTGTTCCTTCTTTTCTGATGCTGCCTGGTCTTCACTCTGATACTAGCCCAAAGCTTGCCAAAATTTTCATAAAATAGAGCTGAAGTGCCATGGCTGTACTTTGCAAAATTACCTTTTAGGCCCTGGTGTCTGAACCCTGGGCTTATGGACTCTTAGGAAAATCATATGTGGGAAAGTAATCAAATATATGAATTGGCTGCAGTCAGCTAGACTTTCTGGGGTTGTATTCTAGACAGAGAAAAGGGAATGTTACCTTTCCTGCAGATCTTGATCTGCGGCCCTTAGACCCTCCCCTCTGCTCCCATCTTTTAATAATCAGCTACCCATAACACAGTTCTGTCTCAAAAACCTCCTGCTTCAGCCTTAATCTGTTCCTTATAGTATTTTCAGACGAGATTTTGATGAATTGTTCCATTGATCATTGAATTTCATGGTAGTACTACCTTGCTTCATCTCATTACACATAAGAAAGATGTTCAGCAGAATGCTTAGCAAAATGACCAGGAGAGGAGTCAGTAGTATATATTACTAGTTTCACTGCTATGTACACACTTCTCTTTTTCCAGTTCACTGCATATGTCAAAGACCTTTCAGTGTTAGGATATTTAAATATACTTTAAGGTCCTTCTACAACCAACTGAAATGTCCTTAACATTGTTGTAGGATTTGGTTCAAGAAGAGCAACAGAGATAACTTCTGGCCTCTCTCCTCCTTCTGGTTTTAAATAATTCACATACATACTTTCTTCTCCTTTCTTGAATTACATGCTGGCAATATGCCTAGTATTTCTAAAATGTCTGTATACTGATTTTGAAAGATTTTGGATCTTTCATGTTTATCACAGGATATCGCTGAGGTCATAAAACAGAATTAATTAGATTTCATCCAGAATTAATTTGAGAAAAAAGAAGATAGTCATAATCAGCATTTCGAGCAGAGGCACACAGTAATTTCTGATGTTAATTTTGATGTTAAGACCTCAGAAAAGCATAAAGTTCTGGCTTTATAACTATTAATTATGGGCTGGAAGATTTCAGGGACCAAACATTTTACCCAAACAATTTATTTTATTTGATTAAAAGCATTGTTTTGTAGCAAATGTTCTAAAAAACTCAAAGAGCCTATTGTCTCCCTTGTGCTGCTGCCTCCTCCCCTACTCAAAAAAAAAAAAACCACAAAAAACCAACCCCAAAAACCAAACCCCTCAAAACCAAAAAACACAGTGAAAAATGGAAAAATTCATGGGCTTAAAATAGTTGGTTGTTCTGAAAACAAATATGTTGATTTGTTTTGTTCTTTTTAGCATCAGATGTGTTGTGTGCTATTTCTAAATAAATGGTGCTATAAGACAAGCATATGTTGTTCTGTATCATGCACTGCAGGTGTTGCAGTACAGGCTTGCATAATGTGCCACCTGAAACTCAGAGAAGCTATTTCCTTTAAAAGGCCAGATTGTGGAGCCTTAGCTCACACTGATAAGCACTTACTGACGCAAGTAGTTCCACTAAAGCCCCTCCTTTCAAGTAAGAACTAACTAAACATGAGTAAGTTTTATAGGCCAGCTCTTAGCTTCCAGTGTATTTTGGCATTAACAATCACATACTGACTGATTCATTTTTAGATCCTCTATACCTACTAAAATATGTAGAATATGGACATTATTGGCAAGTACTTAGGAGTTAAAATCTGTTTCACATTACACAATTCATTAGATTAAAACTTTTAAGTGTAAAATCCAGCAGACCTCTGCTGTAAGTGTAGACTTTTACTTCTAATAATGTTGAACCTGAATAATGTAGACTGATACATAGGTTCAGCAAGTATTTGTTTAGGTAGATGTTAAGACTGAAGACTTACGTATACTTGCCATACAGCAAGGAGGGTAGAGTCCAAGGCAGACGGTAACTGTATCTAATAGGGAAGGTAGGTAGAAAACAGATGTTTTTTTTCTGGCCCAGACATGTAATGTGGGTTTGTATTATAAAACACTATACTTCTCCATTTATAGAATGTGGAGTTCTGCTGTGCCGTCTGTGATAAACTGTTTTAATCTGTACTGAAATGATTACTGTTTACCCCTTCACAGGCCTGCTGCTTTCAGAATCTGAGTTCATTGGGATAGAGACCACTGCAAATTTACTTGGTGTAACATGCATTTTCTGCCTGTACAACAAAAAGGACATTCTAATAATACAATTGGGGTACTTGGTTTTGTCAACCTTCTTACACCAGCTATGGGCATAATTGTGGAGGAAACTAGTCCAGATTTAGACTGAATTAGTAATTTAATTCTCAATTGACTGCATTTGAAAGTTGTCTTTAAAAGGAAACACAGTTGTGAAAGCTGCTGCTATCAACATAAAGAGAATGCACAAAATCAGCATGGAGGCATAATGACTGAAACCTCAAATGAGGCAAATAGTAGGTCCAATTGCTAAAGCTGTGGGTTACATAAGTATTACAGAGGAAATATTGCAAAATTCTTCCGGAATTCTCACTTGTTTCTGATGGAAGAATATACAAATGATGACTAAGGGAAGAAAGTAACACAAAATGTACTATAATCCAACCCCAGTGCAGACCAAATATCATATGCATTACCTTAAGCAATGTTGTATGGCCTCTTGGGTGACAATTGCAGGGCTGTTGTACTCAGGTAGATTTTGATGAAGTGAAAAGACACAATTTTTTTCACTGTCACTTAAGGGTTGAGTCACATGATGTAGAGTATAGGGTAAAATATATGGAACCTCTTAGATTTCATTAGAATTTCTCTTAAAAGAACCTTCTGTCTCAACTCTTCTCTCATATGATTGTCCCCACATGAGTACAAAAATCTTTATGCACATCCATACTTATTTATATATATAAAACACCCAACATCAGTGTAATATGTGCACTGTGTATATATACTATATATACATATGCACATACGCATGCATATGTATATATACATACATATCTATAAATGTACATGCATACATATATTATGTATAGAAGTTATAACACTTAAGTGAACCCTGACTGTGATTTGGGTTGAAACATAAGCAAATGGACTAAAATTACTAAATGTTGCCTAGGGCAACATTTTGTTGGTGGGTGATGTGACAAAAATAGAAACATCCTAATCTAATTTTCCATTCTTAGTCTAAATTTTTTCTATAAAATAAATTAGGTGTGTCATCATCAATACCATGCCTGGTATTGCTTCCTAGCAGATGCACAATAATTTCTCTACTTTTTTGGCTTCATCTTTCTGTTTTTCAGATAATTTGACTTTGTGGGCACTTTGCCATCTAAAAGATCTTTTACGTGATGCAATAATTTGATACTTAGTGTTACCACATATGTTGTTCCCTATAGGCACTTTGATTCTGCAACTTTTTATTCATCCACTTTCTACTGACATAGATGTAAGGACAGTTCAAATGAGAAAAAGGGGCTTCTACTGTCATTCTAGTGAATGCTTTCACAAAAGAAATGTGAGTGTTTAAGAATATGTTCCTTCATGTCTTTCTATAATTCTCTTTCTTCTTTGCCAAGAAGGGCTTTTTTTTTCTAAATTTTCAGAATTTTTTAAAGTTAAGATTTGGAGCCCATTGGTATTCTTTTTCAGGAAAAAATGGAAAATTTTTCCCCCATATTATAAATTCAGGTAGTCTATGACACTCTTGAAAGAAAAATTTGGCTGTAATTTGAATCTAGCACTGTTGTAGGTGTGTGTCACAGTGGTGTGTGGATCCCAACTCACTGACTGTCTGCAATGCATGACTCATTCCATCTGCGACATACAGTCAAATCCCCCTTCCCTGGAAATCATGGCCTTTGAAACAGGTCAGTGCATACCCTTACTTTGTCCTAACATCACATTAGAATATTACAATCTCAATTACATTTGCATTTGAAGCTCCTAAGTGCAACTGCACTTTTTGTTTTACATATACCCACAATGGTACTTGTAGAACTGGGGGGACTGCGAGGCTTGTGCTAGTCAAACAGTGTGGCAATTTAAGATCTAATGTAACTCTTCTTGAAAATAAATCTATCAGAAATTTCTTCATCTGCTGTAAACAAATGTAAATTCAAAACATTCATCAGTCATATTTTTTATATGTAAATCCCAGACACAATATTCTACCAATAGGCTCTGCATGCTTCTGGTTTTTTGTTAGGACTTGCCAAATCTGGCAGATGGCTGGGGGTGAGTCTGGGCACTTGCTCCTGGTAAGCACACACAGAAACACATGTGTGCAATACTCATATATGCACATAGACTGATCACCCTTCTCCTCAGCTGGTTGGGCTGAACATTCACTGGTGACCACATGCTGGTACATGCACCCATGCTGGTTCCAGTGGCTCTCACCATGGACACATGGACCCTGACCCATGGTCCACTCCCACAGCCACCACCCACCCCTCCACACACTGACGGGACATGGCCCCTCACCTGGGAGATGGAAATGGAGATCCAAGAGAAGACAGGGCAGACCATGCCGATGAGGTGCAGGGCATGGCCCCACAAGAACACCCACGAGCCCCTGCTCACACCTGTCTGGCCCCTTGTATCCCCTTTCCCCGCTGTTTCCTGATGTTTGCTCCTTGGAGGAGCAAGAACAACCACCCTTATCCGCACCTCTCCTGCCTCTGATTCCTCCCGTACACATCCCACAATAAGCCTTGTGCCACTCTCTACACCCCATGAAGTGTCCTGCACACCCAGAGAATGACCCCTCAGTTTGTGATAAGACCTGGAGAGCCCTCACAGATTCATGGTTCTGGGTGTCCCCAAGTCCCATGGGTGCAGGCTCCCTGGGACACCCTGTGGAGGGGCAGGCAGGCTCTGAGGGTTCTATCTGGGGTATAGACACTCCCTCCATGGTGCCTCTAGGGTTTCTCGTGGGGGTGTTGGTGTTATTTGGGTTCCCTGACCTGTCTTTTTTCCCCTGCTCTCTTTTGTGGAAATAGGCTGTTTTATCACTTAACCTAAGAGTTTTACCATGATAAATCAGTAATATTCAATATATCTTGTGTCGCTGATCAATAATATATAATTTAAATAGAAAGCACGTTGTTCAAAATGACATTTGCAGATAGTATACTGGGAGTTTTAAAATAATTCTGCATTGCATATGACTTCACATGGAATAACAGAGTATTCTGTTATCTATATTGTAAAGAAATTTGGAATTATAAATAGCTATGCTTCACCAAAATTAAGCCTAGCTTTAACTTGACTCTGAAGGAGTGTAATGGCCTGACTTCTGACTCTCTTAATTTTTAAAAAATTCTGCTGCAAGTAGAGTATGTCCCAGTAGAGGCAGATTATGGTTTGAGGTCCATTGAAGTCAATGTACAAAAGGACCTAATCTGAGATTAATCACCACAGCTCAGTTAATTTTCTACTCTCAAATTACGACCTGCTACTTTGAAACTTGTTACTACAGTATTCTTCTGCAACAACAGCAAATTACACTAAAGTGAAATTTAGTTAATTCAAATGAGCTTTACTTCCAAATACTTGTTGGTGGGTGGTTGAGATTTACTGACTGCTTTGCAAAAGTCAGAAGCCCACCTCAGATCCTTGAAGACACCCAGACCTCAGCTATTGTTGTGAGTTATTTCACCCTGTCAGCAGCTCAAGGTTCTTCCTGGCTCCCCCAAGTGACAGCTCCTAGTTCTATGCTGGCAGTAGTGAGAGAACAGGATCGAGTATTTTTTCTAAGCTGATTTATGCTAATACATGGGTTATGGTTTCTTCCCCTCCTCCCAACATGCATTTGCACATGCACATTCCCCACTGCCTTCTCACTTTCCTCCAACACTTATTGAAGGAACAGCCTCACAGTGCTGGGAAAGACTGGGTGAGACATGAAAATTCAGTTGTTGAGAAACCAGCTTTAGCCTCATGTGTGTTGGTGTGTTTCTGGGACTGAAGTAAACAGAATCAAACCCTATTAACAGAAATATTTTTTCTCTCAGAAAAAGTCAATACTTTGTCATGACTTATGATTGTTTGAATTTAAAGTGCAATTGACATAACCTACCTAAATATCCTGAGGCAATGGGCATTCTTCATATGGGATGGTTAACAGCTATATAAGCCAAATAGAGACTAGTTGGAAGAAAATATTATTGTTGAGCTAACTTCTCAATAGATCAGCTTATTGCATAGTTTGGCACATCCCAGGCAGATCTAGAAGAAGGTAGTTTACTTCCAGATATATTTCTCCATAGTTAACTTTGGGCGCTGTAACTATATTTCACAGTAAATAGTAATAGATAATACATATATTTTTGTCATTCCTAATTGCATGATGAGGAATGAAGATGTGTAAAGATGAATGTTAAAATTAATCCTTGTAAACAATCAATCTGGTCTGAGCCAGGCATCAAATGGACAGGAACTAGAATATATTATTTCAGGAGTATTCTTCCGTTTTTTTATCTATGGTAACTTAGAAGTTTATGGTACATGCTCTGTTTAGATGGAAGCTAAAACATTTATCATGACGAGAAGACAGATTTGATAAAACCAGCAGTAATGAACAGATGATTACACCTTCAGCTTGTTCTTATATTGCCTATTATATTTAAATGCTAGAAAAAATAATGGATTTGACACAAATACCAGTTTTGCACACAGCCATTTTAGCTGCTTATTTTAACTATGTTTTCAGCCCAACCATGTCTTGTTTTCTTCAACACAGTGTGCAAAAGAGACAGTGTATTCATTCTTATTGATTAAACTAGTATTTATTAAACTATTTACAATCATATGTTTCTGAGGCAATGCCTTCACAATGGTTGCATGTATACTTATATACGTGTATATACACTCATGCCTATAAATAGAGAAGTTTTTTCTGTGGCTGAAAGTGGTTGTGGTTGCTACAGACCCGTTCTTGATTCCTGGCATGGAGGAAAGTCGTGACAGGAAAATAACATATCTGACCCAGAAATTTTTAGATGTGTTGTAGTATAGCATCAAAGCTCTAACCATTATATCCACACTTATGTCAATGCAAGAAATGCTGTGAAAAAATGGTGTGAATTCCCAGTAAATGCTGTGAATGCCACTCAGGTATAGTTAAGAATTTGTACTGGAATCTTGTGTTAATAACTTTTTTATTAAGCATTTATAAGCCACTTTCTTATCAAAGGTCATTCATTAAGATGCACTCTTAGTTTAAGGCTTTTTTTGTATTATAATTGCAGCTTTCACTCCTTCAGAAAAATACAGGGCAGTATCCATTGCTTCTGCTTTATTGTGGCCATGGAAATCACCTCATGAGTAGTAGTTTAGTGTTTATGTCCTACATATGCCTTCTCTCATTTGTATTGCTTGTGTGCATATTTTCAACTGATAATCTCTGAATGTATGTATATAAAAAATCTTTTTTTTAAACTTTGATTAAGATGCTTCAGTTTATTAAATTTGTATAGGCTTAATATACTCAGTGTGACCATTAAGCATTTATGAAAAGAGAGTTGTTACATCTGACTGTAGATGTTCACTGTATCTTGTCATTTCTTGTCATTCCTTGCCAAAGTGACCCTAAGTTATAACATGTCTAACTTACTGTCATTGCTACGCCAGACATTTTGGTATTTGATGTAGAAAGTGCCATTGTGACTGTCAAGGAATGATGCATGGGAATCTATGAAATACTTTTGTGTGTGTGTGTGTAAGAAAAGTAAATCTTTTAGAAAAACTGACTAACCTGTAGGAAAATAAGAAGAAAATAGACTAATGCATTAAGATACTTTATTTTCATAAAATGTGTATACATTTCCCTAATAACCTACTATTTGTATGTATCAAAGTAATATTTTTTTCCATTTTTATTTCTTAGCAGTGTTTTAAGTCTTCAAATATATCTATGAGCTGGAAAAATAGGGAAGTTATTGTATATATGCCATAGCCTATGGATATAAATAGTGTACATCCCCCAGGGTGCAGAAGTGAGTACTCCAGAACACAGACAACTCCTAAAAAGAGTACAGTGATATTTGAAATCATTGGTTTCGGAGCCTTGTTTACACCAACAGGCCCAAAAATGCCCTCCAGACCCTGAGGGTGTGACCACCTAAACTTAAGGTCTGCTCTGATACCGTGAAGCTTGGTTAATTTTGGGTGAAACTTCTGTCAAAAGAGTGAAGTTGTGAGACAGGGCTGCTTGAGAAGCCTTCCCTGGGCCTTGAGAGCTCATTCATGTCACTTTGCGTGGTGTCCTGGCCCAAGCTGTGCTGCAGCTAGGAGCCAGCCATTGCCCAGCCATGCACCAGCCCATTGGCCAGACCTTGGACCTGCCTGGTGCCTGTAGGCCTTTCTGGCCCTGCCAGCTGTGTGGTGGGGCAGCCCTTGGTAGGCGTGTCCTCATGCCTCTTTATGTTGAGGCAGGTGCTCCCATTTCCAATGCCACGTTGAAAGAAGAAATTGCGGCTGAAAAGCCTTAGCCTGGATGAAGAAAACTTAGAAAAAACTACTTAGAAGGAAGAATTTCTAATGGGTATTCAGTGGGAACCATGTGGAAGATAAAGAAGGAGTTATCACATATGAGTGGCAGTGATGAAAAAAAATGTTCATTTCTCTCTGGAACTGGATGATGCTGTTTTCTAATATGAGACCACAATGAAACATCCACTTTTGAAACAATTTCTGCCCCAGTTCTCCCCCCAGGTCTAGTCACTGTCCTGCTGGCAAAAGTTGCCTTGTCTTCCAATCTGCCCATGTCTACTGCTTATATATCACTTACTTATCACCATGCTGTCAAAGCAAACTGGCTTAACCCAAAAATTTGAAATAGTAGATCTTTGCTAATGAAGCCCATTTTGATGGAAACAGTACAAGGAGAACTCACACAACAGCTGAACTGGCTCATCAGAGGCTGTTAAAGTGTTTGCTCCCTAAAATGAAATGGCTTTAACAGACCTAGCATTTTACCCAAGCGGCCTAGCAGATTTGACAGAGAGCTCCAGAGGAGAAACAAAATACAGGAATTTAATAGAAATATATAAGGAGAGGGAGCAGAGAAATGTGCATGCTGCAAATTGTGAGCTGGAAACATTTTGGGTGTATTCTGCAACAACATTCAATAGATGTCATTGTTTTATGATGCTGTGATTGTCTTCTATTGAAAACATAAAAAAACTCAATGGATTGTGACTCAAGGGTATAGGAAAGAGATGCTGAAATTTGAAAGAGCAGATTTTATAACTATGAAAAAATGCTCTTACAAAAAGGCTGAAAAGCAAAGCAGAAAACCTCAGACATAGTATATATAGCCTGCAGGCTATTTCTGGACACTGTTCTCAAGAAATGAGTGGTTTGCATACTAATGAGAAGAAAATGTTGAAATAAAAGAGTGATATTAAAATCTCTGTGACATGGAAAGACAGTAAAGGTATTGCTAGACAGAAATACTACCCTTTGAGAAGTGAGCTCCCATCCTGAAGGAGTTAGATTGCAGACTATACGAGCTAACATTGAATTCTGAAACATAACAGGAAAAAATGGTAAAAAGAGTAATTTCAATTTCAAGATTAATCATTGAAATAGAATTAGTTTCAGGAATTTAACGTACTGATAAATTCTAAAATGTACTATGTTGTTCTAAAATGAATCTATCTCCTTTTCTTCTCTGCTATCATTCTGCCTCAACATCTTTTCTTTTTTTTCACCTTAAAACATCTTGTGGAAAATATCCACACATCTGAGGATACTTATTTGAAGCTAATACGATTTATTTCATAGAAATTGAAATTTTCACAGGAAAACCTTTAGAGTAGTTTGAAATCACTATACAAAATGGTTGCTATCATCTTTTAAATCAAAGCACCAGGCTAGCTTCACTACCTCTGTGAAATGCTGATCAGGTTTTGTACTTTAATGGCAACTATGAAGTCTTGACTATTGTCGTGGTTTCAGCCAAAATCACTGCAACCAGACCGACAGATGTCCCTTCCCCCCTCCCCCAAACGAGAAGAGAGGAAGAGA
>JAOQGH010000019.1:32757890-32789329 GCA_025769975.1 Gallinago jamesoni | reverse complement strand
CTCATGTTGAGCTTCTCATCCACAAGCACTCCCAAGTCCTTCTCCTCAGGGCTGCTTTCCAGCCATTCTCTGCCCAAACTGTATTTGTGCCTGGAATTGCCATGCCCCATGTGCAGGACCCTGCACTTGGCTTGGTTGAACTTCATGCAATTTGCATGAGCCCATCTCTCCAGCCTGTCCAGGTCCCTTGGGATGGCATCCCTTCCCTCCAGCATGTCAAGTGCGCCACCGAGCTTGGTGTAGTCAGCAAACTTGCTGAGGGTGCAGTCTATCCCACTGTCCATGTCACCGACAAAGATGTTAACTAGTACTGGTCCCAGTACCGGCCCCTGAGGAACACCACTCATTACTGTCCGCCACTTGGACATTGAGCCATTGAATGCAACCCTTTGAGTGCGGCCATCTAGCCAGTTCCTTGTCCACCGAGTGTGGATGACAGTTTTCCTCAAAAATTTCAAATTTAAGTTACTGAAAAGAAGGAATTGTAAATGACAGTCAGTCAGTATTCATTCTAGGACACAAAGTTTAAAAATATCTTGGGAAAAAATTCTAATATTAATACCTGAAATGCACCTTGTTTGTTGTTCAAGATAGCGATGGAAACTTCCTTCTGTTTTTCTTCTTTTGGTTTCTTGAAGCATGAAATTACATGGTTTACTTAATTGTTGTCTTAATAGAGAGGTCATTCAATATTTGGACGATTCTTCAAGATGGTTTTATTAGTAGAACTTCAGGTGTGTTGTTATTCTCTTTTGCTAAAAAATCTTCTGGGAAAGAAGATACGAAAGCCATTTACTAGATGTTTTAAGTAATTTTGTTTCATAAAGGAAGAATCAAAGAGAAACAAAAAGAGTTAAAGAATGAGAGAAGGCAAAAAGACTCACAAAGAAGCTTCCCTTGTGGAAGATTCCATAAAGAAGCATATTTTTCACCTTCCTAAATTATGTGTTTGCACAAAGCAGGAAGAACAGAAACATCTTCATATTAGTGCATTTGGGTGCTAAAATGGTGAAAGAACAATGAAGTGCACACCACATCTTTTACTTTCATTTTCCTCACTGATGGCATCTGCCATTTTCCTTCTCATTTTCAATATGAAGAAAAAAAAACCTGCTAGTAAATGACACCTTCTGATCTGCAGCATAGAAGCCTAGAGGGACTTGTTCACTCAAGCTCACAGGTAACATAAGCAGCATGCTGGAGCTCATATATTTTTTCCAATTCAGAATTGCCTGAACACCTAGATCTCAGATGACTTGCAACATGATGTGTAAGAGTGGATAGTTTCACACAGCTTATATCTTTTTTTCATCACATTTCATATGGGGAAGAAAAAAAATCCATCTGTGTCTTTTTGCAGGATGTGTCCACAATTTATTCTACAACTATTCCTTTCATTATGTTAATAATGGGTTCCGTGCATCTGCTCTTTGGCAAATTGTATACACAATTTACTTCTGGTTTGGATATTTCGACAATGCAAATTTAAATAATTTCAAACACAGTTCAGCACATGAATGGCCAGGTCTGTTTTCCTCAAAATCTCCATGAAAACTAAACTCATTAGCTGAAATAAACTGCATCAGCTCTGCTCCATTTTTGATGTAGCACCTGGTATTGTTTAATTGAATTTAATTTAATAGAAATGATCCAATCATTCTCCCACCTCCTGTTCACTTTTACCTCTTCCATAAAGCCACAATTCACAGGAGATGTACTATCTACACATCAAAACTCCTTCTTTTTTATTTTTTTTTCTTTTATTGAACCTTGTAAGTTATTAAAAATACACAGCATTTATTACAATAACTTTTTGATCATATGAAGTGAGTCACATATTAAGTTAATGAACTTAAAAATCAAATTAAAATGAACTTGAAAAATACAATCATTCATTTTAATACAAGAGTTGAAATATAGGAATAATATTAAGAATGAGACCTTGAGTCCAAAACAAACCCCATATTTATCAGCCTCTGTGTGGGGGGCGTGGGTAAGGAATGGACAGAGGTTTGTCTAGCACTCTCCACTTTCTGACTTGCTTTTTAACATCTGTGTTAATATTTAGCTGAAAGACAGTCATTCAGTGCTGGCATGGATCGTAGCTGCTGCAATTCATTTCCTGGGGATGAAGAAGAAAGAGAGGAATAAAGGTGACTAAAAAGAGTGCCTGAGTTTCTGTGTCTTCTGGGAAAGCACCTATACTGATGCATTTTATGAGCAAATCCTTGCTCAAGGCTTTACATAACCTAGAAATTTAACCAGGAAGCCTTAAAAGAATTTTAAATCAAAAAGTATGGGGGTTCCCAGGTACTTCTGAACTGTTTTATAAGAATATCCTTACTGCTTGCTAAATATTCAGAAAAACTGTCTTATTGTCGCAACTGCTAAGATGCATGTGAAAAGGTATATTCAATCTACATATTTGGTTGGGATTTTTTGCTTGTTTCTCAGAACAGTAAAACTTTTGACTTCCTTTGGAAGATACCTGTTCTGAAATAAGAAAACAAGAACAGGTTAAATAAAAAGGATAACATTCTAAGATGTTGCAATTACTGGAGATTTTTTTTTCTGATTGCAGTTCATCTTTTGTCAGTAAAAACAATACAGCCATGTAAGGATAATGGCTGACTTTACATTTTAAAGCAATATCTAAAATTATTTGTTAACAGATTGTTTCATCCCTTGGAAATATTATCTTTCTCTCCCTAAAAGCTGAGCTCTGACTTCCATGCATACAATGACTTCTCACCTGTTTCTTTCCATTTTTTATTTCCTTCACTTGTGTAGAAGACAGCTCTTAAGATAGGGGAGGATTAATCTAAACAATCACAAATAAAATTAAGAGATTTTATATTTAAAGTAAAACTAGTAAATTCATAAAAGTGAAAACTTAATAATGTTCCCTTCATAAAGAATGAAAGCTACTTACAGAAAAGCTTTTTATCTGGTCATGCACCTTGGCTGTGTCTGGAACTAAATTAATTCAAAGTTTCACAGGATCATCTGACCTTAGAAGACTTATTACAAAAGGCTACACAGGAAATTTTAGATAAACAGAAAAACATTTTCATTATGGAGACACATGATACAAAGCCAAAATATTAGTCAATCAGTGAGTATTCACTGATTTTACTTTTTATCCAGGGAATTTTGTGTGTAAATTAGTGATGAGCATTTTCCAAAGAAATGGAAGGTAGCAGAAAACATGTTTCCCTACATAAGTGCAGGATACATGATAAAAAACAACTGTGATCATGTGCATCAAGGCAGCGCAGCTGTGAACATCATTGTGCCTCCCAGGACACCACGAGTATCTGTAGAGTATGGCTGAAAATTCTCAGTTTAAACTGATATCTCTCAAAGAATGTGACACAAATTTTCTGCAGCTCCAACTTGTTTGTTTGCCCTTGGTCTTCTAGACCCAGGTATATGAGTAGGCAGGTACGTCAGTGTTTTTGTAGGGGGGGAGCACTCCAGTAGCGAGCACTACTTTCTCAGGAAGACATTTCTTAGCCATCATTTTAAAGATGCTTAGTGTCATCCAATGACCGGTATATAAACAGAGTCTTTGAAGTTTCACTGACAGTAAATTTATAAGGAGTTTAGTTTATATGACCCAAAGGCATAATCCTTGCTTTAGAAGTAACATTGGACTGTTGAAAGGACCATACATTTTTTCTCTATATATAAAGCATGAAACCTCTGAAAAGAAATAGTAGTGCTCTGACACAAAAGTTGCTAACATCTGATAAAATTATTCAGAAGTTTAAAAATATATAATATGAGAAAAAATAAAGACTTTAGCACAAGAGAACTGCCATGGTAATATGGTAAAATTGCCAGATGTGTTCCATGACAAATCCTGTTTCTAACTTTCCAATTTTTCTAGGCTTTAATCACTTGATATGAAAATTTCTCTGCTTCCTGCCTGATTCTGGATGAGCTACTTGGGAAAATAAACCAGAAAAACTAGCTGGTTCTAGTTCCAAGTTAGAGACATTTTAATCCCCCTGTCAAAGGTAAAAATATTCTGGCTTTTTTTTTTCCCCTTAATTCCCTTTGAAGGCAGGGGGGAAGGACAGGTAGGAGAAGGGGAAAGAGAAACTATGTTAAATATCAGAGGAACTTGAAACAGAAGCTTGACCTTTTGTAAGTGGACACAGCCGGCATTTGTGTCATTCAACATTGTGTCAAATGTGATGAAAGTCTTACTTTTAAAACAGAAAGTTTTGATCATGTTAAGGAAATAGTTTTCAGTCAGAAACTACTTATGTAGAAAAATCCTAGTTAATTTTTCCTAGTTCTTTCTTTTTTTTGAAAGTTAGAAATTTCTGATTTCATCTCTTGGTTAGGTTAATGTACAAAGGTCACTTTTGCATACAATGGAAAATTTATGAACAAAATGATACATGGAGCATTGAACACAGGAAAGAAAGAATAACAACTTTATATATCTTCTGGTAATTTTCAGTGTTTGGATCTTTTAAATTTGCTGGAGTTACTATTGTGTGGTATACAGAGATTAATTTGCTCAGCAAGCAAATACTTATGCTCTAATGAGTTTAAACCTTATGCCAGGCCAACTCTAATTGATCCTGCTCTTCAGGAGAAATCCTTTTCTTAATGATCCCTTCAAGAAGCTTAATAGACATGAGAAGTTTTACCTTGTAGTCTTTCAAGTATGAGTTCTTGATGGAAACTTAATGAGTGACTTTCTGCTGTTTCTCTTTTGAGTTTATCACAAGCTTAACACCCCTCTGTTAACTCTAAAGTTAACAAGATGTCTGACAACCTGCTGCATTGTTTAGCATCATTTAATTGGTAATTTTTTTGGTAATATTGATCTCACTGAGAAAATCAGTATGTCTCTGGCACTAGTAGTAAGTGTTACTGTCTCAGCAGTTGGTTTGTGGAAATACATTGATTTTAATGACTGTGACTGATGTAATGCCTTTTTGAGCTTCAGGTAGATGGGGCCTATGAAAAGTTGAGAAAGTTTTCAGAAACCAGAAGGTGTTTGAATTACTGTAGAAGAGATGCCAACAAAACAACAAAATCCATAAAATCTACATTCTGATCAAAGGTTGCAGAGAGGCCACTTATGTCAGAAGACACTTTTCTTCCTTCTTTTCCCTTCTGCTTCCCCTTCCCCCCCCCCTTCCCCTTCCCCATTTCACTTTCCCTTTCCTTTCGTGCCCCCCGCCCCCCCTTTTCTCTTTTCTTTTTTTCTCTACTGTAGAGAAAAGACTTAATCACCAAAGGAAAAGCCATGCTTGATCTTTGGATAGCACATTCAGAGTACTACCAGGCAGTATTCACAGGAGGCATTGTTTCTCAAAGGTGAGATGCTTTGTTCATCTATTTGTGCTGCAGAAGGAACAGTAGTTATGCTTTGGAAAATGCAGTTTACTCTATTTAGTCTGGAAAAATTGCTGTGGAAAACCAACATTATAAGCACACACTACTTCTTGCAACTTCATTTTAGGACTCCTACATGTAAAGAAGAGTCTACACCAGGCCCAAATTTAGGACCCAGTTACCAGTAGGTACTACCTGCTTATTAAATAGAGATATAGTCAGTAGAACTGAATGTAACAGATGAAATACCTTATTTCCTGTATAGGAACTTGCATAGCGTAATCTAAATCTAAATCTAAATCTAAATCTGGACTGGAATCTAGGTGTACTAGGTGGATAGACATTAATCTAGCCTCTAAGCACTTAAATGTGAAGCAAGATCTGTATAATCTATTAAGTAAAAAAATAAACAAGCAAACAAATCCCACCAATACATGAAAAACAAAGGCCCTTAATATAAGAAATAATGCATGATTTATACATACATATATGTGTAATCATACAGAGGCAATATTGCTTTCATAACTCTTGTGGATGATTTTTCTGCTCTCGGGTCTGTTATTGAAAACCTGAGAAGAGGAAAATCTTAAGGATCAGTTGTCAGATCTTAAGGATCCAACCAGTCAGGTTGGATTTCTCCAAAAATAGTCTGGGAGAAAGCAGGAAAAAGCTTACATGAACTGGACCTATAGATAGCTCACTATATCAGTGTGGAAATATAAGAAAGTAAAAGATATGGATTTTATAGCAAATGCACAAGTAGGTATTGGAAAGCTGGGAGAAAACATTAAAATCCAAGACAGAAGATCCTGAGGCTCTGCAAAAGCAGAATGTATTGCATATATCCTGTTAATTGGGTGCTCATTCTTACTCCCAGAAGAAAGACGGGGCTTTCCAAGCTTCCTCTACTAGAGAAACAAATGGAACAACTGAGTTAAGTGAAATTAAAGATAGATCACAAAAAAATCATACAATTTTACGTAGAAAACCATACAATTTACAATTAGAGTTGTAAAACAAACTTAAATTAAAATCCAGAACAACACAAATCAACAAAAGCCAAAACCATCTGTGGCACTGTGGAAATTCAGGGCTAGATCCCTAGATATATAAAAATAAAGTGTATGCAGTAAACAATGAAATTAATAATGAAATAATGAATGTCTTAGCATGAAAATGGAGAGAATTAAGGCAATGTGTGTGTATATACATTTATACATGTACACATAGGCTATACAAATATATACATGCATATATATCTATAAGCATATACATGTATATGCGTGTATACATACATACATATGCATATGAGCAATTTATATCTATAGATTTATCTATAAAGCATATATAGGCATATGGACTTGTATATGTATGTATTTATTATCTAGGTTTCAAGTACCACTAGGTACATATATACCAGTAAGTATGTATCTAAGTAAACACTTTTCTCCCTTTCCTTCTCTTAATGAGAAACTTTAGTGAGCTTTGTTTCTGTTTTCAGGCTAGTCACAATTGAAGCATTGCCTTTATCATTGCATAGCTCAGTTATACCCAGGGTTTTGGTGTAGTTTACAGTGTCATGATCATAAGAAATTATCTTCCTTTCATGCTTCAAATAATGAAGGATCTACCTTTATAACTTTTTTTCCTAGTTTTTATTTTTCAGCATGACCACAATATGTATTTCCCTACCAACAGGTTTATTGTTATTATTCCTCTCAAATATGTGGTTATCCAGTTCATTTATCTAAGAAATAAAATGTAAATTAAATTGGATTTATAGAATTTTAATGAATCCATGATATCTTAATTTCTAATCTTTTATTAAGAATGCTAAAATTGAACATGACTAATGACATGCTACTGATGACATCTATTTATAAAATTACAAATATTTAATAATACTCTTACATTTTTGGTATACTTTAAGAATGAAGGCTCATAAATGTGTGTATTTTGCCTTCTATACAGATCCTACCTGACTTTAGCACTACACTAAATCATGGAAATCATGCCACTGTATTGTACTTGATTCACCCTCTTCTAAGTAACACTGAAGTTTCCCACAAACTAACAAAAGGATTCCAGGAAAATTAGACCAGAGCATTTAACTATGGCAGATTTTTTTTAAATGCTATATTCTACTTCTAGTTCAGTATTTGCATGTGTGTCGGTCCATTAAAATAATAACATGGTTAATATTCTAGTGTTTTGATGCAGGAGGACATTTTACTTTGAAATGGTTTGCTGATGTAAATTAAATTTTCTACAAAATGTTTTGGGTTTGGCTTGTTGGGAATTAGGTTGATGGGTGTTGTTTTTTTTTTTTTGGGGGGAGGGGGTTAGGGGGAATTGTGAATAACACAAAAGCAAAAAACAGTTAAATTACCTGTTAGCTGTGCATATCAGCGCAAAGAGAAAATACTTTTAATAGTAGATGTTATATGTCTCCTATTATAAACATCTAGACTAGAATATGGAGCTAATATGCCAAGAAGAGAAGTTTCAGTACATATTTCTTTCTAAACAATTAAATAACTAAGGTGAGGGGCACCATATTCAAGACAGTACTGAATAATACTCTGTTACTCCTGCCTTTGTCCTGCTACTTTTTCTGCTGTGCTATTTATCTTTCCCACTGTTACTGCTTCCCTGTCACTTTATAAATTTTTGTTAATGAGCAAATGAATAACTGCCAGACTCCAGTTTTACATCTACACAATTCAACATCAGATTCAATATTACTCATATGTATTACTGCTAGAGCTGTCATAAAACAGCTAGACCTGCACACAAGGTATTAATAATAAAATCACCTAATGAGAAATATGGAGGATGTGTTACTCATTTGTAAACATCATATATTTAAGCGTGCCCATTATGCAAGGCAAAGTGATGTCGATTTGAAAGATATCAAATGCAACTTCAGTCATAAGTCTTAAAATAAACCTTTTTGTTTCACCTGTTACACTAAAACAGTATACTCTATGGTCTACTGATCTAGTATGTTATACATACATATTATATAATTAATATAAATAATCATCAACCCACTTGGAAGTTACATTTATTTTCACTTTTCCATAGCACAGCAAAATACATGTCATATTTTAGGAACAGAGAAAGGCTATCTGAACATTAGTGTTTAAAATCTAGGTTCTTCTGAGGTAAATGGGAGTTTTGCCATTGTATTCAACACTATGGTTACTACTCACCAGAGAATTAATTTGTTGTGAAGCTGATTCTGATGAATCAACACAGCAGCTGGTGATTTCCATATTTGGAACATTAATGGAAACTCTTGGCCTTTCGGCTCACTTTTTAAAAGTGAGTATGTGAAATGTGTGTATAATTTTGTAACGTTATTTTTGGTATATGAAGATCAGTGGCCCAGTCCATCTAGCCATGAACCATGAGATTAATGAGAACTGGGAGTACTCAATACTAGGAAGACTGTTTTGGAGAGCCATTCACTCTAGGTCTATGGGAAAGACCAGGCAAATTTTTCATGAGATTATTATAAGGGCAAAAAGATCAGTGAAGAATTTTTAGAGGTAGAACTTTATCTAGACACCTTCTCTGCTGACCTTCTTTTAGGGCTCTTTGTAGGACCCAGAAGTCCCTGTCTCATGAAAACCTTTTAACAAGAATTTATACCTATTTTCTTAAGTATTTTCTTTCTTCTTTTTCTCCTCCTCTGCCTCCTCTTCTTCCTCCTCCTTGTTCTCCTTCTTCTTCCTCTTCTTCTTTTGATAACTCTTTATTTATTTCTGTGCTCTTTTTGTTTTAAGATGGCTTCATACCTTGAATTTCTGTTACTTCATTGCTGTCAATGTGTGTTTATTTTCAGTTCCCACTACAAGGGTAAGAGGGCCTTGAGGAGACATCGAAAGTTCTGGCAAAAAGGTGTTGCTGATGACAGTTGATGCTTGCAGCCTCACAGAGTAGATTAAACAGACAAGTGTTTTGCAGTCCGAAAAGTCCTTTTCTCATTTACTTTCATGTTGACTTTTAATATAAAGCTTAAATTACAACCACATTGCCCAGATTCACGGACCTTCTTAAGCACCAGTCATCCCATGCACCAATCAAGCAAATAAGATGCACAATCAAGACAATATCTAGACCATAATGAAGTCAGTGTTTAAATTTCATTCATGTCTTTGGCAGTAGTGTCATATTTAAAACAGGGCTCTTCTAATCTACTCCAGGTTGA
The DNA here is from genome assembly GCA_025769975.1 of Gallinago jamesoni. Taxonomy (NCBI): domain Eukaryota; kingdom Metazoa; phylum Chordata; class Aves; order Charadriiformes; family Scolopacidae; genus Gallinago; species Gallinago jamesoni. The sequence continues at coordinate 32,779,752 of JAOQGH010000019.1, read as the reverse complement.
ATCTTACCACTGTGAGCAAATGACAATCAAATCAGTCTTAGTTTTCTTTGTGGGGCATAAGCTATGACTAAGACAATTACGTAAGTCTACTGATCCCATATTATTAACACTAAATTACAATAATATCTTCATATGATTAAGCAAGAATAATAATTATATTGATTATTAACTTTTATATTTAAAGAAAGAAGAAGTCACCTTATTGTTAAAAAAAGTCATGGCTTTTTTTTAATGTTACATTGTGCTGCTCTAAACCTACAGCATTTACACAGACACAGTATGCAAATAACCTAAGTACAGAATTGAACAGTTAATGATTTGGGATGCAAGTCCCATATAATTAGTATGACACTTCAAATTCCTCTACCTTCAAGTTCTGCGTATGCATACATTAGCATGAGTTAATGTGAAATTTTTGTCTAAGCAAGGCTACATGTGGGTTAGGAAAAATTTATATAGCTAAGATTATGTAAATAGACAGTAAAACACTGTGAGTTACAACCAGAAATAAATGTTACACACACACGGAAAAAAGAAATACCTAAATAATCTGAACATCACGTGTTAGACTAAGGATAATATTACTACAGATCAGTAGAAATGTATTTTTGAAAAATCATGGTCATACTTTCCTCTTTAAAGGTTTTTTAATGTTCTTTTAACACACACTTTGACACGTCTTCTTCTTGCTTTGATTAGACTAAATTTTTAGCTGTACATAGGATAAGTGCAATGAAAAGTTATCCAGAAAGAACAACAGTTCTTTAAATACTTAAACTGATAATGGTCAGAATTCTATTCCCATCTTTAGGTTAAATAAAAGGTAGAAATACTCAAGCCTCAATGCTTCAAAGGAACAGCAAAATTTTTAAATTCTGCAAAATTTTTGGCAGTGAGCCTGATCTCATAACCACAAAAAGAACCCCACAAAAGGAACTGTTTTGTTTTGTATTGTCTTGTTTCATTTTGGTTTAGTTTTGCCTTGATTATAATTTTTAAATTAATTGGTTTTCTGTGGTGGGGTTTTCTGAGATGTGCAGGCTGAAATCTTAGATGAGATTGACATCAATGAAATAGTGCCAATTTACCTCAAGGCAAAATCTGTTCTCCAGTGTTAATCTGTAATAACCAAGAATTAATCTGGAATAGAAGCATTAAATAAATTCAAGATCTAGGAAATGTCCATGTCCATTAAAGTAAAACAAAATTGTCATAAGCTTTTTTCACACTGAAATGTTCACTAAGGAACCACATCTTGAGGGCTAATGGAGATGAAGAGGGTGGTAACAGAGTCCCCAAAGGTATGTGCACAAGAAAAAAGCCTTGAAATGCAAGCAGAAACAGCAGGTCTGTAAGCATGAGTCACAGATGGTGGGTTACTGGTCTATTAAAGGAAAGTAATCTTTGGATTTGTGTACCACCGATTTTAAATGCAAGAAAGAAAACAAAGAATAAGTCTCCTTCACAAGTAAAATTACATACAGTAAATTTGTATATAATGTGGAACCAGGAGAAAAGAAAGAGCTCGTAAGCAGACTGTGTTGGCAAACATATGAAAGTGATCCCAGAAAGAGGAGGAAGAAGATGCATCATCATTATTGCACTCCACTAACAGAGAATTTGCATTTCTAAAACCACATCAAAATTACTTTCTGTATCCCCATCTTCTTCCCAAAGAAAACGGATACCATTAACATTAAGACCCAGAAAAAGAGTATAAAGTGTAATTGAGATTATTGGATAATTGGAAAATATGGACTCTTGGTATCATTACTGGACAAATAATTCTCACACTTTTAAAACTATAATTTGACTCACAATAAATTCTTACCATCTCACTTAAGGCAAATTTTCTTAATCCAGAAAAATAGAACAGAGTAATCTGATGCCTCTGTTTTTGAGAATTAGTTGTTAAAATTTAGTGGCAACAACTGAGGAGAATGTGGGCAATCAAGGTAATAATATGAAAAGTAATATGAAAGTGTAAGACTTTGTCTTCTAAATCCATCATCCAGTTCCCACATATCCTGGTCTGTTTTGCATTGTGGAGTGGTCTTGAAGCACACGACTTAAATACTTTTGAATGAAAATACACCAGAAGATGTGATCCAGGAGTCTGTGCATGCAGTGAACTCCAACTGTTGTCAGGACACAAGCTACAGCTTGAGCTAAACTCCTTAGAATTGGTGTCAGGTAGACAGCACATCTTCAGCAGCTAGCAGTTTACTCCATGGGTCAGCAGCCATCAAGCTACAATACTTACTGAGACAAACACAATCGGTACTCTTTTATAATTTACAAGAATAAAGTTATGCATGAAATGGTCAGAAAAAAATACCCATACTTTAGTTCACATTTGCCAAACTATATGTCTTTTACTGTAAATTGCCATAAGCACAGGACAGAGATAATATATTATTTCAGCAGTGACATAAAGGACACAACCCTTGATTGCTGACCATGTTCCCCAAACTCCCTGTTACACTGAAAAGTGTGACTAAAAATTTGTTTTCGTTACTTTAAACCTAGAAAACTATGCTTTCCAATAACTTCTGCACAGCAATATAGAATTTCTTACTCATGAAGAGACACATTATTTTAGCAATTGATTATTATAGATGTGATTAGTGTCCCTTTCAACGAGTTTAGACCAAAAACCAGAGTTCGTGCACAAGCTCTTATTACTTATCATAAAATTTGATGTGTGATAACATGAAGCATATTCGAAGTCTTAATAAAATCTATTAATTGTAAACTGTAATCTTAACTTCCTTCCTTCCCAAGGACATTAAAGAGACCGTAGATCTTTTCATGGAACATTTACACCGTGTAAAACAATGCTCAATTTAATGTAGAAGATATACACTCATAAATCATAAAACCTGTCAATTAGGATATTGGGAATTTAAATGTCACTAGGACTAATATCTTGATTTTAAATAGCGTGTGACAAACAGTCACTCATATGAAATACTGAGGGCTCTTAACTATAATGTATCCTTAGAGATTAATACACAGATGGAGAAAATGCGGCAATTTAAATTGAGACTTTCTCATCAAAAAGCAGGAAAGGTAAAGGGATTTCAAGATGACAAGTTTATTGCCTGGATTTCCCAGCTAACCTGCCATTATTGCTGTATTTTTTCCTAGCAGTCTCAGAGAACTCAAAGGCTGGAAAAATGAGAAGGCTATTCCGATCAATGTATTTTTTATTAATGGAGAAGTCAAAACAGAGCAAAATGTTATCTTAAATATATATTGTTGTTGACTGAATAAGCTGTTTTTTTAAAGATCTATATCTTTTCAAGCCTTAATTAGCAATGTAAATGAAAAATAAGCCAGTAGCAAGCAAAGGTTGTAAATATTTTTCTGACATGAGTTTACCTAAAATAAGTTACTGGCTTCAGTCTAGCTCCCAGTGGATAGAGACCTGTATTACAGAAGTCACCTTGAAAATTGACACGTTAGTTCAGATCATCAGTGTGAAGACAATGACATTAACCATATATCTGAAACAGTAAAAACACTGCTGAGAAAGACTCTAAAACTTTTCTTTTCCTTCCAAGTAAGTTCACGACTTCTACTAGTTCCTGAACTAATGAAACAGTCCTTGGTTTCAACCAGAAGGGTGTTAATAGATCTTCTTCAACAATATATAAATAATGACAAGCAAAAGATTATATAAAATGTGCTATTATTCACTTCATATCTTGGAAACAATTGTTCTTTAATGTGGTTAATTTAAGTCAGGATGATTTCAGGTTATAGTTAATCTAACCTGTATATAATTATGATAAAAATGTGCAAAGACTGGCTTTTATGTGACTTTTGATTTTTCACACTGAGGTTCTCAGACAGTCTCAATGAACTTCAACTGAGCTTTTTTTTCACAGTTCTCATCTTTTTGTTTTATCTTTTAATTTCTTTTATCTTTACAGCATGATCTCATGAGTTTAAATTATGATTATCACCTTAACCTTGTTCTTTCTCTTTGGAGGGGGGTATCATTGTAGGTATTTTCCTTAGTATTATATATATATATATTGCAGATTGGCTGGGTACAAGCAGTATATTATTTTTCCATATAAACATATTTGACAAAGAGACATAAATTTATATATTGATTCTTTACATTTCTATATTTTTATATTATATTTTATATTATATTATATTTTTATATTATACATTTATATATTGCTTCTTTGCTTATGATATTTTAAATAAATCAACTGATATGTTATCAATGACCAAAACATTTATATAAGAAGATAATGTGTGATGGCAGAACTTATGCTAGGTGAGTACAGGGATATATGTATGCTGATACCCCTCTCTTTTAGAAAGGGTGTGCTACATGTTGCAGTCTTCAAAACAGTGTAACCTTGAATTCTGACAACTCGCAGACGTGTCTTAAGATAGCCTCTCTCAGTCTGTGGCCCACTTCCAAGGAGTGGTCTGTGCTTCAACTGTATGAATTTCTGATAGCAAGAAAGGAACCTCACCCTAAATAACTCATGCAAAAATCTTCAGTCTGGGCTGTTCTGCATTCACAGTTGCAGCGCACAGGGTCTCAATTTCCTACCTGCCCATTGGCAGCTCTCTTAGCAAAATCCTGAGTGCCTCATTGCTACCCGGGGCTACCACAGCACAATGCTCAGTCCGGCACCTCCTCTCCCCACAGAAATGAAATTTTCCAGCACTGTCTCTGATGTGACCTTCCTTTAACTTAGCTGGGTTCTCAGAATGACCAGCTATTGCTGCCAGCTGTCTCACAGATTTTATTCTTATTTAACTAGAGGAGTTAGAAGTGGAGTCAGAGGCTGCTCAGCGAGAGACTGCATATTCTGGCAGCTAAGCACTGTGGTTTGTGGTTTGTAAAGAGCAACTGATGACTGAAGATTTCTGCCATCTCCTCTCACACCCATTCAAAGAAATTGATGGTTTTATACTGCTGCCAATCCAGCTGTGGTGTGATTTAGCACCTGGATAGAGAAGGAAAGGGCATTTTACACCTCTTTATGTGGCCTTGTCATTCATCCTGAAATAGAAATAAATTCATTTATTTGCATTGGTATTTCTTTAACCTTTTTCCTTATACTCATGCTTCTTATCCAAAAAACAATTTCAATGGGACAAACTAAATTTAGCAAGCAGTAATTTCTCTGGGAGGCACTCAAGCTAGCACGTCAGCATGTTTTTAGAAAGGTATATTATTATATATTGTATTGTCATAGCAATTTTAAACAGAAAAATTGTCACAGTTTAGTAAAAAAAAATGTACATCCAGCAACTGTATAATGTTTATACCATAAAATTGATATGTGCATACTAAATTCTATGATTATATACACACAGGCACACATAATATATTATTACATATACTGATATGCATATACATATATACACATGTATTTCTCAGGGATAATTTTGAGACAAAAATGTCTTATCTGCTTGACTTTACGTTAAAAAGTTGAAAGGTTAGAAATTACAAGTCAAAAGTTGTGAACACCAGCAATCTGAAGATTTTACTTCTGATCAGAGAAAACTTCTACTAATTTTTAAATTAATTTAATTGTAGTCCCATAAAATTCCTGTAAGATGATGTACTACATTGTAACATAAGATCTTAAAATCAGTAACAAAACATCCATAGCTCATAGTTTAGTTAAAATGCAATATGTATATTTTTAACTGTTATATTATGATTTCCAGTGGGAGTGACTGATATCTTGTTTTTCATTTATATTTTTTTTAATTCCCCTCATAAAGCAACGATATAACTCACTAATGCTTGAACCACTTTAACTTATGAGTTATACAGGCTTGCTTTCTTTCAGTTTGATTGAAAATCTATAGTTATAGATTATTTAGCCTCCCTGCTAAGTAACACATAATTACAAAGAGCTTAGACAGCAGCGTTAAGACTTATGAGCACCAAGTTGCTTGTTTCAATCTACAGGAGGCTACATCTTCATTTAGAATGTTTCAGACTATCAGTGGTTAAAGAAAGGTGAAATGACATTATGACAACAATGTTGATACTTACATCTTTTGCTTGTTTGTTTGTTTGTTTGTTTGTTTGTTTGTTTGTTATCTTGCCTCAGTATATTCATAGGTTGTCTACAGGGTAAACCTCCAGAGAGGTTACTGAATAACCAATGTGAACATTTCTGAGTAATTGATGATAACCTAAAGATGTGAATCAGCTATCTTTCCTGAGGACACACCTTGATGATCCATGTCATTCCCAAATGTGCCATGGCCAGGACAGGTCTAAAAGAAGTAATTTACAAGGGATTGTATTATATGCAATCACCTTTCACGTAGGCTTAATGAAAGCAAAATTCTCACTGATTTTAGCTTTATTTGAAGAGGTTTTGCTGACATAGGGACTGAAACAGTCAGCCATAATGGTCTTTCTAAACTGAGGAATGCTATCATGCTTTTTTTTTATTGAAAAAACACTTTTTCTCATTAATTCTGTCACAAGCACCCCTCTCTGCTGATTCAAATCTTTGTGCTTATTTTGCGTCTAGTGTCAATGTGGATTCTGGGGTATATGTGCTGTTTTATATTATGATTGACCCAAAACCTCAGAGCAAAACAAAGTTTAAATTGTTGAATGTCTGTTGGTTCAGGATCTCTCACAGTGTGACATTAATTATAATTTTCTTGGCCTCTATATGCATTCTTTTTCTTTTAAAATTATAGTAAGCCAGTTTTGCCTGATTGGATTGAGAAGAACAAACAAACAGGCCAGTCTCAAGAGCTTGGCTACTTTAATCTTCCCAAATTGTCAAAAATCTGAAAACTCCTGTGGATTTGTATGTAGCTAACATGCAGTTTATTTATAAGATCCACAGCAAGACCAGGACAGTCAGTGGAAGCTGGCCACTGAACTGATAAATGGTACAGTTGCCTAAAGAATAGAAACAGTGATCCCGATCATTTTCTTCACAGCACAGTATTAGGAACAACCATTTCTAAACAATTTGTGAATCTCATTGTGACTGAGACATGTACAGAAACCAAGTTAAACTGTATTTCTCTATAAGCTTGTACAGCATGATGAACAATGAACTGTGTGGACAGTATGGAATGATAGCAGTGTCTAGGGTTGTGTTATTTTTATTATTATCTAGAGTTTTCCTCTTTTCTTGTTTAACAACTCATACACCTTTTTGTATTAGTAATATATGAAAGAAAAAATGTTCTGAGTAATTCCATGTATCCACCTTTTGCTAAAGGTTATAAAGCATTATTCCTTTACATTTATCTAGACTGAAGCCTTAATTTAAAGGAAAACGAAAGACAGATATGGGTATTTTACACTGATCTTCTACCCTAGTTACATCTTGAATATCCTAGACCAAACTAGAAAAAGTAAAGGTGTGATTTTTCTTCCTGTTTGTAAACAAGCTGCTTGTCATGTTTTGATGTTAATCTGTTGAAGGGCAAGTCCACTGTAAGTAATCTGAACAATTTAGAAATACATGGCAAGAAAGAGGGTCCAACTGATCATGCAGGACAAAAAACATCTTAGGCAACAGGCTGGCCAGTTACAAAGGAAATATTTAACCTAAGAATGATGGGGAAGGGAGTTGATGACCTATGATCAAGTGAGGAGGTAGTGGTTAGGATTTGCAAAGGATGCAGGCTAATGTGACAAGAGAGGCCTTATAATCTAAGTAACAAGGTTGAAGGTGGGCCACCTCAATGTATGTACACAAATAAGGAAATGTGAACAGGATGGAAGTATCAATTCAGCTCACAAAGTTTCTGGGAAATAGCAAGACTGGGTGTCCATCTGAAGTACCTGTACACCACTAATGCAGGCAGTATTACACATCTGTAATTAGAGATCTGTATGCCGCTGCTGGGCTAGGATCTCCACGGAAACGTGGTGGAGTAGCATACGTCTGGATGAATGCAGGATCTTTTATGAAGAGCTGTGATGGTGAGAAGGGAGATTTTCTTCATGCAAGAGAGTAGCATAGATGCATGGAGATCTGCCTGGGATGGACAATGAGCCAGATGAGAGTTTGTAGGCCAATATTAGTGAGCAGACCAAAATGGGTGACAATGTGGTGGATGTCTGCTGCAGATCATCTTGATAAGGAAGAATAAGAAAATGAAGTCTTCATGGGCTGGAAAAAGCTTTACTTTCACAGCCCCTTGTCCCCAAGGAGAGTATTGAAGTGCCCTGTTACCTGTTGGAGACCCAACACAGGAGTACACAAGAAATGTAAGAGATTTCTAGAGTGCTTTGATGCCAATTTCCCAACAAAAGTGGTTAAGAAACCAATGAGTGGAGATGTTCTGCTGGACCTGACACTTACAAACAAGAATGAACTGGCTGACGATGTAAAGGCTGGGGGTAACCTTGGCTGTGATAACTCTGAGATGACGGATGTTAGGATGCTGAGGTGGCAACAAGCCTCCTTGGGTCACAGGGTCACAGGGTCACAGGGTCACAGCCTTGGACTTCAGGACAGCCAACTTTGGCTTCTTCAGAGACCTTTCTGGAGAGGTCCCATGGGATACAATCCTGAAGAGAGGAGATGTCCTGAGGAAAGCTGGTTCGTATTCAAGGATTAACTCCTCCAAGCTTATGCATGGCCCATCCCGAAGAGCAGGAAGTCAAGCAATGGTGGGAAAGGCTTGTCTGTTTGAATATGGAGCTCCTGACTAAACTCAAATAACAAAAAAGAGGCATAGAGGAGTTGGACATGGGGAAAGGAGACCCAGGAGAAATACGGATGCACTTGTCTCAGCAGGCAAAAATGGGCTAAGCCAAAAGCCATGTAGGGTTGAATCCAGTGAATGATGTGAAGGAAAATGAAGATGAGAGAAGTGAGGGCCCATGGCTGATATGGGAAGGGGCCCTGATCACAAAGGAAATAGGAAAGGCCAACAGATTCTGTTCCTTCTTCACCTTTCTCTTCACTGGTAAGGTCTGCTTTTAGGTCTGGTCCCGGAGTCCCTGGTGCCTGGAGCAAGGAAGATTTACTTTGTTGGAGGAATATCAGATTAGAGAACATCCATATAAACAAGTCATTGGGAAGTAACCCACGAGTGCTGAGGGTGCTGTCATTGCAAAGACACTCTTGGTTATCTTTGAAAGGTCATGGTGATGAAGCAGTGTTCCAGAGGACTGGAAAAATAGTCTTCCTATGTCCAAGAAGACCAGGAAGGAGGTCAATACCAGTTTTAACCAATTTAACCAGAGGTTAAATATCTAATGGTATTTAATATCTTCATTAATGATCTAGATGATAGGGCACAATGTACCCTCAGCAAATTTTCACATTAACCTAAATAGGGAGGAGACATTGAGGCCACAGATGGATGACCTGACAGGAACCTCAAGCAATTCAAAAAATGTAAGTACAAAGTCCCATATCTGGGGATGAATAATCCCCCACACGAGCACAGGCTGTGGACCAATCAGCTGGAAAGCAGCTTTGCAGAAAAGAATGAGAGTGTTCTGGTGAACACCCAGTTAAAAAAGATCCAGCAATGTGCCCTTATGGAAAAGAGGGCTAATGTTTTCCTGTGCTGCCTTATGAGGAGCTAGCAGGTCAAAGAAGGTGATCCTTACCCTCTACTGAACATAGATGAAGCCACCCTTAGAGTATTTGGGCTTTTCAGTACAAGCAAGACATAGACATACTGGAGACATTTCATTGAAGGGCCAAGATGATTCATGGACTGGAGCATCACTTATATGAAGAGAGGCTGAGACTGTTCAGCCTGGAGAAAAGAAGGCTCAGGTGGATGGAGGACAGAACCTGATACTTCTTGATGACACCCAGTGACAGGACAAAAGCCATAAACTGAGCATAAAACTGAGCATAAACTGAGATGATTTTTTTTTTTTTTAATAATGAGGGATGTAAAAGACTGGCATAGGTTACCCCAAGAAGTTGCAGAGTATCTGTTCTTTAGACATATTTAAACCTGCCTGAAAATGGCCCTAAGCACCCCATCTCCAAGCAGGAGTGGTACTAGATGATCTCCAATGCTTCCAACCACCTTCATCCACTTTGTAGTTCTGTGATACCAAAATGATGTGGAGGCATGTATCAATAAGGCAGATTGGAAAGACTCAAGTGCTACAATACAGTGAATTTGTTAGTATTGAAGAATGTTTCTTTTGGGTAACGTATTCTCATAAATATGCAAGTTGATATGTGAACATAGAATGATGTCACAGTTTTACAGATTATGAGATTTCCCCAGTGGTAAGTATGAAGAACTGAACAGGAATCCTGCTAATTGAATATTAGCAGGAACAAAAGGCCTTCTAAAAGCGTATACCTGCTCATTTACCTCAAATTATTTATTACGTTGAGGAACTGGGTTTCCAGCTGATTAATAGGTATCTGCCTTTTAGTATGGAATTTGCTAGTCTAAAATGACTGAGAATCTGGCCTGTATTTCACTTTTTTGTTTGTTTATTTAGATTTTAATTTTAATTTCTTTTTCTTTTTTAGATTTATTACAGTTAGGCGTAACTTTTCACAGACTATATGAATATTAAGTCACCTTCCTGAGGTATTCGTTGCTAGCTCAAGCAAAGCAATCATTCAATATCTGAAGGGACTATATCATATGAGACAGAAAAGGATTAAAATTATATCATAGCAGTTGTAAAATATCGATAAAAATAAGAGTTAAGTAGTCTGGAAGAGAAATAGTGAATAATGCCTACTCAGTGTTCTCCAAAGAAACAGCAGAAAGAATATTCAGAGAGGAGTGGGACAGAGTGACTGAGACAAAGACAGATAAATTAAAATCCCATCAGCTGCTACAGTCACAGTTTTGGCTATTAGTATAACTTTTCAGAAAGGGCTTTATGTCAGCATGTGCAGTAAATAGTCAGAAACAACCCAGAGAGGCATTGCTGTGGATATTACCACTCAATACTGTAAGTAAGTCTTATTTCTTTCTGTTCTTTTTAGAAATTCCTTTTGTTACAAAGTACTTTAATTCTTTATTTAAAGAAATATTACTAGATATAAATTGTGGCTATTCAAAAATATCTTGGAAACAAGACATTCTTTCAATGTTAATGCATTTATTATTTTTTGCATGTATTTTAGTATTTTATTTTTATGTGGCTAAAATCTACTTATGCAAATATATTTACCTCTCCAACTGATAATTTGCTGTGGAAAATTTTATAGCTACTTAAGAAAAATTGTAGGTCACCTTGGATATCTTTGAAAAGTGGGAGCTTATATGCAGCATATGCTTAGCTGTAAAATGTTATTTATTTTCTCTACATGGATCAGCACAGTTCTTAACATGTGGTTTTGTGCCTATTTTCCTCCGATATTTCCACACTGTTTTATTTCACAATGTCTTTTCAAAGATACATAGAAGTGCTTGCTTGGTATTCCACTTCAATCTCTCTATGTAAGAGCTAAATATGCAGGAGTCTTCAGTTTCAAGTGGTAAATGCTCTGCAAATGCTAGAACCATGTGGGCAAAAGTCAAAGAGCCAATAAAACAGAACACTCATCCCACTATACAATAACAGAAATTAGAAAGAGACATGATCATCATCTCAGGAAAATTGGCCCTGCAACATATGTGTATTCTCAGGAACCCAGCCTGAGAGAGCGTGCAGCTGTTTTGTAACCTAGTTTTTTTAGTGAGATATTTCAAAGATGAAGACTCCTATAGAGTGGATCAGAACTATATATTGTCATTGGAAGAGACTGAGTTATCCTTCTTCCTTGCAAAGAGAATCAGTTTACAAAGTCATTATTTTCTTTTCCTTTAATGGAGGTGTCACATAAAACATAGGAAGAAAGAACCATGTGACTATGAAGTGAGAGTCACACTTCTGAACTGTCATTCTGTGACAGTTATTAAAAGATCCTTTTCTGTTCTAAAGACCAGTGTTTTTTTTTTTTAATTGATGTTCAACACTTTAAATTTCACCTTTTTACCTTGAAAAAATGTGAAAATAATACAGAACAAAGTTCTTCTGAAGTCTGAGATCTACAAATGAGCTTGTTTTTCTCTAAAAACAGTTGTGAGAGAAAGCTGTAAAAGAAAAAAACAAAACAAAACAAAACAAAACAAAGACTATAGAATTCCAGACTGTATTCAAAGGAGACAGGCTCTGCTTTTTCATGTTAACTGATGTTTCATATCATGATAGATTTTTTTGATTTCATCAAAACTGTATTTGGAAAGCTCCTACATAGTATGCCAAATGACTGTTCCTTACTGTTTTGTTTAAAGGTAGTCTTATTTTCAAAAAATGAAGATTAAGGACAGGATAAACCTGTTCCTTAGGAAAGAAATACATTGTCTTAGCTCAGAACCACTGAATATTGTGAATATATACAACAATTTAAATTGAAAGGCAGACATTTTGAGGCCATTCATCTTCAGTGTTTTCCTAATTCCTTTGATTACAAAAAAAAACAAGCAACCCAATAACATTCTTAAAATCATTGTCTGGTGAATAAACACAGTGGCTGTAGCAACATCCTTTCTATAAAGTTCATAATGAATAATGGACATTATATCCCTAACTACATATTGGTACTGCTTTTATGAACCTATGGTCTTATAACCATAAGAAAATAAGGAGGGATTCTCTAATTTGTACCAGATGAACTTGTATGAATACAAATAGAAACTAATGCAACACAGTTCATAGACTAGAGACATAACAAGTACATTATAGTAAAGGGCAAAAATTCTTCAACTTTCTTTAAGTATACTGATAAAGATACCAGTGACAATCTAGACAAAGAAATTCAAAAGTCAATAAAAATCCCTGATATACCGTACTGAGAAACAAGTGATTTTCTAGATATTTGATTTCTAGTTACCCTCTACTCCTCTCTGGTAAGACCCCACCTGGAGTACTGCAACTAGCTTTGGAGTCCTCAGAAGAAGAAGGACATGGACCTGTTGAAGTGGGTCCAGAGGACAGCCACAAAGATGATCAGAGGGGTGGAGCAATCCTCCTAAGAGGACAGGCTGAGTTGGAGTTTTCAGTCTGGAGAAGAGAAGGCTTCGGAGACACCTTATAGAGGCCTTCCAGTATCTGAAGGAGGCCTACAAGAAAGCTAGAGAGGGAATTTCTTCAGGGGCATGTAGTGACCAGTTGAGGCGTAATGGCTTCAAACTAGAAGAGGGTAGATTTAACTTAGATATGAGGAAGAAATTTTTCACTATAAAAAATGGGGTCAAGGTACTGGAGCAAGTTTCCCAGAGAAGTTGTTGAAGCCTTGGAAGCATTCAAGCATTCAGGCATGAGAAATCTATTGGTGCTGGAGGACTCTTGTGTTTGGGAAGATCCCCCTCTTCAATGTCATCATCTTTCTCCCACTGCTCCAGCAGCTGAGCCATGCCTGTGTCTGTAGTCCTGAATGTCCTTCTTCTTAGCTGGCCCCTCCCACTGCTTTCCCTCCAGCTCACTGATGGGGAGGCTGGATGGGGCTTTGAGCAACCTGGTCAAGTGGGAGTTGTCCCTGGCCATGGCTGGGTGGCTGGAACTATATGATCTTAAATGTCCCTTCCAACTCTGACAATTCTGTGATTCTATGATTCTATTATTCTGCTTAGTATAAACACTTAAAAGCACTTATAAACAGTATAAACACCATGACAGATAGAAAGTTTTTCCTCAAGGTCTAGCGTATGGAATATAAGATCCTTTCCTTCCATGCAAAACTCTTATTTCTCTGTTTCTCTGACTTTATTTCTAAGGTCCACATTCTGATACTGCATTGTGGGAAACAACAGAACACACAACTATAATGCAGAATGAAAATATAGAGAATGTTGTCATAACCATAGACAGAAGCTCCAAATTATTAAAAACTCTCCTTGTTAACCACTTTTATGTAAATTCACTGCTTTGTATCACTGGAAAAGGGAACATTCTAGTGCTATGTGTAGGGAAAAATAAATACTATATGGCTATTGTTTTCACTATATTATCAGTACTAACTATTTTCAGGGTGCTATTTAGTAAGTCATTGCACCAGTGAGGTACATAAGTGAACAACTTTGGTTTTCTTAATTATGTGAGTACCCTGTTTGATATTGTAAAAAGAATGTAATTTCATGATTTATGTCCTCCTTGTTAAGTTTTCATTAGAATATAATTTAACAGCATAATGGGGTTTCTTTTTGCACTGCATTAGCTTACAAATAATGACAAAGGGAATTTGAGTGATTTTTTTCAGTCAGTGGAGTTCTGCACATTTTTAATAAGAAGATCAGTTAAAGTTGAAAGCTATATAATAAGTATTTGTGAGGGGTTCTTATAAAATATCTGCAAGTGACTGTAGAATACATAGCTTTCATAACATCTATTTCTGGTCTGGTTCTTATGAAAAGGTCACTTTAGCTGAATCCTGCACAAGATGAAACTTCAAGCTAATGAGCATCTGAGAACTTGTCCTTGTTTTTTCAATTAGTGTTTTTTATCCACTGGTCAGCACCTATATATGAATCCCTACAGGTATTTTGCAAAATCTTTCAGTAAAATAAATGACTCGTGATTTCACACGAACTAGCAATTTCCTTGAACTGTTTATGTATCTCAAGCAGTTTTAATAATCTGTCTTGGGAAAACTCTAATTGGTTTTGAATACATCAGAATGAAGTTAACATTTATGTTTCAATCTAATGATGTCGTGCGTTTAATTTCACATCCTTTTGTGATCTGCATTGCTAGGACAAAGTAGAAATGCCTGTTTTCATATTTGTGTTTCCTGAAAGAAGTCAGGGGAGTATACTGAGTATACTCACTTTAGAGGTTTGAAGCTTTGTTCAAGTCTGAGTTCTTGCCTTGACTCGCCTTCTTTTCCGGTCTCTTTCCCTTACGGACACGACTCCATTGTTTAATGGAAAATGTATAATGATTATTGTCCATTTGTAAAAACCAGTTTTCCAGTAAACTATGATGTCTGAAGAGGCATATGCAAAATCTAAGGGCAAATAAGAATATTTTCCCCTAGGATTTCAAGTAGTGTCAAGACATAGATTCTTTGCAAATTTAGAGGCCTGAGTAGCAGTATATTCTACTGTCACATAAAGGCACTAGCCACACATCAGTTAAATGTTGAATATAGGAAAAGACCAGTAAAATATTAATTACTATAAAGTTGATAGGTAGCATTAATCCAGAGAAGAATATTTGTTTATATTATTTTTAACATCATTTATTATTCATAGTCTCTCTGATATTGCCTGTCACTGCCTTAAATGTAAAAAACAAACAAACAAAAAAAAATCCAACCCCAAAACCCAAACCCCCACCACTTTGTTCAACTTTCCCTCTAAAGTGTGCCATTCTGTTAGGTATATCTGTAGAGAGAATGCCCAGCAAATTTGAATTTTTAATTTTACAACCTAGGGGTTATTTCTGACTCCCTCTTATCTTTTATTGATTTGAGGAATTCTCTCCAAATCCTGTTGTTTCCTTTGATACAAAAACATGTGACAACAAAGTGAAGAAATTTGCTAGAATAGAATAGATAGAGAAGTTGGTTCTCATAAGAGCAAACATATAAGAAGAGAATGCTAAAGAAATAAGAAAAAAAGAACTTAAATTTGTGAATAAAGTAATAAAATGACAAAAATAATTCCCCAAAACAACCCAACAAACAGAATAGCATTATTATAGTTCACTTTACTGAACTAAAGGAGGAGAAAGATTGCTGTAATAGTAGTGTTTTAGATAATATAGGAAGAGGAAAGAAAAGAAAAAGTCAGGGGACAAAAGAGGATGATTTCAGTACTTGACATGTTGACCACTACTCAAAACTTATGTAATTGTTTTTCAGGAGTTATTTGCAATAGAAAATAGATAGGAGTAAAAAAATGTCAAGATGGAGAAGAATGGACATGAGGGAACAAAGTGGGGAGGATGTGTAAGTCACAGGAAGGTTTCAGATTCTCGTGTGAAAGGATACTGATTTTTCTGAGGTTGCTGCATCAAGTCTGATTGAGAATGATCAGTCCAGAACATGTAGTCACAGTTCAAGGCTATCTGTAAATGATAACTCTTGACCGCCATAGCATTTTATTCTAACACAGATATCTTCACCTGTAAATCTACAAGTAAAATACCTTAGCCACAGTAGTTTTCAGGAAAATTTTCTTGTGCTATTTTCACAAACTCTGCCCAGATGTAAAACCTATATTTTACACCTTACACACAGATTTCAGACAATTTCTAACTCTGAAGTACTAATGCTTGAGTTATGGAAACAGAGATAGCAGAATATCACATAAAACAATGCTGTCTCACCAGATTGACATAATGTTTTAAAATGAGAACAAATATCTCACCTTTCAAATTTATTTGCATGATAAAAAATATGTTTCCAATGGACACTGATGTTCAGGATAGCATGTAATGAAGTGTTTAAGCTAAAATGTAGTGATATCCTATAATACATATCAGTTTCAAATACTTTAAAATAAGATACAGGTATTAGTTTTGCTGTAGAGTTCAAATGGCAAGGCTGTATTCTTGCCTGATAGAGGTCAATGAGATTCAGTTAAGGTCAAGAGAGACAGACATTGTTGATTGAAGAAATTGCTAGGGCCTAGAGTCAGTACCCCAAGTTTGCAAAAGAAAATAATTCTCTTGATAAAAAAAACTTTTTCATAAAAAAAAATAAATAAATTGTACTTTCAAGACAGAAGTGCCTTGTTATCAATAAAGAAATATTCAAAAGCTGAAAGGTTTATTATCAGATTAGATAGTCCAAACTGAAAACTACCAAACTAATTTTACTTTGCAGTAGTACTCCCTGACTGCAGTTTATGGCATCAACCAAGATTCCTGCCTGGGTTTAGTGTATAAGCAAGGGAAATTTACTTCCAAGGGAAAAAAAAGAAAAAAAAAAAAAGGCATTTTGGGTTTTCGTTTTGTTTTGCTTGTGTTTGGTTTGTCTTTTTTTTTTTTTTTTTACCTTTATCATGCTTAGCATTATTATGGTAGAGAAAGAATAAGTATAATTGTAGCGATGAGAAGTCATAGAAGTAATTGTGAAGTTCAAACAAGAATGTGAAATGTAGACTTATTGAAGACAATTAAAATAAACTGAGAACCTTCACCAGCAATGAAATGAAAGGTATATGTCAAAGTAGAAGTTCATAGGATCACAGAATCATAGAACGGTTTGGGTTGAAAGGACCATCAAAGATCATTTAGTCCAACCCTTCTGTCATGATCAGAGACATCTTTTGCTAGATCACCTTGCTCAAAGCCTCATCTAACCTGACCTTGAGTGCTTCCAGTTGTGAGGCATCCACAACTTCTCTGGGAAACCTATTCCAGTGTGTCACCACCCTCACCATAAAACATCTCTTTCTTAGGTCCAATCTAAAACTCTTTCAGTTAAAGCTGTTGCCCCTTGTGCTGTCACTACAGGCCATAGTAAAAAGTCTCTTGCTGTCTTTCTCATAAGTCCACCTTGTATATTGTAAGGCCGCAATAAGGTCTCCGCAGAGCCTTCTCTCTCCAGGCTGTACAAACCCAATTCTCTCAACTTTTCTTCATAGGAGGGGTGTTCCAACCCTTTGGACCTGCTCCAGCTTCCCTTTAGTGAGGACTCCAGCAGGTTGGCCTCCTGGACTACAAGCACACATTGCTGGCTCATGTTGAGCTTCTCATCAATCAACACCACCAAGTCCTTCTCCTCAGGGCTGCTCTCCATCCGTTTTCCACCCAAACCCTATTTGCTGGGGGTTGCCCTGATCCAGGTGCAGGCCCTTGACTTTGTTGAAGTTCATGAGGTTTCTCACGGGTCCACTCCTCAAGCCTGACCAGGTCTTTCTGAATGGCATCCCTTCCCTCAAGCATATCAACTGTACCACTCAGCTTGGCATCATCAGCAAACTTGCTGAGACTGCATGCATTTCCACTGCCTGTCATTGATGCAGATATTAAACCATACTGGTCCCAGTACAGACCCCTGAGGGACTTGTCTCATCATCCGTCTCCATCTAGACATTAAGCCATTGACCACTACCCTCTCATTATGACCATCCAACCAATTCCTCATTTACTGAACAATCCACCCATAAAATCTATATCTCTCCAGTTTAGAGAGAAGAACGTTGTAGGGCACTGTGTCAAAGGCCAAATATGGTGGAGAGTGGCTTAGCAAGTTCATTTGCCAGACTTTTAGGACCCTGGAATGCATTTCATCAGGTCAGACTTGTGTGTGTTCAGGTTCCTCAGGTTGTCTTGAACCTGGTCTTCTCCTGCAATGGGTAATAATTTGCTAATTCTGCAAACAACTGAAAGCTTACTCTCCTAAAATGTAGTGTCCCAACTTTCCTCTTCACCTAGTCCATATCCCACTAGATTTTGAATACTACCATGGCTGCCACTGATCTTGATATCCCTTGCTGGTTCTTCTGTGTTGGTGAGAAAGAGGCCCTACAACACTTCTGTTTTGGCTGTCTATCAGCCTACATTAAGAAGATATCCTTAATGGTCTCCAAGAGTCTCCTGGACACTTACAGTTTACTGTGCTGCTTCTCCAGCATTGTCAGGGTGACAGAGGTTCCCAGCAGGATCAGAGCCTGTGAGTGTGATGCTTGCTGTAGTGAAAATAAGAATGCTTCATCAACAGACTCCCCTTTGTCAGGCAGTCTGTAGTAAACATAAACCATGAGATTTCTTTAAAGAAAAGGTAAAAAGTCATCCTAAAAAATTTTAGAAATTCCAGCCATAATTTTTCCTCTGTCTTAGTGAAAGAAAAAAGTGTAACAGGTTAAGGTACCTGTCAAGTTATGATTTAGGCTCTATTTTGAGATGTTTAAGTTTTTGAGCATAAAAGCAGAGGGGAGGAAGAGAGTAAGTCACAGAAAGGGTCAGTTTTTCTTTATAAGATAGTACAGTGTCCTAGAAGGAATAATGATTTCCCTCAAGAAAAATGTCATTTACTTTCTATAGATGAATAATTGTCAACAACATTCTGCATATTGAGACATGAAAACTGCAACAAGTTTTCAAGGTCATTGTAGTTTTTATTCCACATACACGTTCTGTTTTCTAATTCTGCCGTATCATTTTTAAGTCTAATAGCCCTAATAGACTTTTAAGTCTAATAGCCCTTTTTTCCAAGGGAAAAAAATAGACGAAAAAAGAAGATTATCAGTATAATAACATAACTGCTATTAAGTCTTCATGCGGTCAACCATGTCCACCAAAAAATGAAGAATAAATACTTTGAAATGTTAAAGATGTTTTAGAAACAATCTGTATTAGGTTTGTGTGGCAAAGTTTTGGTAGCTACAGAGGTGGTTTCTGTGAGAAGCTGCTATAAGCTTCTCCATGACCAATAGAGGCCAATGCTAGCCAGCTCCAAGATGTAACTACTGTTGCCCAAGGCCAAGCCAATCAGTGACAGTGGTAGTGTGTCTGTGATAACATATTTAAGAAGAGGAAAAAATTGCTGCACAACAGCAATTGCAGTCAAAGAGAGAATGAAGTACGTGTGAGAGCAACAGTTCTGCAGACAGTAAGGTCAGTGAAGAAGGAGGTGGAAGAAGAGCTCCAGGTGCCAGAGCTGACAATCCCCTGCAACCATGGCTAAGACCATGATGAGACAAGTTGTCCCCCTGCAGCCCATGGATGTCCATGGTGGATCAGATATTCACCTACAGGGGGTGGTTCATGGAGGACCCCATGGTAGAGAAGGTGGATGCCTGAAGTAGACTGGGTCCCTGGGGAGAACGTGCACTGGAGAAGGCCTGTGAGGAGAGCAACCCATGTTAGAGCAGGTTTTCTGGCAGGAATCATGACCCTATGGGGGAACCCACACTGGAGCAGTCTGTTCTTGAAGGACTGCAGCCCACAGAAAAGACCCACAATGGAGCAGTTTGTGAAGAACTAGAGCCCATGGGAAGGGCTCACATTGCAGAAGTTCATAAATGCCTGTCTCCCACGTGAGTGACTCTACACTAGAGCACAGCAAGAGTGTGAGGCAAAGACAATGTGGGATGAGCTGACTGCAACCTCCATTCACTGCCCACCCATGCAACTGGAGAGGGGAGGAGGTAGAGAAAATCATGAGTGAAGTTTAACTCGGGAAGAAGGGAGTGGTAGGGGGAAGATGTTTTAAGATTTGCTTGTATTTCTCATCATCCTATTCTGATTTTGATTGGCAATGAATTAAATTAAATTTCCCAACTCAAGCCTGCTCTGCCTGTCACAGTGTGATCTCCCTGTCCTTATCTATACCTATGAGTCTTTTGTTGTATTTCATTTCCCTTGTTCACCTGAGGAAGTGGAGTGATAGAATGCATTGGTGGGCACCTGATATCCAGCCACAGTCACCCCACCACACAATCATATTCCATTATGTCTTTTTCATTACACAACTCTACAGAAAGATACATATGCTTCCAGTTGTATGTTTCTTTGCAAGGTACCTGGTAAAGTATGTTCAGCATTGATTTGTTTGGGGCAGAGATCACAAGCGGCCACATTCAGCAGTCAAGTGCACAGAAATTCTAAAAGCAAATCTCAGTTCGAACTCCATACATTAGGAAATAGATTTGGATTCCCATTTCACACACACACACACACACAAAAAAAAAAAGAATCAGGAAATTTTTGTAATTTCTTAGTAAAAAAAATCCCATTTCAAGACTAGGACCACAGATATTATTTTCTGAAACTAGTCTGAATAGGCTGCCTATCTTTGTATATATGATAGCACACTTATTTTTCCTTCATCTGAAAAGATTTGGTCAATGTTGAAGTTCACTTACCCTTAAAACTGTATACTGAAGTACTACTCAAAATTGATAATATTTAAATATTACAATCAGAAAAAAAGGACTAATGTTTAAGATAAATCACTCAGAGTAGTGTGGTGAGTTCTCTCAAGTACTACCTAACATTTCAACAATATGGTCATAGATAATCACTGTCATAAACCTATATTGCTTAAGATAGAAAAATAATTTAAATTTGTAATGGTTGGAATTCTGAATGTGAGACAATTGTTATTGTCATATGTCAATATTGTTATATGTAAATATTATTTTAACATAGTAAGTAGTCATTGTAA
The DNA here is from genome assembly GCA_025769975.1 of Gallinago jamesoni. Lineage (NCBI taxonomy): Eukaryota > Metazoa > Chordata > Aves > Charadriiformes > Scolopacidae > Gallinago > Gallinago jamesoni. The sequence continues at coordinate 32,758,669 of JAOQGH010000019.1, read as the reverse complement.
GGATAAGTAGAGAAAGAGCCTCAAATAAGGACAAATTTAGAGATCCACTGGGTACCATTCACAAAAATAAAATGTTTCAGGTCAGAAGGAAGACACTGTAGTGTCTTCAAGGAGCCCAACAAGGAAAAGGAAGAGAGGAAATTCAGTGACAGAGAAGCAAACACTCTTCTGGTTCATCTTTGCTTTTAGCAAGAAAGAATTTTATTTTACTTGTGAAATAAAGTTCCTCTATAAAATTGTAGACACTCACTATGTGTTCCATTTGATATACAACTTCACTGTTTGTCTTTTTTATTATTATAATTTTTATAGTGAGTATAATTATGTTAATTATGTTAAAAATTCCATCTGCACTCTGCTTTCTTGTCGTGGTTTTGGCTGAATTTACCAAAAGCAGACTGACAGATGGCCTTCCCTCCTCCCGCCCAAAAGAGAAGAGAGGAAGAGTTAATGAGATTTAGAAGTTTAGAATGAACTAAACTACTTTAATGAAGAATTAATATTAAAATATATATAAAAAATAATTAAATAGATACAATATATACAAAACTGTATCAAGTTCCCAGGATGACAGTCACATCACTGGCAGATACTAGGCAGACACTAGGGAAGTCCCAGACTGGACTCAGTGACAGATGGGAACTGGATTCCAGCTCTGGAGTCAGGAACACATTAACCTATTTTTATACTTATATTCCCATGGGAAAGAAAAAGAGGAAAATATCCCATGTTGTAGAGTGTAAGCGCCTGCACAAAAAATTACTACAAAGGTCTTTCAA
>JAOQGH010000019.1:32693119-32757080 GCA_025769975.1 Gallinago jamesoni | reverse complement strand
GGAAAGAAAAAGAGGAAAATATCCCATGTTGTAGAGTGTAAGCGCCTGCACAAAAAATTACTACAAAGGTCTTTCAAAGGAAGAGGGATCATGCATAATTTTAATTCTCTTCCTTTGGACAGATGATAAAAGGGAGAACTTTTCAAGTCTGTAAAAAGCAGGACTTAAGGATCTTCCTGAACCTCTCTCTCTTAGACAAGAGGTTTTATATTTCCACAGTTCCTTGCCTGCCTACCCACATTTACTGCCCTTCCCTTGCACACAGTCTAATATACTGTATTACAGTAGAATGAGGCCTCCAGGGCACTGACAATGCTTACATTGTTATCTGTGATCTTACGGAAGCAAAGGATTAATGATTATTAATGTTTTATTACATTAGCCTACATTTTGTCTCATATTTTTGGTGGATATTGACGTATCTCCTCATCTCCTTAAGCTGAAACTTCTAAGGAAAATCTTTGTCCCAGCTTGCTATTCCCCAGGTGAAATTTTCAGTGAATTCTTTTCATAGCAGAAAGTATTTTCATGCATTCACTTAGTTCATTTTTTAACAATAATGATTTGCTTTATGCATTAGTGGCTTCTTTTTTAAAGACAGAACATAGCAGCCTGATGGATATATATTGAACTTCTAATATTTTGATTCTGTTTTTACATCACCTGTCAATAGGGGATAACATTTAAAGATGGATCTCAGTTTTCCCAAATCATATTATGCTTGCAGAGTCTGATCTGCAAGTATAGAATTACACGGAGATGCATGAGAGGGGGGTGGAGTGCTTTTAGGTCTGATACTCTGGCAAAAAAAAAAAAAGGGTCAGGAGAGCACAAATCATGATAGTTCAGCTGAGCACAATGCAATAAGCAGCAACTATGAAAGCAGCCTTTGGCCATCTTACACTGACACTCCCAATAGGAGTTTTTTCTGAGAGAATTGAAAATTATTGGAGGGCTAGGTGAAGAAAAGAGACAAAAGTAACTTAGAAAAAGGACAAAGGTGTTACACAAGCAAAGGTTACTCGGTCATCAGCATACATCTATTTTACTCCATCTGACTTGGCATCTGTTGAAAGGCAGAGAGACATAGGTAGCTTATATTTAAGTATAAAAGCCTCATGGTAATTGCTGATCTCTCTACATCATTATTTTAAATGGCCTAGATGAGAAACAGAACAGAAAAAGGGCAAAGAAAATAGAAATTAATTTCAAAACAGGTCCTTTTTTCTTTGTTATTTTTTTTTTCTCTGGTTAGTTACTAGTAAACCCTTTTCTATCTCCTTTCTCTTTCATAAGTGATTCCTTATCTCTTCTATGTTGATGCATGTCACTTTAATAGGATAGTTTCCAATAGCCTCTGATATATTTCCATTTTCAATTATTAGAGATAAATGTTCCAGCATGCACACCACGGAAAATTAACTTCATCTAAATGTTCACTATCTGAAAATGTAAATACTTCTATTGTAAATTTTGAATTTAAATAGTAGCTTGAATTAATTGTGGGAAAGCATATGTATATGTATATGGGTATGGGTATGAGTACTGTCAATTATTTTGAGCAAAGAAGAAAGTTTATAAATGAATCAGAAGATAGAAAATTTCTTTTTTCCTTTTTTTTTTCTTTTTTTTTTTTTTTTTTTCCCTTCTGGAAGTGCTCTTAGGCAAGACTTGGTTAGAGCTCTAGACAGCAAACATTGGATTTAGGGAAAAAAAAGAAAAGAAGTCCAAAAGGAAAGGAGTGAAGTTTCAGTGTCCTACCAACACTGATGAAGGAGCAGGATTGTTACAGCTCCATCACCACCCCCACTCCCAGTTACCTGATCAATAACGCTGCTGTAATTAGATAGGCAGGGAAAAAAGAGTTGATAAAAAGAAATGTACATATACATACATTTGAATCTATACATCCATATATAAAGATATATGCTTTAAAAGCTTATTGTATAAAGTAATGTCCCATTAAACAAAGACTAAACCTGTCTATAGCAATGACCTGCCAGAGACACAGCAGAGTTCCCCTGAGAGAGCAGGCATGCAGGAACAGGATGGTACAAGAAACCCCAGGGCCAGTAACCCAAATACCCTTTTGCTGACATACAGCTGTGTAACAACCTAAAGAAGCTGCACATAAATAATAGCATAGGTGATGGTGTCTTTATGTATAAGAAGAGAAAAAAGCACATCTGGGTAGAATGGCCCGACTGCTTCAGCATGGGGTATGAAGAGCTGATAGCTATACTGTCCTGTAATGTAATATTGTGTATATAAATAATTTCTTATTTGTTACTGTGGTAGTTATTTAGTCCACAGCACCAGAAATAATTGTTAACCATTAATATTTAAAAGTTATTTTCTGCCTTTTGTTTATACTTCGATAATTCTTTCTAATTCCCAGACATTGATTAGGTTTAAAATAACAGAACTGGAATCAATGGACTGCAAAGACCGTTTTCTGCAAGCTGACAGACATACAGGGAGAGATACAGTTTACAAGGAACATTGCTAATCAGCCCTAGTAGTAGTATCCAAGCTATCATCAGCCTAGTATAAATATTGAACACTGGTAAGAGCTATGGTGTGATTAATTATCGTTTCACTTTTTGTCACAGAAGAAGGCTTGCAATAGAAACTAGGATCTTTCTCTACAGTGTGTTTAAGATGATGTCCTGTAAATCAGGCTCATGTGAGTAGCTAGCAGCAGGAGTAAAAACAACTGGAGTTAGAAAATAGCAGCTTTTAGTCACAGATTTGGATAAACATTTTTTTCACATAGCTCCCTCACCCTTTCCCATTATCTCAAAACAATATACGTTTTACTATCAGCAGTACCTAAGTAAAAGTCAAGGGGAAGCTAAGGAGAAAAATAAATCAAGGACAAAGACTGAACAATAGTGAATTCTCAGAAAGAATATGCCATTTACTCCCCAATAGTTCTCTGTAAGTTTTCTTTGTGAAGGTGAAAGTGGTACGAAATTGATCCCCCTATTCTTCTCTACACTACACTACAGTGACTTCTCACCTCTCCTGCCTATTGATCTTAGCAGTTTTGGGAAACTACAAGAAACTACAAGAAAGACTGAGATAAATGCATATTTGAGAGGTGGTAAAGACGAGGCAATCATTCTTGTACACTCACCATAGAACCTAGAAGTCCTTTCTTGCTTACTCTTTCACTATTATCCAGTCAAGAGCTTCCTATGCTAAACCCCTTTGTATTATGCACCAATTAAGTAATTAACTTACTTTTAGTTCTTAAATAGGAATCTATCAAGTTTCAGCTGAATTTCACAAATGTGCTTTGACACGCGTAAGCATCATAGAGTGTATTCTCATTTCTGCCTCTTTTGCTACAATATAGATATTGAAAAAAAGCCTCTCCTGGAACTACATAGAAGCTGAGAGCCTCTTAAGTGATGAAGTAATGGTTTAAGTTCTTAAGCATGAGCCATAAATCTACTGAAGTAAATTCAGGTAGTAAAGGCTGTCATTCTTTTTCATGGCTAACTTTGTGATGTTTAGAATATCAGTGTAATTTACAACTGACATTTACTAATTAACATTTAAAATTATATGAAATATAATGCTGAGCCTCAGAAGTGAAAGTTGCCTGCTACATTTGTATTCCTTAAGGGTAAAAATTAAATGCTATTATCTTGTATACAGCAGAGATGCAGTGAGCTTCTACTGCCACTCCCACATGAGACATAGCAAGCTTTCCAGACTAGGGCCATATGATTGGCTCAAAGATACCAGTAGGTGTCAATTATGTTTAATACCTGCAAGAATACCTTTTATATTTCTAAATATATTTGCTAACTGCATAAGTATACTCACATATTTAGCCTGAATACAGTGAAGTATAAGCTGCACTTCCAGGTAATATACATTAGAATTACAAGTCATTCCTGGCACTGACTTGCAGGAGAGTAGGCTAAATCTCACAAAGAACTAATAGAGGCATAGTCTGGGGAATCTGAAGCTATAACAAAATTACTTACAGAAGTAAGCAGTAGGAAAAAAATGCGCATGGGCACAGCAAAGAAATTTTGTCTTCAGACTTGTACAACAAAATTTTGGAACTTTAAAAACACAAGCAAACAAACAAACAAACAAATAAACCCAAACCACACCAAAACATGGGACATCTGACAGCCCCAGGTAAAACTATAGTTGAGCTTTGTCAATGAATGTCCCATGGACACCACCAGGAGCTGAGGAGATAAGGCTGGAGGGAATGCTGAAAACTTACACTTGTACAGGTGTTGCTTGGGCAGGAACAGGTGGTCATGAGCTGAGCTGAGCCCCACATGAGGCTGTTCAGGGCCAAGATCTGTTAATTCCTTCAATGAGGATGTTCAGGGCCAAGAAGATCTGTTAATTCCTTCAGGGTCCAGAGAGATAAAGTCTTAGGGAGCTTGGCAGGTTTACCTTCAATAAAAGATGGCTTCTGTGAGTCTCCAGCTACCTGGTTGAACAACCCAGAGAAGATGAAACCAGACTCCAATTGGAACTGCATGGTGATAGGACAAAAAGCAATGAACAGGCACTTGATTCTGAGAAATATCAATGAAATGCAAGAAAAGTACTTTTTACCATGAGGGTAATCAAATACGGGAACTAGGACCCAGAAAGATTGTGAGATCTACATCCATGGAAGTATTCAAGACTCAGAGGCACAAGACCTACAGCAATCACATCCAATTAGACCTGCTTTGAACAACGGGTTGGATTAGGTGATCTCTGGAGGTCCCTTCCAATCTGTTACTCTGTGAATCCATGGTTAGAAACAGCATTATCTTCCTATGGGAGCATGCAAAAGAAAAAGCATTTTCAGCAATTTTGTGGCTCCACAATGCAGAATGCAGCTATCCACTGAATACAGAATTTGTACTTCGAGAGAGATGCATAGATAACTGGTCATACATAATGCTAAGGTTTAGCAGGGAGTTGAGTGACCTTTTCACACAGAAAACTGTTGTAAGGTAAGTTGTATTCATCTGAACCTGGGACTGTCCCGGCTGAGGTTCAGTATTTACATCGTTATCAGAGACAATCACTCTAGAGCAAAACTGACCTTTTTGTAGAGGCATGAATAAAAACAATTGTCACTTCTGTAAAATTCAGATAAACTATTCATTACAAATCCAATTCTTTTCCTTAAGAACTTCATAGTTTTAAACCCTCATGATAAACCTCTGCATTTTACCTATTGCAAAACAGTTATTCCAAGATCGCATTCCAAAAGCTGGTGGACATAGAGGACAGCTTTACCAGGAAATGAATTAGCCTGCTTTTGTATTTCCATTAGGTGACACTTGAAGTGCACAGAAGATCTGGGTAGGCAGAAGTCATGGACTCCTATACCCTGCAAATTCTATCCCTTCTCTCCACATTTCTTTGAATTTTTTAGCTTCTTTTAAGCAGTATCAATTACTGTCAGTTTCAGGTGTGTTCCCTGTGCACTTTATGATGAGATAATTTGCATATGGCTGTTAGAAATAAAAACCTGACCTTGAGCTTGAGTATCAACAGGCTCTGTCTTTAACAGTGACAAAAGATGGCTGTGGTTCTGACCCAGACCATGGAATAATGACTGTTCTCAACAGTATCAAGAAAGCTGTTCTATGAAATATGTCCAATATTTTATTAGCTTTTGATCCTTCAACTCTGGATGACTCTTGCTAAATATTTACCATTCCACTAAAAGAGGAGAAAAATGCATCATTTTGTTTGTGCCTTGAATCCTTTGCTCTGGACTGTTCATTGTATGTGCTTATCCTTTTGTGGCTTCCTCATGTGGTCAAGGGATTTCACAGCTTACTGTGGTTTTCTGACCTGTTTCACTTTTCTATTTCTCTGATGCCTTCTGCTATATAAGTAATACTGATCTTTAATTTTTTTTCTAATTTCTCTCATGATAATCTTCTGTATGTCAATTGGTGTGCTGCTTCCAAGACTACCAACCATAGCATCTCCCTTACTATATTCAAATCCTCCCATCAAATGACACCTGCCATCTGTTCTTCCATAAGTGAAGAAGATACAAAGACTTCATTGTACAACCCCCCTTAAAATCACCAGTATGTGCCCTTGAAGAAGTATTCTATCATTTTTGCTTCCCCATGTTCTCCTTGTCAGTCTCCTTTTAAAAGTGTTTTATTGTCAAATTTAGATTATGCTATCATTCTAGTAACAATTATTTCAGATGAGGGTATTTCTCAAGGAAAACATTTATTTTCTGATTTTGACCCTTTTGCTATTGTTATTGATATCAGAAATTTTAGTGTGTTTAACAGTTAAGAAGAAAGTTTTATTAAAATATGTATACATCACAGGGGAAATATATGGGGGGAATTTAGACTTATATTTTGTGCTTCTTTATGTGGTATAGTTAGTTTGCATAGGAAGACGTTTTTGTAACATATTCTTTTCATTATGGACACTTCCTGACAATTCTGGCATCAGCACAGCTGGATATCTGACAAGCGGGAGGATTTAGAAAAAGATCAGTTTAGTCATTGCAATGTGTTTGATAGACAATATGTCTTAGACCAATAGCAAAAGAAGTATTTCTGTGTTTGAAGGTGGAGGGAAGTGCGTACTGTAGTTGATTGTGATTTGTTCCCAGCAAGGAAAGTGACATAAGGTACAGCTGGAATGAGATGCCTTAGCAAAATAGACTTTACTCAGAGAGGTAATTCCATTGAAACTTGTCCATTTCCTCTTGATAAGTATTCCAGAATCTAGTTGAAGATCAAATCCAGTAAAAAGTGTTTCTGTGATTCAGGCTGGCTGACTCACATTAGAGACTAAAAGAGATAACGGCAAGGCTATTGTTCTGAATAAACACACAGAGGCAGTTTTCCAGCAGTTCTTCACTTGCACTGTGTACAATAATTTAGTGATTACCCTATGGACTAGTAAACTTCTACTGGCCTTTTTTGTATCTCATTGTGATGTTGGTTAGCTTTTAGAATGCAATTTTGTAAATGTTTCACAAGAGCGTAAAACAAAAGAGATCCGTCATTCACAGAAAATAGCTGCAACCTACTGTATAAAATTTGCAACAGCACTGTTGGCTACACTGGTTTCTAACATGCACTGTCTGATGTATTAATTACAGTTGTAAATTAACATGTAGGGAGTTTCAGCTACTGCATCTCTTTAAAAGGCTCTCTCAAATAACTTATGCTGTAATCCAGTTTCAGGACATTCATTGGCACATATGACTGCTCATCGGGGTAATATCACTTTCAGTGAATTCAGGGACAATATTCCCAGAGATTTTTACAGGAGTGCAATCTGGTTCATTGTTTTTCAACGTTTGTATCTAATATGTATGATCTCTGTGAAGGGTTGGAAACCAGTCTCAGTCAAAACATAAACTGAAAGTGATTGAAACATATGTCAGTTTCCTTAAATTTCAGTACAAAGTAAACCTGTATCTGCAGCCAGTCTTCCCAGAGCAAGAGCAGATCATTCATTACCTTGTCAAAGGTTAATACCATGTAGTAGCACTGCAACGGTTCTTTAAAAAAACATTGTAATTGTGATGCCTTTGACCTAAGCCCTGGATGTTGTTCTTTTTACTGTACATGAGATATCTTGTTTTCTATTCTATTGCAGTGGATGAGAGCAACCAGGAAAACAAGGTGGGAATACAGATTCAACATAATTCTCAAACTGTTTTGGTTTACACATGAAATAAAAAGGTTTTCTTACAGTTACTTTTAGACCCCAAGATAATAATAAAACACTGGCTTGATACCTAACTGGTGAAAGTTACTGTAGCTCTTCACAGTTACAGTGATCCTCCAGTATTAAACCTTTAAAATTATATCATGCCTCTTCTTCTTCAACAGTAACTGTAAATCATTGCTAGTTTTCTTATAATACTAAGAGTCTTTCTGATCTTTGGACATAGAGTAACTAAATAATATAAAGGTGGATCACTTCTTGAAAGATTTCCATTCTAAATATCTCTTTCCAGTGCCTGATTTTCTGCAATGTTTTGTAACAACAGTTGAGTATTAACTTGATTACGTGAAGTACTATCACCAAAGCAGCTTGATAATACCACAACACCAACATCCATAAATATAGGGTAATAAATAGTGGATCCATGAGGTGATGCTGAAGGGAAGACATACTTGCTGTCCTTTGTCCTAATACTTTTAAAATCTAAGCCAGGTTTTAAAAGAGCCAGTAAAAATGATTAATATAATTTCAGTTTAATCCAACATGAAATCTAAATTTAAAGTAATAAATACCCCTTTAAATAAGATAGAGAAGAGAAGAAGGATAATTTAATCAGTTGGATACAAAGAGGATGTAGAACTATTTTCCTTACTCTAATACATATGTAGAGCCACTGCCATTATTAATCTACAAACATTAGCCAATAAATAACACAAAAATGGCACGCAATATACTGAAAAATAACTATAGTAATTACTGTGGGTTTTTTTCACAGACATACTCACATTACAGATAGAGTGTCTTTGGAATTTTAAAGAATTTCCATGCAAAAGAGATAGGAACCAAGACTCTTTGTATGTTAATTATCACTTCAGGAAAAAAAAGCATTTTCCTATTTTTGCAGAAAAAGATGAATTATTTGTTAATCAAATTGTAATAAATAGTTTTAAAGAATTATTTTGTGGTTGCCCTGGAATTTAAATAACAGATGCCTTGGGACATGTGCTGGCCCTTTCCCTTCTGTTCCATCTTGTCCATTTTGCACAACAGCTGGAATAGTAAGTCTTAGACATCCAGGTTAAGGGTAGTACAGTGCAGTGCAATGTAGTGCAATATAAGAAGTAATATATGGCATTAATTCATTGGTTTGGCTAATTGTTAATTAGTGAACAAATCTCTTTCAGTAAACATCAATATTAAGCTGTCCCAGCTAGACATATGCACATATGTCAGCTTCAAAAACAATATTTTTCAAATGTTCACGCAGGACTACTGCAAAGAATGTCAGAGCTGAGCATCAAAGCAGGGAAAACAGACTTTGCTGCTGCTATGGAATGGAATATGAAACAACTGCTTGAGTTACATCTTTTTTACCCATTCAAAAATGTCATTGGAATCTCCACAGAGGCTGAAACCTGAGATTGAATGGACTAAAATGTCCAAGGAATTGTGGAAAATATGTAGCAGCTGTAGTGATTCAAGGTTGATGTAGCATTTCAAGTTGCAGAATTCAAGGATTTCCTGGCCTTTCAGCGCAGCTAAAAGGATTGAACAAGATCTGAAATATGCAAAGTGTGTGGGAAATAATGTCTGGTACAAAACTATTGCCATGATTTCTTTTAAGATAAATCAAATAAAAGAACAGTAATGCCCAATGTTTGAATTCCTTGACTGCAACTGAGTAATAAAGCACAACAAATATGAATGGCTGTTACCTGTGTTTAATGCTGTGCAGAAATGGATACAGGACAAGAGCTGATGTTTTACTGACTGTAACTCACTTTGCTGCAATACTGATCTTGTCAGTTTCTATTGTTTTGTTTTTTTAACAATGATATTCCAAAGCCCTTATAGTCATACAGTATATTTTCCTGACCCTCTGTCAAAGCTTGCATGAATCAGAGCAAATGACTCCATCCAACCGGCTCATCATACCGAATGTCTGTATAAATCTACCAAGTAGCTTGAAAATCTATTCTGAAGGTCTACATAGCCTTCAATGATCTAATACACTAAAAAGAACTGTGGCAAATCAGAAATCACCATCAAATAATTTTCCCTTTACAGAGATCCTCCTTTCCAGTATACTTGGTAGGGCAACCAGAATATAAGCAAGGAAAAAGCAAGCATGGGGTGGAGTATATCTACAAAAGTGGGAGAATGATTAAGCTTGCTTTTCTACATGTGCCTGGAATAAAAAGGATCCTTAATCATTACCATATTTTCTGTGTGTATCTATTTCCCAGTGAAAACAGGACTGTAGACCTAATAGTGATCCTGCATTAAATAGTTACATAATCTTGAGAACTCACGCACTTATTTGGTTCTCCCTCCATTTACCCCTTTAGTTTCCACCTTTCATAAATGGAACATTATTTGCTTTATTTAGAGAATTCTCAGCTGAGAAATGCTGTGAAGTTTATCTCTTTATTTTGTAGTTGGTTTTATATAATGGTTTCACTCCACCACTTACGAGAACATTCCTATTTCTTTCCCATAATATATCCATCATTATAATCTACTTTTCTGTATATAACAGAGTATTCAGTGTTTTGTACCTGAGTCCTACTTGGAAAATTTATTTCAGGGAAAACATGAATAAAACAAACAAAAAAAAAACAACCCTAAAGCAAACAAAACCAAAACCAATCAAACCAAAACCCCAAAAAACACACCAAAAAAAAAATTCCCCATAAAGCTTTCTTCAAACAACATTTGTTATTGTCTAAGATATGTGTACATTTCTTATTGCAAGCAGCAAAAGACTCTTCAGAGCATGTTGCTGTTGTCCTGTTCTCAGTACGCACTTTAGAACCGATTAAAGCATCACTGATCTTCATTACTGGTGTTCCAGTCCTCCTGATGCTTAATCACACGTCGAACATATGCCAGACAATGTTGGATGTCAAGAAAGTCAACATTCATATTTTCTGTATTTCCTCAAATACTTCAGCTAATATATTCTCCCCATCTGTTGGAGAAAAGCAGAGATAATGATAATGCAGTGATGCTGAAGTTATCTGCTAAATCTATTCTGTCAAATCTATTACTGTCAAAGGTTGAGATTTTTTAAATACTGTTAGCTGTTAGGGATCAACTCATTTTCCTGAGCAGCTTTGAAAATCTCAGCCAAGATTCCTGTATTTTGCCTTTAGCTGCAATGGATTTCCCATCGTGCTTTTCACATCTTGTTCAGCTACCCTGCTGTATAACCATCCAACTGCATGATTCTGTAGGAATTTTCCTTCATACTCATAATCTGTTCTTATTCAACAACCAGGTCTTAGTTTGTGAGCAATCAGACACATATCATGCCATTATGGAACCTCTTTTTACTTTCCTCAGACACAAGAGCTTTCTCATCATCAGGTTCCAGCCTTACTGTGCCAGCCCTCTGTATACCTAATAGCACGGATGACCTCAATTAGATATTCTAGTCCCTAAAGGAACATGGAATAGTGTGTATGTAATGATAACGGAATGGGAGAAATTCACTGTTAGCTGTCAAGGAGGATTTCCACCATCAGCATTAACTATATAATATAGTGGCAGTGGAAGGCAATGAATGTGGAGAGAAGTGAGAGCAATCAGCAAGCTTTCATTCAGTGAGATGGAAGAGCTTGTCAAAGACACAAACAACTAATCAGTTGCCAGCACTGATTGATGTCCCAGCCTGCATTCAAATCTATCATCGTGACCAAGAAGTGCCTATCGTTTACCCAGTGGATGGATAAACTAGAAGTAATATATGGCATCTAAGCAAATAGATCATTAATTCTGCTTAATATGTGTGGGCTAAGGTTTAAATCTTTTTCTAAACAGCAATCCTTCCCTTCAGGGAGTAAAAAAAAAAAAAAAAAAGCTAAAAAAATATCTATGGTGGTTGACATGGCAATAAAGATATTTTTTACACGTTACAAATTTGCTGTGTTGGATTTTATTTCAGTTTATGCCACACAATTGTCGCTGGGTATTAAATCTATCAGGAAATATATTAACTTCTTAATTAAAATAGTTAAAAAAGATAACAAATAATATACCAGCAGAGACAAAGGAATGCTGTCCTTTATTTCTTCTTACGCTTTACACTTTTTTCTTCTCCAAAGTTTTCCCAAGCACAGCACTGCTACACTATTACCTTTAACTTTGTGTTCTTTTTTCTGACTATGAGATGAAAATTTTAAATGCAGACATACAGTTAATTGGATTTTATTATTGCTTGACTACTTCTTAATCACAGGGCATGACTTCGAATGAGTTCTTAATGGTTTGTAAATTCCACATTTTGCACCAATCAGCATCAAAGCCAGTAGAATTTGGCACATGCTTTTGTAAAATGTTACTTCCAGTCATAATTACTGGAAATATTGAGGTCTGAATTGATAAATATTAGAATCGTCTTAGAACAGGACAAGAGGAAGTTAGCAGTCTGCAGCTCTCTAAACTGAGGCTTGGTTTCTATCTTCTGTTAATCATCAATAGGGAAAATGGCAGGTGTTAAAAATTAAGGAATAGTGTCTCAATTTGCTGCATATACAATAATGAAATAAAACTATAATCTCTGAAACAGAAACACCTGGGAGTATGATTTCTATGTTTTTGTAGTTTATTAAGATATACTCTGGCTGGTTTCAAACATTGCCGTTAGCCTCTCATCAGTAGGGTACTGTTAGTAATGGTTTCATTCATGATTTGTATCTTCTGAGGTTATAAATTATTAATATCAGGCAACGACATTAAGTATAAATATTTATATATTCCATTTTGCTTAATATACTTCATTTTTAAGATTATAAAAGAGAACAAAACTACTATTAAAGTATTTGACTAAAGAACAAGGCTGCTAAATTTGTTGCTAAGTTATATGTTTAAAATGTTAAAGTTGAGTAAGGGAATATATTCTTTCTTAACTTTCAGATTTATTTTTTTCTGAAAACAAAAAGCCTTCCTGTACAATTTCCAAATATTTTACAACCTAAGCCTGAATGCATAAAGGTGGGTGTCAAACCTGAAAACTGTTCAGCTGTATAGATATATCCAAAGTCATAGTGTCAGTCAAATGAAACACAGACTCACAATAGGGTCTTCACTGTCTGATAGTAGATTCCTGAGACACCTCTAGCTCGTCCTGAGATTCTAAGTCTCTTGAGAATCCCTGACAAAGCCCAATTTACAATGAATAAACACTAAATATCCAAGAAATATTCTCTGCAGCGCAGAATCAGGATGCACTGATGGAAAGCATTCCATTCTGAGTGGTTACCTTCACTGATCCATTTACCTGGAAACTGTAATATCACAATACTTTACTAACTTCTGTGTTAGCATTTCAGCTACATAGGAATGTTTTATCAAATATTTGTAAACATTGAATTTAATGGGCTGCATGTTTGGTTTAAGAAAACTTGTTTAACCACAATGACTTAAAAGCACCTACTTTAAAATACATTCACTAGGTCTTTGCTTTGAGAAATGAAATATGTATTATTTACAAAGTAAATCCATGTATTTCTTCGGAACAAGGTAGTCTTAATATTTTCTCTCACAAGTAAAGTACCTGTTCTTTAAAAATTCTCTGCATCAAAAAACAGTTTAGTTTTTCTTATAACTGTTGAATAAATGTTAAAAAAAAATCTGAAAAAGAAATAAAATATATTGCAATGAAAATTTTGTAAACCTGCCTTTGTTCTTTAACACAAAACTTCAGTTTTCATATATTTCTTTTATAGTCTATTTGAGAACTATAAAAACTAAAAAATCAACTCAAATTTCATGAAATAGGCCCAAGAGGACTGAAATGCAATTCTGTCCTGGGAAATTTTTCTGAGCACATAATGCTCGCAAATGGTGTTTATTGCCCTTAGTCCCTGTTTTCAAATGGCTGCTAATGTAAGTTTACAATCTTATGCCTAAACACCAAACAGCAGTTTCAGTTACATGAGATAGCTCAGATCTGTTGCAGGTTTTTTTTTTCTTCATTTCTGAGCATGCTTATTCTGTCAGCAGCTTGATTAATCCTTAGCATTTTTTGTTGTAGATCAGAGACTAATGGGAAGGATATTTTAATAAATTGTACTCAAACTTCTCACTCTATGGCTTCTTCATGACATAGTGGCCTTATATAATGCTTCTGTGCATATTGCAGGGTTACTTGATCCCATCACTTTTAGGAGATAATTGCATTATATTTGAGTCCTGGTCTCTAATCTACATAAACTAGGACAAAAGACTCAGTTACAAAAAGGGCCTTGTTCTCTCTAGGGACAATTTATGGAAGTCCTACAGATCTGCAGAGAAAAAATCACCTGAAAGTAGACAGTGGTTTGAAGTCTCTGTCTCAGAAACCATGCTGCATTCATTGTTAAGAAAGGTGTTCACAGTTCAGGTAACTTTCAAATGAACCAGACATCTGAGGTATAAAAAATGAGCACACAGTTCAACTCACAAGATCTTGATCACTGTGCCACAGAAATGTTGCTGAAATTGCAAGCATCAGAAGTATGCAGCTGGTAAATTGCAAAAGTCCTTTTTTGGTAAATTGCAAAAGTGCTATTATTACAAAGATTTAATTTTCTATAAAGTCGGTGTTATTAAATTTTAAAATTATGTTCTATGTGGTTTTGTGGTATTTAGTAGAGTAAGTATATGCTTGCTGTGAGAGCATGTCAATAGGGTCTTTGTAATCAAAACTTTCAAATAATATTTTAAAATCCGGTTTGCAGTTTTTTTCTTTTTCTCTGCTTTTATAGAAATAATCTTCACTCACAACTATGGGATTATGGAACTGTTGTTCAGTGAGTCATGATACAAGCAAGAGATATCAGGATAAGTCTTTTGACTACACTGGGAGAACTAACACTGTCTAGTTGAACTTTAGCTTGATTTTAGTAATATAGCTACTTCAGAAGTGATGATATTGCAGGCTCTTATATTACTGTTCTGAAAATAAAATAACTAAATTTGAGTTACTTGATATCTGAGTTAAATTCAATGGTATCTGAGTTTCAGTTGCTCACTTGCCTCCATTGTTCTACATTCCCCTCTTTCTGTCAGAAAATGACAATCCCAAAGCAGTACGGTTTCCACTCAGTGTGATTATTGCTTGAAGGAAGTTTATAGCTGGTTTTGTTCCTCTCTAAGAAAATGTAAACCAAGTCAAGATTTGGTTCAGCGCACTCACAGATTCTCTTGATGACCTGTACTGTCCTGCCTGTGAAGTTTAAGCAAGCATGGTTACCTTTCTGTGCAAACCAGGGTGTGAAAGAGAAGAAAATTGCAGGTCGTTTTGTAGTGCAGCCATCCATACAGATACAGTTGATACAGCCACTAGGCCACTATTCTATTCGGTACCCACAGACTGTGTATTTTCAAGGGCAGTTAAAAAACCATAACCATAATTTCTGATTACTCAGACTCAGACTTCCAAGAATTCCAAGATGTTGCTTGTACATATGACACCATTCCCCCAAGAAGGGCTATTGTGTGTCAATCCCTTGCTCGGTTTAGCATTAGTCACTGTGGTTATATCAAGCCAAATCTCTGTGTCTTGCTCTTCCCTACTTGCCCAAGCTGTTACTTTAGTTGTCTTCAGGTGCTTTAGTTAAGTTTTAGATCCATATGGCTCTTCAGAAGGGAAGCATTTCTGATCTGTTGGAAAAGGCAGTATGAAAACACGGTGTATATTAATTGTTCTTTATTAAGTTTTGTTTTCTTCACAATAAGTTAAATAGTTGTATATTATGTGCCAGAATAATTTTACATTAAATTTTTTTGCACTAAAATGTCTTTATATACATTTAGTGTATCTGGGGAAAAAGAGGAACAAAATGAAAAAGAGTGCAAGCTGTTTAGACACTACACCCAATTTTCAAAAAAAGATTTTGTTAGAAACTTCAAGATGACTTAGACTATGAAGGACTTAGGACCTTTTTGAAAATGGGACTTAGCCCTATCCATACAGCCCAAAATAAAACACTGAAAAAAGTGCTTCAGGTGTCTTTGGTAGTCAAAGGAGAATGTTATTCTAAGATAGATAATCTGGTTTCAGTGTCTGGGCTAACTTATCGAGAGACATTTCAGATGTCCTTACACAGAAACATAGTATGCTGGAGGACACACATTTTGAAATGCCTTCATGCCATACTCTTACAGGTGAAATGTTACTTACAAGAAATTATTTTTCCCCAGAACAAATGGCCAAACATTCTAGGTTTTGTTTTTGATATGTTTTATTCTGGGGTTTGGGTTATTTTTTTTAATTTATTTTCCTATAAGCATTTTACCCAAGCTAATGGAATATGAAACAACCCCCTGCATTCATTTTTTCTGCAGCTTTTAAGTAATTTCTTTGGTACAGTACCTGCATTTCCTAATCATAAATACAAATTTCTTTCCATGCAAATGAGGGGAAGTGTTCTGATTGACTTAAATGGCAACAGAGGGAGGTCATATATTACACAGATGTTTTTTTGGAGCACTAGGTCTCATTCTCTTTCTTATTCATGGCTAAGATTAAGGGAAGAATGCTGCAGATATTTACCACAGAAGTTGAGAATGTGAAATGAAGGAGAAAACAGTCAATGTGAATTGTGTGAGGACTTAAGGAAAACAGAAATATCTTCTTTTTTGTTTTTTAATTTCCCTATTGAAATTTTAGGAACACCTAGGATTTCCTGTCTTAATGGTACAATGATTAAATACATGAGATCTCTTTACATCAATAGCAGTAAAATGACTGAAAGCTGTTTTCCCCTCCAATATTGTAATCCAATGACTTCAATAACTCAGTGACATTCATCTTCCCCAAAATGTCTAGGATCCCAGACGCAGCTAAGTCCTTGTATTTTATTCCCTCCCCAGAAGTACATTCTGTAGCAAAATAGGGATGACTACAACCTTAAGCATCTCCATGGGCACAGCTCAAATATTAAAAAAAAAAAAAAAAAAGCCTATAATGGATGCTTATACTGCAATCTGAGATCCCAAATAATAATAACTTGGACCAATAACCTGGACCAATAACTTGGTGTCCTTCTTAGACAGTTCTTGTTCATTTACCATTTCCCCTTCCTGGTCTCTTTTACTGAAATTGCTGTAGTAGTAATGTAGCATGGCTCTTTGGAGATCTACCGTTCACATTTGATGTTCCTTTTACCTCATGTTAATTACTTTGTGAGGTAGACAGGACCTCAGCCTGAAGTGAGCCAGCATAATAGTGTTTTCACATATTTATACAAGCACATGAATTTTTCTTGTAGCATCTTTTCTAGGATAACATTTGCTTCAGGAATAACATGTATTCATGAAACATGTGACTCTACAGCCCACTGAGAAGAGCTGCTAACTTGCAACGATATAGGTGCAATGCAGTAGTATGCCATACCTGCAATTTGCCTGCTTCATTGTTCTCCATTTATAGACACTGAGTAAGAAGCAAATAAACCTGGGGAACAAATAAAATTGGCATAGATTGACTGATAAGTCTTTACTGGCATATTTAATTGTCTTTTGCCCTTACTGGAAAGATAAAGTGACCTCTGCCTCTCAAGAGACTACTATTTTCCTTCCTGTTATACCATCATCTGCTGCTCACCAGCTTTTAGGATCCCAGAGGGAGACACTTTGAGGCATAGCACAGGGTTTTGGTGTCGGTTTTTTTTCTTTTTTTTTGGCTCCTCATGTGTAAATTGGTATCAGGCAGCTGGCTCTTCTAGGACTCTAGAGAGTATAATTCTTTGACAAAGGGGAAATCAACTGCTATTGTTTCCTAAAGCTTTTAAAACACAAACCTCTCAGTCTGCAGTCTAATCAAAATTTAAATGACCCATGCAGATTGGATTTATTGGCCTGCTTTATACTTTATGACTTGTGATATTTTGTCAAAGAAGACACAATGCATACTTTCTTTCAAAACTGTTAACAATGTTCTACTGATAACTGCCAAAAAGCAACAGGTGCACGAGCTGCCATTAATCTACAGAATGTTGTTCATTATTTATACGTGTCCATTTTTAACTAAACGTTTCATGCGTCTTATTTTCACACTTCATGTCAAAAGGTAGCAGAACTCAGCCCTGCAAAACTTTGGCAGAGAAGGTTAATTTTGCATAGGTTTTTTTCATGTATGAGTACCCCTTAGCATCATTTTAAACACCATTAGGAGGCAAATCAGTATTTATAAAACAGTTTCTTCCTAATGGTTTCAGAGCTGATGGAAAGCACTGCCTCAGCACTCCGGTGGGCTGCAGCAGAACAGGTACAACTCATGCAGCAGCAATGAGAATCATCACCCCATGATCACCTCCTGTTCGGGTTAACTTAGTATCAGTAATTTCTTTTCAGACAAGAATTCAGAAATGCAGCCAAATCCTGGCCTAAACCTGACCACCACCAATAACAAAAAAGGATCCAAATGGAGTTACTAAGGATGATTTTGTTTTGTGGACATGTGCCTAAAAAAACCTCTCCTTCAAGTCATTTAGCATAGTCTACTAAGGAATTATCACTTCTTAGTGACAGTCTGTTGCTGTCCTTTACACTAGATTTAAACTGTTGCAAAAAGACATTCAATCTTCTCTCCCAGTAGAAGAAAGAGTATTTTTGCGCACAAGGTTCCCAGTACAAGAAAGAGTATTTTTGTGCACAAGGTTCAGAAGGCCTGAAGTAAACCCCTCTCTTTGCCACATATCTAATTTGTAAAACGGGGAGAGTACTACTATTCTTTTTTTTTCTTTCATCCTTTGTATTTTGTGTCTGCTCAGTTCCTGAGCTAACTAGAGATGCTCATGATTACTAAGGAGTTCCAACACAACCTTTGTGCTCTAATAGTATAAGCAATTAGTAGGGATTCTAAAAATAGTATTAATCTGATACTCATGTGTAACTACATTGTGTTGCTACCCTTATGCTTACCAGAATTTTGTGGCTAACTTCTCTTTGAAGTAATTGGATTGACTTAAACCGGACCACCTGTGGAATAATTACTCAATTACCTGATGAAAAATAAAAAAACCTGCTCTTCATCTAGCTTTGACAGTAACCCCAAAAGGCACATGAATGTTATAAATGTAATTTATATTATAGTATACTATACTATATGCATACATATGTCATATATATATGCATATGTGTCAATATACTTCTATATAAATAAATATAAATGGCATTGATGTCAGGAAACACAACAGTCATGAAATATAGTTGAATCATAGTGGAGTTGTTTACAATATTTGACACTAACATATTGTAAAGGATTCTGTTACAGAAAATTGCATACACATAGAAAGCAACTGCTTTCAGCCACCTTTGAAAAGAGTGTTCTTCATGGGTTTTTTTGCTTCTACATTATTGTTGCTTAATGGCAGGAGTGTCACTGCTGCATATTGTGCCTGGTTATTATGAATGATGCTACTAGTTATATTAATACTATAAACAATATAAACAAATATTTATCCCATCAGCTGTCACTTTTGGTACTCATACTCATAAATGAAAGACAAGTAAAGAAAAGAGACATACTTTATTGGTTCCAGAGGTGTTCCTGGCTATTCAGAAATAATTATACTACTTGATGAACCATGGTACTGTCTGCTCTTGTCTTCCTGTTTGATTACAGATCAGATACTGAGACTTAATGGGTAAGTGATCTGCCAGTAAGCTTTCCTTCATGCTATGTTTCAGAATACATTTTAACAATTCATGTGATGAAATGCAGCTTTCTACCATATGCTGACATATCACAATGCAAGATGGTGAAGTGTCATAACCGACGCTTTGCAATGTGATCTGCCACCCATGAAATGAAATGCTTCAGGAAAACAACATGCCAGTTCTCAAATAAACTCTGACTCCAGTATGTACTGTAGCCAGTAGACTGTGTAAAATGCCTTAAACTTATCCATAGATTACTCAGCTCTTCTGCCAATGTAAAACTAACAGTCTAATTTTAGATCTATATTAGAAAGAATGCAGTTAACCTTACAACACTGCAGCACTACACTAGGAAGACTTTATTGTCCACTATAGCAACTGCTGACTTTTGACTTTTATAAGGTTATTTATTAAGATAGATATGCAGTTAACTCCCAATACGCACAATTTCTCTATGGCTGTGAATGGAGAGCAAAAGTCCTTGCATTTTTTAAACTCTGCTACAAATCAAATCTACTGAAATAGCCATAATGTATTCTGTTAGTAAACATAAAATATATATGCAATATTATGTCAACCAGATTTGCACTGTAGTTCACTACAGTGATCCTAAGTCAGCACTTACAGGATGGGAAGCAGAAATTAAGGATAACACAGCTGATAAACTATAAGGAAACAGTAATGCTGTTCTTTATTCACAATTATGGTTTAATTGGAGAAATCTAATCTGGCTGTACTTCTCTAGCCTGGGCATCTCCTTCCTGGGCATTGTCTTCCTGGTAAAGACACCAGCATGTTACTTTACGTTGTTATTGTAAGTATTTAAAATAGCATTGCATTCTTGGGAAAAAGAAGGAAGGAGGACTTCAGATGGATTAAAAATTTGCTGACCTCTCACCCATCTATTGTGGTTTAATCCCTGCCAGCAACTAGGACCACGCAGCTGCTCAGCTGGGATGGGAAAGAGAATCAGGGAAGAGAAAAAACTCAGAGGTTGAGGTAAAGACAGTTTAATAGGTAAAGCAAAAGTTGTGCCCACAAGCAAAGCAAAAAAGGAATTCATTCTCTGCTTCTCATTGGCAGGAAAATGTTCAGCCATTTCCAGGAGAGAAGGGCTCTATCACATGTAATGGTTATTCGGGAAGACAAGCACCGTAACTCCGAACTCCAAATGTTCCCCCCTTCCACCTTCTTTCCCCAGCTTTTTAGTCTGACTATGACATCATATGGCATGGAATATTCCTTTTGTCAGCTGGGATCAGCTGTCCTGGCTGTGTCTCCAACTTTTTGTGCACTCCCAGCCTACCACACTGGTGGGTCAGTATAAGGAGCTGAAAAGGCTTTGTCTGCTTAGCAACAACCAAAACCACCAATGTTTTATGACACTATTTTAATCCCAAATCCAAAACATAGCACTACAACAGCTGCTAGCAAGAAAATGAACCCCATGCTTGCTGAAACCATGACACCATCTTATCTGGCATGTAATGTGTTTAGTGTGAAGACTGCTGAGTTTGTTTTCTTGAAACAACAATCTCAAGTCACAACAGGAGAATCTCAAAGCACCACAAAATTGCTGGAAAAATCAGAAGAGATTCAGATCAAAAGAGATCAGAACTGTCTTCTGAGCAAACTCTAAGGATGGCTCATATAGCAAATTAGCTGGTCACTGAGTAACATGGGGTTAATTCTTGGTATTTAGATAGAAAATATTGAAGTCAAATTTACTTAAATCTTGACTACACCAGAAAATGTAGACACATTTCTCAATCCTAAAAGAGCAGTCATACCAGCCTTTTCAAATCCAGAAACATTTGCACTTATTGGTCTGAGCTAATGTTCAGCAGCAAACACTGCCAGCAAACCATCACCAAGATATAATAGATGCCATTCATGGTTCAAGGACACAGGAAATCCACCTTGCCACTTACAGAAGATTAGAAATCCTATCAAGATAATGTTTTCCATCCTTCTGGGGACACCGTCAGCTGATTTTGTCACTCAGGATGGGAGACAGTGGCACTACCAGAAACTGCCACATAAATACCATGCTCTCAGTTTTGACAAAGATTTTAGTGTTGCATGAAACACTGATCCAAGAATGATTATGTCAAGACTATCTGAGGTGGCCTCCTGCCTGCCCATGGCATTATGGAGGATAAAGAATGATTATTTCTTGTCCTTAAGTACTTTGACATATTCTAACTGAAGAGATTAGTGATTAACTCTATATGATCTCAAACCTCCCTGGCCTGTTATTCTATTATGCCATTACGGTAAATGAATTGTTAATCTGTTAAAAGCTATGCTTTTTTATGAATAAAAAAGTTTAGTAAACTAATTGCAAAAATTATTATAGGTAAAAAAAACCAAGCAACATATTGATTCTTGGAAGAACAGACAAGTGTTTCACTTCATAATTAGTTCTTCCTTATATTCTTCTAAAATCCCTGATGAAAAGGTCATCCCTGTCCCAAATACTGTTTGGACATGGATTTTTCATATTTTATTTTTTCATGCAGTCATATTAACAGTTTAATAGAGTTAATTTTATACATTCACTAGTATCTCATAAATTATTTGTTTTGTCTTTCAAGAAACTGCTGATCATAATATTTCTTAGGATTTCTAAATCCTTTTCTCTGGCTTGACTAAAGTCATAAAATACATAACAATATCTTCAACTAAATTCACTGAAATCTACAGCTATCTAATTTCTTTCCTGTCTTTTATATTAACTTTGCCATGAATGTTTACTGTCATTTTTTGTGAACACAACTACTGTGTATGTGTATATTATGTGTACATGCATTTTTAAAACAGCTTCTCATGCATCTTCTTAACACATTGTTTCCACCTAGAGAATAAATCACTGTGGACTAGTGCTTAGGAAAGAAAATTCAGTGAGATACATAAAATTTTCTTAATTGACTACTTCCTGGAAGAGATTTTAAGATAATTCCTATGCAAGTAGCTGCAAACAGATATGAACTGGACCTCCTCCAAGCCACAGCAATTGAAGCAGCTACACTGCTGAAGTACCAAGAAACCATTTCCTTCAAGAGCTCTTCTAGCTCTCCCAGGGAGAGATGCTGATGTTGCATTTCTCACTGACCTTCCTGGTGTTCTTATTGATAGCATTTAAGTCAGCTGCACAACTTGCTTCAGTGATGTGAGGTCATTATCAAGCTTAACATCAGTAACCTGAGAAAATGTGTTGGGGCTTATTTGTTTGTGTTTTCTCCATTGAGTGCTCTTCTCTACCTTGTTCTCTACTTCCAAAAAAAAAAACAAATGACAAAAGAACCACAGCTGTGATCCACCTCTGAACACAAATATCCCTTTGACAAAAGAATGCTGCTCTAACTAACTTACAAGGAACTCCACCCTTGTCAAAAATCATGTGAATTATCATTAAACACACAGAGCAACTGACTTTCTCAGGGAATATATCTGAACAGCCTGAAGCATTGCCAACATTTTATCCCAGGCAATACTGGTGTGAAGTAGAACTGTGAGAAAGAGATGTGATGACACTAAAAGTCACTTGCCTCCTGCAAGAAACTGACTGTGACTTCTGTTGGTTTTTGCTATGCCTAGTTCTAAAATTTTATTTTAAACCTCACATGGTCTTTTACAGAAATTTATATAGAACATTCTGCTCACAAAAAAGACCAGTGGTGTCATGAGTATGCAAAACTATAGGAAAATTGTTGAGTAGCTGCTGCAGACTGTGGAAGACAGCAGAACACAGTGTCAAATTTTTGTTACAGTTGTTAAAAAAAACCCAAGCAAACAACAAAAAAAACCACCAAACCAAAACCACCCCACAAACAAAAAGGAAAAGGGTACCAAACCAGCTAAAGAAATAGGAATAAATAGAATGGATTATTTATTTGGGAAATGATTGTGTCAGTAAAGATGAAGAATTTGGAAATGAAAAAAAGAGTGAAAAAAGATACATAAGGGATAACAGATCATACGATCGTGAGATCAGCCCTAGTCTTGATCACTGCAGTTTGGGATAGGACTATAAACTCTTGGTTTTTTTGAACACAGTTATGTCAGACTTCTCCAGTCAGGAAAGTCCTGCATGTTTTTTGCCCAGTGCTGTTGAAGGCACACTGGAATGCTCTCACAAATTTCAACAGAAGAACGCTCCTAGAAGTAGCTTTGTAATAACGTCGTCTCTTTCTAATAGAAATGGACATGGTGGATTTGAAATTCTTGAATGTGAAACAAAAGCTGTGAAAGGAAAAAATAAAATACTATGAGGACTGTGGTGAGTCAAAGTGACTGACAACACACTAAAGAAAATGTGCAGCAGAGAAATTACTAACAAAGTAGTTAGAAATCTCATAGAAGACATGTAAAACACAACATGTAAAATACAGAGAATCCAAGTTTTCTCAAATATGTTGAGCTACAGAAGATTTATCTTGAAATATGTTCCCCTTAAAAATGGAGATAACTGTAGCAGTTTGTTTGTGATGTTTCCTTAATTGAGTTTGTCCTTGCTATAAACATGTATTATAATACTTGGGCCCTTCTTAGTCTATGAAATACATAATATATAATAAACACAGCTGGTTTCATTGTTTTACACATCACAGCCTGTTCTTAAAGAGAGACTTACAAAGGTGTTTACAGAAATAGGAACAGCAAAAAGAAGAGAATAAACAAAGAAAAGGACAACAGTAAACTAATTATGTCTTTTTACAGGTTAAGTAGTACACATTTTAAGATGTTTAACCAAACAATTCTCAGCCTCTACCAAGTTCCAATTTTAAAAAGCAATTATGTATCTTTTTTTTCCCCCAAACAATTATTGGAAGGGTTATGACAGAGACAGTTTTGTTGGCAGTTGATTACTGTTTAACCACTAATCTGAGATATTTTCTATTTTAGGGATGCAGAAATTGCTGACATCACCTCTTCTATTGCTGTCATTTTAAATATGACAGTCAACAGCACTAAAGATAGATATTTTTCTATTTTCATAGATACTATTGTCATAGTATAGATACTATTTTCATATATATTATGGATTAGACATTGTTAAAAATAAATAAAGAAAAAAACTACACATTATTAAAAATAAATAATGAAACATATGACAGATCTGGAAATGTAAGGAGAGAAAATGAGCCTTTTATATTCCATTATAAGAGAAAAGAATACACTTCACATTAAGCAAGGTAAAACCAGACACTTAAAAGAGCATTATGGAAAACAACTAGGGAAAAAAAAGAAGAAAAAAATATTCAGAAAACCAATTGCCATATCACCATTCATGTTATATGTGTTTCTGTACAGAAAGGAATGTTGAAACCATATGTTTCCTTTTTTTCAGAGTTTGACAGACCTGGCTGCTGTAGTGTGTAGAGTTAAGAGGTCATTCACTTCTACTTAATTGTGCTCTATGCTGTCCATACAAACTCTCCCAATCTTGAAATCTCAGATATATAAGGTAAGGACACAGATTGTTCTTTCAGGTCCTTCAGGAAAAGTGACACTAAGTTGAAACTACAAGGGATTCCTCACAAGGGATTGGGGGAATACCTCTTTTTCTTGTCTCTCCCGAGGATAAGTATATGACAAATACAGATGAGAAGGAGCAATGTTTGGCAGATGAAATCTGCATAGAGGGGAGTCTTTTACAAGTAGAAATCCTGAGCACTACTTAATTTTGGAATCTGTAGCATCAGGAAACCTAAATGACTTTAATCTATCCTATTTGCAAAAATGCTTCGAGGTTTCTCAGACTATGTACTTTGAAAGATGAACTATCAAGACAATTGTTGGACCCTTAAAGAATAAGGAAATATGAAGACATTTCTTTCTTCTTAAAGAAATAATAAACAAATAAATACATAAAAGTCAACTCCATCACCAACAAAAAGCTACTACAAATAACTAACAAACTTTTAGTGATAGATAGGGCACTAATCTAGAATGGTATAAAGAAAAAAATAGCAAAAAACTTTATGATCAATTCCTATATAACAACAGCTGTGAAGGATGTAAATTTTCTCTAGAATATCATGGGTTTTTTTTTTGAACTAGGTTTTGGACAAAATAAATACAAATCTGCAGAAAAACATGATAAGTATAGGATAATGCTTTTGATACCCTTTCAGGTAAGGGATAAAAATTCAAGATTTAAAAAGGCAGATGTTTAAAGCAACATGGTGTCAGGTGGGGTTTGACAGAGGAAGCAGTGTTAGGTTTGATAAAGACCTATGCATATAACAGCACATTGGGTTTATACAGTGTGCTTACACTGTGATTTATTATTTGTCCATAACTACTTTGATTAATGTAAGATTACTTAATATATATCTTGAATATTTAGTTAGAAGCTACTTTTGACCAGAATAGGTGAATAATTTTCATTCTTCATGGAATCTGTATAGGACCAGATAAATATAGTGGTCAGATACTGGCACTATAAGTTAAGAATAAGTTATGCCCAGATTCTTCAGTAGATTTTGACTTTTTTGTTCCGCAGAAGATTTGAATTTTGACAGAGGAGTTGGTGTCTCTGATTACCAAAGCTTTTATATCCAGGGGGGACACATGAGAGGGGATGTTGCTACACTAACTTGTTCCTATTAAAAGTTCTTTATAGAGGCTTGAAGAAGATATACAATAAATTAATCTTCTAGATCCTTGACAGTTTATACTTTACTCAGGAAGAACTGAATAGAGCTTGAATCAGTTTTTTGTAGATAATGATCCTTATCAGACACACTGTACACTGTTCAGAGACATGCACCTCCTTTTTCTAATAGGATTAATGACCTTTAATCTGTGAGAAGATAAGCAAAATACTCAACACTAATTTTACCAGATTTTTGCCTGTAATGTTTTAGTAACAAGAATACAGGTAACAAGTACGATACAAACTGACCTTCTACAGTTAGCAAATGAACCACTTGAGCTGCATAACATATCAGTACAACAACACTGATACTATCAAAACTCAGGTATCATAAACAACATCATGGATCCAGAAATAAGGATTTTCTAGAAATGAAAACAGCACCATTCTTGCATTCTTGATGATGATAATATCCTGTCTGTGGTTTACCCTTTCATTATTGGTCCCATACCTTTCTTTCTTTGCTCACATAATTCAGCTATCACTGTTAAACTTTAGTGTGGGCCTTCTTCACATTTCCAAATTCTATCTCCACTCTACAGTGTTCCTTCAGAAATTCTGTCCCTTTTTCCCATTTAATTATTATTTCCACTTGTTATAATAACACAGCTAAGTTCCATACCATTCCATTACAGTGTAACAAACACCATTTTTATTTCTATGGCAGAAGCAGAAAAAGGAAAAGTCTCATTACACAATATATTGAAGATATTCAGAATAAGAAATCAGCAGTATTATGAAATATTTACAGTCAAAAGTGTTTATCCTAAATAAGGGCTTGAAATCAGCAGGACTGCTCATGATAATAGAGGTAAGTGGTATGTTTAGAGATCTGTGGTTTTAAGTAATCAAGAGAGACATAAAGCAGGAATAAAATTGGATGTAGTAAAACTAAGCAAAGTAAATTACATGCCTGAATTCAGCAGAGAAGCCAAAGAGAGAAATTAGTCTCAGAGCATAAAAGTGCAAGTTATGAGTATTAATAGCAGATCTTTCTACATGACTATAATGAACTTGTTATCCTGTTTTTTTATAAAGATCATTAAATGCTTTCATGAATAAACTTCTTAATTCAAGTTATGTGAAAGTAGAACAACTTATGGAATGGGTCAGTGTAATTTCATAGCAATTTAAACATCTTCTACAGTAATTTTAAAGTTTCTCACTGGTTCTTTTATCTTAGACGGTGGGACACTGAACGAGTTACCTTTTTCCCTTTTCCTTTTCCTTTTCCTTTTCCTTTTCCTTTTTTTCTTTGTCCTTGTCCTTGTCCTTGTCCTTGTCCTTGTCCTTGTCCTTTTCCTCCCATTCTCCCTTTCCCCCTTCCCCCCTTTTTCTTTTTTTCCTCTTTTTTTTCTCTCTTTCCATTTTTATTTTGCCTTCTTCTTCCCCTTTCCCTCTTCTCCCCACCTTTTCCTTCTCTTGAGGTGATAGATACCTCTGCTTACTGATTACCACAAGAAGTGTATCAGATAGCATAATAGTCCCAGTTTGGCTGGGATAGTGTTAACTTTCTTCATAGGAGATCATGTGGTGTTGTGTTTTGATTTTGTGACCAAAACAGTGTTGATAACAAACCTATGTTTTCAGCTGCTGCTGAACAGTGCTTGCACAACATCATGGCATTCTGTTTCTCACTCTGTTCAACTGGCAAGTAGGCTGGGGGTGGGCAGGAGGCTGGGAGAGGATGCAGCTAATTCAACTAACCTGAATTCACCAAAGGGATATTCTGTACCATACCATATTGTGTTCAGAAATAAAACTGATAAAAACTGGTGGGAGGAGGCAGAAGAACGGGGTCCAAGTTAGCTGATCAGGGACTAGTTGGGCATTTGTGTTTCCTTTTATGTCATGTCTCCTCCACACTTTCCTTTTTTTTTTTTCCTTTTTTTTTTCTTTTTTTTTTTTTATTATTATTATGGGACCAAACACTATATCCTGTAATTTATCTTTGTGGGTTTAAGACTTAGGTTCCCTTATCTCCACGCTCTGATGTAACGTGTTAGACTGTTTTCTTGGGTAATGCCAGTCCTTCTGACTTCTATAAATCTTCCAGTCTCCCATGTGTTTATTGCATATTTATAATATTCCACAAGCACTGAAAGTGGCATTTTTATTTGTTACAAAATGAAAGACTGACCAGTGGTTTTCATCCCTCAATACAGCAGATCACCTGTGATTTTGCAGTTTAAATTTTCCACATTAACATGTATCATAACATTTCTAATATCACAATTAAAAAGAATTTCTTCAAAGCAAACTCCTTTTTCAGAAGGAACTTTCAGAGTATGAATGTGTCTTCAAAATACTGCCAATTTTCAAATATGTTGTAAATCGAAATACAGCACTAAAACTTAGCACCTATTTTAATAATTTCCAAAAAACAAGTCAAGTACTTAATCATCTTATAAAGTGTATTTATGATGATATATATTATTTATTTATATAAATAATATAAAGTGAATATTTTTAGGTTGGAAGAGACCTCTGGACGTCATCTGGTCCAAACCTCCAGCTCAAGCAGGATGACTTAGAGACAATTGCCCAGGACTGTGTCCAGATGACTTTTGAACATCTCCAAGGATAGAGACTCCACAGCCAACAACAACTAGGAAATCTGTACCAGGGCTCAGTCACTGTCACAGTGGAAAAATATTTTCTTATGTTCAGAGGGAACCTCTCATGTCTCAGTTTGTGCTCAAAATGTCTTTTTCTACAAAGCTGCTTTCCAGCCTGGAGGCCCCCAGGTGATTATGAAGGATGTTAAAAAGATCTGGACCTGTTATTGATCCCTGGGGTGCACTGGTAGTTACTGGCCTCAGAAAGCCAGTTTATCTGCCAGTTATTAACCACTGACTAGCTGACTGCTAGTTATTGACTTCAGCTAAAAATAATAAAACTTTAGCTCTCTGGACTTTTAAAATATAATGTGTAATCATTGTCCTTCCTTTCCTTTTAGTCACTTTTATTTTTTGTTGTTCTCATTTGTTTTGGTATGGTATTTTTTGTCTTTTGACCTTACCAGTTTCACCTAGAAAGACTGCTAGGGAGTTAGAATTGCATAACCATTCCTCTACCCTGGATTTCTCTGCATAATAAAAGCATTTAATTTTTCCATAGGTGTTCATACAATTTTGAGGACTGCTATTTTAGAAATTTACACCACAGTGTTCTAATCACAATCACTATTAGTTTTCCTGCAAACTGTCATTTCCATGTTAATATCAAAATTATTATTTCATATTTCAGCAAGTTTTTCCTCTGAAATAGTTCTGTCTTCAAGCAAAAATACCAACAAACCCTTGGATTTCCTTGGATAAGTAAGATTGTTCTTGAGTTTACAGTTTTCATAGAAGTAAAAACATACTAGTTCTCATTGTTTCATTCTTGACTTGCATAGCTTTTTCTGCATTTCTGCTCTATAGAGTAGATGCAGATATAATACATTTAGATCATCATTGGACCTAATATTATATTAGCATAATCTCAAATAGTTGTTAAGCAACTTTGAAGCTTCATAATGCTCTTCCTTTTTATTTAAAAAAATAATTTTTATTTAAAAAATTTCTTCATTTAATTGTTTTCTACTGTACACATGCTCATGGGAATTCACATAGAACTTCTACTCCAATTTCATTTAAAAATCTTTGATTTGTCTCTTATTATTTGTATTTATTATTTTCCTAGTTTTTTATTTTCTCAAAGGCAAATGAATGAAAACAAACATGAAAGCAGGAAAAAATAGAATGTATAATAAATCTACAATTTCATTAGTTACTGTTTCAGTTAGTTTTGGTAGTAAGCCTCAGAATATTTAACACCACAACATGCTAAAGTAGACTTCTGGTAAAAATAACTTCAAGTGGGCATCTCTGTTTCTTTTCAGTCTCCACCATGATGCAGGACCAACTTTTTTCCTAACTCTATTATTGTTTGTTTTCAAATTAATCTCCTTGTAAACACAATGGCCTTTGACTGGAGACAGAGTATTTTACCTCTTACCAAATGGCTTCTTTTCAGGGCAGAAATTTTAATTTTCTTGAGCGAAGCCCAGGATTTTTTTTTTTTTTTTTGAGAACATTGTTAAGCAATTGGTTCTGTGTCATAAAGACACTGATATTTAAAAATGCACTTTTGAAACACTTCCAAATCAGAATGAGTAGAGTCAAATGCTGTTATGAAAACTATGGATTTTGTTTGTTTGTTTCTGGTGACAAATGAATGTGAATTTTTTAGCAGAAATGCCTGTCATAAGGTGAAATGAGAGTATAAAATGCTGCATGGATTGACCGCTTGCGAGATCTTAGAGTAATTTAACTGACACATCTGTCTGAAGGGCCTTACAGGATGGAATTCCTACTTTCTCAGACAACATGCTTTGTTTCAGCTAAATTTCAGCATGGCAAACTTTGACTCAAAGTCTCACAATGAGAACTTTCTGTCGCTCTGGAAGCATGCAGAAAAACTGCTATTACTGTTGATCATAAAGAAAGGAGTTAAATAATATCCACTGTTTTTACCAAAGCTGCTAGACTTTTGCTTAAGGATTTACTGAGGCAATGTTATACCATCCCAAAGGAGCATAGCATCACTGCTAGCATCACTGCTAGTGTTAAGCAATATAGAGGCAAGATTCTGCTAAGCATTTTCAAGACTCCATTTCCATAGTGTGAGTCACATAGACTCAGCAAGATTGTAGCTAATGATCCTTGGCAATCACATTGGTTCTCATGTGGCATATTGAATTGTATCTGTTGTAGATGGATGGGTCTGATTTTTAAGGGTGCTTCACACAACCTATCATCTTCATCTTTTCAGCTAATTACTCATTCTTTTGTACCTCCAACTTACATCACAAGGACAAAGCTACCATGAGTGCAGGCAAATATATAAATAATATAAATAATAGGCATCTAAGGAACTCAGATCTGCAATGAAAATTTGAATCCTGGAGTAAATGCCCTCCTGAGAACACTGCACAGTAGTTAGGCAGCTTCCAGCCACTCTTTACTGTGATAATTCAGTGTTTGTTCATTATTGTTTTGTGCCTCCCTTCCTTTTTATCACATCCACCCATTTTCCTTCATTTCTAATTTAGACTAAAGTTTCCTTTTGGCAAGACCATTTTATCTCAATAACGGTGTTCTGTGAGCTTCCAGGAAGTTTTCATCTTTTCCTCTGGCCACATTCTACCATTTGGGTCTGTGAGATTCCCCTATGCAATTCCAGATAAGCAAGGCTGGCAGCACATGTCCTATTCCAATTACAGCTGTGCCAACTGAAGAAGTTACTGCGCACAGTTGCTTATTACCAGTGCATCAGACCTGCTAGCTATGAAGCTTGGTTGGAAAACAGCATTGCTTCTGTTTGGCTTCTTCCCCTAAAGCCAAAGCATTCCTGCACGAGGTAAAAGTAGGTTGTGTGATATTTGCACTTATTTAAGGATACTGTTTCTATCATAGAGTGCTTTGTATTCAATAGTAAGCAAATTGGGACTTATGTAGTTTTATAATTTAAAATATGTCTAAGACCTTAGCTCAAAGATCGACAATAGAAATAAATATAATTTAACATTGATACGTAACTGTGTTGTGTGCATCTAAGTGAGGCCTATAAGTGGTGATGTTTAGAGCTCAGATCAGAGTTTCCAAACTGAGTGAATCACTAGGCCCTTAAAGAGTGAAAACATTCACTGATGGATAAAAATAGAGAATATTTTCATATGCAATATTCAGTTTGTTTCTTTGCTTTTACTGTATGCACATTTCTGCTGCTTAAACACACCAGAACAACTGCTTATTAATATCTAGTTGGAGTAAACTATTTGCATTTGAGAGTTCAGAAAATTCTGAATTTACATAAAAAATTGATCTCTCTACATTTTCAATTACTTTTTTTTTTTGTTGAGAACAGTTAGTGAAAATATAATCAATAGCTTTCAAAACAGAATAGAGGGGACATTCTGCAACTCCTGAAAATAAACATATGTAAGACACAGATGAAAAATCAACAATTTTCAGAATGAAAACTATTCTGTCTCTAAATAATTGTTTTTCTCTTTCATGATTTTTTTCTAACAACAACAACAAAAAAGATATATGAGAAAAACAAATTCCCACAACAAAACTTGTGGGTGTTCTTATCTCACTTTTTTGGTGTTTGAAGCTATTTTATTCAGATCAGGTTAACTGAATTCCCTTCCCTTCCCTTCCCTTCCCTTCCCTTCCCTTCCCTTCCCTTCCCTTCCCTTCCCTTCCCTTCCCTTCCCTTCCCCTCTTTTATTAAATTCCTCTGCTCTAATCATATAATGAGGTGCTCTTCTAAATAGCAAGCAGGAAAAGGAAGAATTAAAATAAATCAAAACCTTATGGTGACGTCATGTTTTTACTGGTCAGATAAGCAACATATCTTAGCATCTGACTTTGAACACAAACAGAACTGCCTCTTTGTGGAATAATAGTTGGTGATGTCTGATGTGGTGTTGTTTGAGCAACTGAGAACTCACAATATGAACACACACACACAAATACTCTTTTATCCTCCAAGTTGTTAGGGGTCTAGTAAATTAAACTTTTCTAATGAAGTGTCTGCAAATCTGAATACTACATAAGCCTTTACAAATTCATTTATACCTAATACTAGCTTTTTGTACTCTGATCAAAATGCTTGAATCCCACACAGATGTTTATTTCATAAATTAAGAGGAAAAAGTTTTTTCTGGACAAGTGACACGACTAGCACAAAACTACAGAATGACTATTTGAATTGAGCTAATATGGGAAAAAGGAGAACATAAAGTTACAGGCTATCTTTTATCCTTTAAGCTTAGAATTAATTTTTCTTTCCATTTATAAAAGCAGTAATTTCCAAGGCCTCCTTTCAAGTCATGAATATTTTACCCAGAGCTCTCCCTGAGAGGGAGAGAAACAGCTTTTCAACCAGCTGGTGCAGGGTTATATTTGGCATATGGAGCCTGGATTTGGTTATTGACTTAGAAGCCCATAAATACCCCCTTAACAACAGTGCTGTGTGTAATACATATCATTGGGGAACTCCTTAACACAGATTTCGAAGGTATCCAGTCTGCTTGTCTACTAACAACACAATGCACAGCAAAGCAGAAGACTTGAATTTAGATTAGGTTGCTAAAATCCTTAGGCTGTCAGAAGTCTGGGGACTTTTCAGGAACAAAATAAACTCTGGAAATTTGTTTAATGAAGAAGGAAGCTAAAACCTTCACTAGTCCTTAGAACCATATTCAACTCACTTTGCACAGTGTATTACTGAAAGATACAGAATTAATAATGCTGAGGAATTATATACATTTTGAGCAAGTCACGTACACAGAACAATCAGCAATAGTACAAGCATTCTTTTAACACCAAAAGGACTGCCATGGAAGTCTTTTTTCTTTACAGCTTCAAATTTTAATACAATATGGTTTCAATTAAACATTTTAATACTTTTTTTTTTTCATCATGAGGAAATTAAAATGATTCTTCAGCATCAGTCTATACGCTCTTCTTGGTAAAACTACAAAAGTAATTTTTTTTTTGTTGTATTTGCAAATTCTCTAGTTCATTTGTCTGACAAAATAATATAAGGTCTGTGTATGCTAAATAGTTCAATGCATGTGTTGTGCAGGCATGTAACAGCTGGGATTTATCACTGCCAAGTGATAATTAAACAAAGTTGGCAATTGAACTCTGGGAAAAGTTTTGTACGCAAAACAGAACCATATATCTTCTGTTAGGAAGTTTCTTGTGGGTGTGTGAAAAATGCATTCAGATGACTTTCTGTGGTTTTATTTATTTATTTATTTAATCATTTATTAGAAGTAAAGATAATTTAAATCAATTTAAAATGAGGAGGTTAACTCTAAAAGCCATTAAAATCAGAAAGGTCATCAAGTAGCAGAATTCCTGAAAATTCACCTTTTGCAAAGAATTAGACCAAAATTTGATTTTTAACAGTACCCATAATTAATCAATTCTGCTTAATTTCCAGTCTGGCAAAAGAGTTTGTAAATTTTATAATGAGCTTTGCTTAAGGGGAATATTGTAGAGTCATTATGCGAAGTGTACACATATAATTAAGTATTTCAATCTAAATTCTTTCTCTAAGGATGATATACATTGAGTCAGGCAAAACAACCTGGCAGGATCACCATGGTTTTAAAAATGCTTACCTGTATATTTTTACACTTAGCATTTATCTTTCTTAAAGATGGGCTTTAATATTTAAGTGGGCTTAAATATGGTAACTCATATTATGAAACGCAAACATACATGATATATTGGCAGGAATTGGTTAAACATGCTGTTATCTCCACAATGAGACATCCCAAAAGGAAGACAGTCAGAAATTACTTTAATGTGACAAGTACTTAGAAGGAAATGACAAATATCTCGTTCTCCTGAAGTGAAAGAAGGAAACCATACTTTGTGAAGAAACTACTGTGAATAGCTTGGTCATCTCCAGCTAGTAATTATGAATCTTATCATCAACACTACATGAACTGGCTCCAGGTGGTTCATAGGGCTAGAATCAATA
Organism: Gallinago jamesoni; assembly: GCA_025769975.1. Classification (NCBI taxonomy): domain Eukaryota; kingdom Metazoa; phylum Chordata; class Aves; order Charadriiformes; family Scolopacidae; genus Gallinago; species Gallinago jamesoni. The sequence goes on along the minus strand of JAOQGH010000019.1, from coordinate 32,722,513 downwards.
CTCCAATTCACCAGTTTGTACTGCGGGTTGCTGCATTGCAATCCTTTGAACTAGAGCTTGTCACAGTAAGATCTTTTTACTTGCTGATTGCTATCAGCAATAAAGCTGTTCTAGAGTTATGCTACCTCTTTTGAGAAAGGACTTGAAGATTATTGTAATGATGTCCTATGTTCTTGACTATCGTACAACTTTTAGCCCTTTATGTCAGTTCAACCTTAGAGTATCTATTAATTCAGTAAGTTCCATAAGAACTCTTCCTTCAGTGAGACACATTATAGACAAGCTACGTGTGAGTAAATTGAAAGCTTTCACTGCTCTAATTCTCAAGTTATTTGCCCCTCAGCAAAGTGGTAATCTTTTAACCTCATCTTGTTTTTTCTATTGAATTGTATTGGACCATCTGGAACCCAGGGAATATCTGGAGTAGTGATTTTGTACTGGGAGTCTCTCCTTCTTTTGTCCTTTCCTTTGCTTCTGGTCACATAGTCCCCATCCAATATGAACTGTATCCATTCTTAGTATGTCTTAGTAATTGTGATCAAACTTACTTGCCACTATTAGGTCTACAGTAGCATGGAGGATAAACTTTTCAGTATTATTTTCTTATTGGCCCAATATAATATGGAAAAGCAGACAACAAGCTAGTATAATCCCCTGTGAATTTAGAACATTAGAAAGGTTACTAGAAAGCCATCAGATTTCCAGGTTATTAAAATAGTGATTTTGAGTCTGGCTATGGTAACTGAGAAAATTTATAGACTATGGTGGCTGTGTATTGTAACAATGCAGATCTTGGAATACAGCTTGAAAGATTTTTAGCCAGATATATGTTCTGTAAATGCATCATGGAAGAGTATCATGCTCTGTAATGTATTGTATTTAAAGCTTCTATCTGCCACTAAATATAAAAATGTTTCCTGAGGAAATGTAGCTGGTTATTATTGTGGGAATATGGTGGTCACTGAGGTGACATTATGTAGGAACTTTTCAATGCAGATCAATACTGGCAATTCATTTGGGTGGGTATGAAATTTCCAGTGTTAGTCAATTAATGCTGAAAAGAGTAATGGCAGACAGGATGCAGAAACAGAAGCAAAGGGAAGGTAATGATATAAGCAAACAAACTGTTATATATTAAAATGGGAAGGGAGAAAGAGCAGGCAAAAAAGCTTACAGTGTGTGACTAATTTAGTGACATATTAGGTAGGCTACCAAAGAAAGGCCCTGCTGTTAAAATAGAAAGGGGTGTGTTGAGTTCCCTGCTATGACAATGATGCCATTTGAGATCCTTAAAGCAATTATTACTGTAATTGTGTACCCTTTTCCTCCTGTGTATACACTGGTGAAATAGATAGAGACCATTTTGAAACAAAAATGCAAAGTGAAAAAAAAATAATAATCATCTCCTCATTTCCAGTAAGATATAGACATATATATTTTCTATCTATAGAAGGAGCCTGAATCAGCCTTCATATTGCTGTATCTTATTTTTCATGGTAAAAGACAAGCCTGATCCTTTTGCAAATCTTATAATTAATGTGATTAGTAGATTGCATCAGCACAAAATATAAACATTCCGGCAAATGGAAGTAGGAAGTATCTACAGTACCAAAGGTACTGTAGTAAGAACCAGGGACTGAAAGCACTAACATGTCATTATGGTCCTGAAATCCCTCTGTTCTTTCTATTAGTTACTATCACTTCTACTATCTACTGCCTTCATTGTAGGCAGATGAGTCGTATTTTCTGTACTAAATGTACTTTAACCGTATTTAAAAAATTGTCATACAAATTGTGGGTTATAACTTAATCACTTTTCTACTACTCAGTATTTGTGAATCTCACTAATGAAGAAATCAGAAGCAGGGAAATTTCATGTGGGCACAATGGTGATCTTAAAAAGACTAAATCAAGTCAAGGCAAACTAGCTGTATTTATATATCAAACAATGTTTAAAATTCAAGGGTTAGATTATATGGTTGTTCATACCTAGGATTCACAGTCTTTATAACGATCAACAGAATAAGCACTGTGGTGAGGATAATACTGCAATGGAAGACCAGTTCTTTAAAAACAGGCCCCCTTCAGTACTTAAGCAAGTTTCTGTATATAATGTGATGCAGCAAGGGACTTCTGCTTTTTAGGTAAGTTAATCCTTTTTTAAACTGTTTAGTTAGTCCATGAAAATAATGAAGTTTAATTTAATTTAATTTTTTAAACCGGCTATAGAAGATGAAAAACATTATAAGAAGTTAGAAGACTATTCTAAAAAAAAAAATAAATAATCAAATTGTACAGCTTTCTCTTGATCTCACCTTTTTCTCCTGACTGTCAAAGGAAGATTTCTTGTTAACTCAAATAGGAGAAAGCTAAAACTAAAAAAAAAACAAAACCAAAAAAAACCACCCCAAAAACAAACAACCCAAACATTTGAGTAATTTAGCAAAATCTTGTCCACATGAAGAACTGGCTAGTAATAAATCAGGTGTAACAGAGCCAAATTTACATTCCAAATGAAAATAATCTCTAGATAGGTTCAGGTTTAGTCTTTTAACAACATTGTTGAATGAGATATCCCGGTCCTTGTTTTAAGACCTATTATGCTTACTGGCAATTGGAAAAAATGTGTAGAAATATAGTTACCTGAGGAATCAAGGCAACTCCTGATCACTTTAGTCTCCTCAAATATTTTTCAAAGGATATTTCAGGTGATGGAAGAATGATGCCTCTCGTACTGCTTTATTGGGGTATTCTGATAAGCAGTTTTGCACATCTCTTGAAGCAGCAAGCCTATTAATAAGATTTTGACTCTTTAATGAAATCTAATTAGGTGTAAATGATTATTTTGTACACTTTTTTGTGAACATAGAGACTGCAACTGTGTGAGCTGCTACAATGAGACATAAGCTTGTCTGTGAAGTACATAGGTGATGCAACAACTTTTAAAGAAAAAAAAACAACAAACCAAACAGTCTGGCAGAGTATAGTACACAGTCAGGCACAGTACAGTGGACTCTCGCCTATATTTCTCTGCTATCAAAGACTATGACTGTGAAGCATAAAAGCATAAAGTAGTGACACCAGTTTCTTTCCATTTTGTTATACTAACTCATTAGATTACTCATTACGCAATCATTATACAACACAGCAGTGCCACTTCCTCCTGTAATGAGTTGTTAGTAAGGATATTGTGCAGTGCTGCAGTGGTACATAGGAATGACATTCACTATGGCTCCTCTATATGGCTTCTGATGAAGGCTGTATAGTGATATATGAAAGAGTCTGTGAATTTGCTGATTGTCTATGAGATAATGAAATCTCTCCAACACATAGGAGTTGTTAAAAATGAGGTTAAGGCTCTACAAAATTATTGGTTTAAATGAAATATTTTATGGCTACACGTAAGATTTAAAATATTTTAAATATCTTTTTCTTCTTTGGAACACTGTATACTTTTAAAGAAGAAAAAGTCCATATTGCCAAGGTAAATAAAGATATATGTGAATTATTAGGACTGAATATGTAAAATCAGTTCTAGTTTGAAAAGAACAAATATTTGCAAAAGTGAAAACTTCCTAATATTTTTGCTTTTTTTTTTGAAAGAGAGTTTTCCCTTTAAATCTTCCAAGTTTTTAGAAGCATTTTAGTATTTTTTACTCAAATATAACTGGCTCATGAATGACACCTTCATACCAAAATATTCATTTTGTTGTTCATATGTAATTATTTGTTGGAACAATAAAACTTTATTAGGACTCTGAAATATACTTATGTATACTTGAATAGGAAGAGTAATCATTATTTACATATGCTCCATTCTGTGGAAAACATTTATTGTAAAGCTGTCTTAATTTACAAGTATTTAATAAAAAGAGTCATCTAATCTCCCTCTGAAATGTAGAAAAATGAAGAGACACAAACCATATTCTCTTGAACCATTTTGTTACATTTGGCTATTTGTTTTTATTTCAAAAACAAATCTACAAAACTGTAATGTCTTCCTTCTGTATTCTACTGTGCAAACTGATTTGGCAGGGATGAGTTGCCAGACATTGTATGTTTGTAACCTGTGGGATGTAATTAGTTCTTAATTTTGAAGACACTATTTTACACTCTAGTAACTTGCCTTGTGAATATTTATTATCCTGCTACAACTGATTTTTTTATAGTACCATAGTTTGTATCAGAAAGGTATAGTTTTCTTTTACTTTGATGTAAAGAAAAAATGAGCACAAAGGAGAAAAATCTGCAGTATACAGATGTTATTATATTACTTCTACACTTCACTATATTTGCCTTATTTTTGAACTACTTGATGCTCAGTGGCTTTGTATTGTTTCACTCTAACTTGGAGTACATTTGTAATTCATGGCTAAAAAAAAACAAACTTTTTTTTTCAGAAATCAGTAATGTCTAATTAAATGACAGTTGTGTAGCCTTACACCACTTTCACAAGATGTATCAGCATGGATTCTCAAATTCCAGTATTTATAGCCGTTAAGATATATTTCATTGCTGCACTTTTTTTTTTTTTTTATTAAAGGCTTCAGAATTATCCTGCTAAAGTAACCATGTTTTTTCAATATGCTTTGATGGTATCATACAAAATCAGATTTTAAATATACATTTCAACAGAAAAATGAGACGTATCTTAAAATAAATAGTCTCTGTAAGAAAAAATTACCATGCAAATAGATTGTAAATGAGTAGAGAAGTGAAAGGAACTATGGTAGAATAGTTCTTGCTAAGTATATGCTTATAAAATAGATGGTAAAAGTAGGTCACATAGAGGGAAAGAATAGACACTGGCTTTATGTGATAGACAATCTTATAATTTATTTAGTTTATAATTTATTTACAAGAGCATTCATGCATCAAAGACAGTACAAAAATGTTCAAAAATGGATGAAGAGTCAATCTGCTTGTACTCTGGAAACTGTGTTACAAGATCATTCAAAAATCCTAATCATAGTATTAGTAGCTCAATTTCAATCTGTGAAGCAAGGACCCCTTTCAAAGCAATATGTAGGTAAAAATGTGTTAGGCTGACTTGGGAGAAGGCTGTTACACTGAGCTGCCATGCCCCATGAATCACTTTTTGATTCTGAGAAGCATTACTGAGCAGTGATAAGGTCACAAATTACACGAAAGGGCCAAATCTTTGGTTGACAGATACTTGCTTCTATATTAAGACTAAGTGTGCAACAAACATATTGTCTAAGTTTAAAGACTTTTTTATATTGTTTCATTGGTCCTCAGTTCAGCCAAGCACTTTGAGCAGACATAAATACCTTAAATGTCAAAAAGACTTGATTATATGCTAATAGTTAAGTATATGTTTACATGTTTTTCCTGCCAGGACTAAGAGTTGTGTCACTGTCTGTGGCAGGAAAGATATGATATGACTGTAGATAATTCTGAAATGAAGTTCCAAGTTTTAGGTATACCAGATGCCTGTCATTTATGTCTTTTCATTAATATTTTCATTTTTAATTTATTTGATTTATCTGAAGTCTTTCAATGTCCACAAAACAAATAATTGCAGTCACAAGTCAAATTCCAATACTCCATTGTGCAGTCAAGAATTTGATTCACCAAAATATTTCTGGAATAAAGGCAGCAGGAGACATGTTTTAAATAAGCAGCCCTCATTTTAGTGAAAAAAAAAAAAACCCACCCCAAAATGCCTAAATGGTTTATTTTTTAAAAGTTAAAACTGAAGTTATTTCTCACAATGTTTGAGGTAAATGTTCTATTCCTAAACACATTATGGTTATTTGATTCTAATCATAGTTATATTCCATATAAATAACTTGAAAATTACTTTGCAGCGCTTGACTGGTAAGTAAGAAATAAATAATGGAAACAATAATGAATAATGGAAAATAGTATGATGTTTTCCCAAGAATTAAAACTATTCCTTTCAATTTTTGCATTAACATTTACATTTCAAAGAGAATTGGTAGCTAAGATGCAGCAAATCATATCCTTTTTTGGTGCAGCCAAAACACTGCAGTAGCAATACCACAGCTCATCATCAAACCAAACTGCTCTTATAAATCTGATTGCTCATCTAGGATCAGCTTATGGTTGCTTAGTCCTTTGTTTCTTATTCTCAGAGCTGAGGCAATAAAAGAAATTGATATTCATCTTATGCCTTGTGTAAAAGGAAACCCCAGATTGCAGTCTTCATGTTGAGAGGAACATAGGAGGCTCTTTAGAAAAATACAGGTGGGGAATACTAGAATTTTGCATCCTCCTGGTAAGGTATCCTTCAGATTATTATGGGAAACTATTTTCAGATCAGTCTAGGAATTTCAAATGTAATAGTCTTACACAGGATGTTGTAGTGAAATCTAGCCTACTGCACCAACCAGTGCAGACTGCTAAGGTTTGGGGTTTTTTTTGAAGGATTATTCATCAAGAAAGATCTAACACATAATATGTGGTCTGAACAGTAATAGAGTATGAACACGTTAAAAAAGAAAATTGTACTGAGGCAGAAAGAAAGATAGGTAACTATGTGCCCATACAGTGGTCACTGGTAGCAAACACAAGATTGTAAGTGATGCCATGGCTCTGGTGGACTGCCCAGGACACAGTGTACTGGGTCATCTGACAGCAATAGTCAATCATCCAAAAAATTTTTGAATGTGGGTAGGAGTTGTGTCATCTCTTGTCTTGACCAACAGCACTGGGATTTGAAAGAATCATTTGTACATTACATGAACAATGTGGGCAGCATCTTACCTCTGCTGACAGTGTCAGTGAGGGGAGTCGGTATCAGGAAGAAGAGTGTTGGCAATCAGTCTAGGCTGCTGATACTGGCCAAGTGCAGGGTGTCGGGAGACAGGATTTCATAATGTTAGAAGTTAGACATTAATACAATATGTACATGTGCTTCATGACTTTGCTTAAATGGCTTATAAATTTAATTGTTTATCTTCACTGAAGCTGTACATGAAAGTCTTGGCTATTGGTTATCAGAGCTCATCTTTAAAGATAAAGAATCAGAGCTATCAATTTCACTTCAATTAGTCTCTCATTCCATTATTGATTGGTAAAGAGAACAGTTCTGATTATTTAGAGAAGGTATACTTGCTACCTCATGCCTTCAGGTGTTACTCCTTGTTGAAAAAAGATGAAAAGAAAAACAAAACATTAAGCTTACATAGCTGAATGTTTCCTTGTTCTCCAAAGAACATGCTCTATTCTAACTGGTTTATCTTCCTCAAAAGACATACACAGGGAGTGGCTGTCTTTATTAAAGCGTCTTCATTTAGGTTTTTCAATGTAAACTTATCTACTCCAAGAGGATACAATCATAACTGTTGGATATATATTGATCTGTTTCAAATGACTTACCTTCACATGGATTATAGTTTCAATAGTTGTAAAGTATCAATTAAACCTAATAGTTGTTGAACATCACTATTTTTCTTGTAATTTTTTTCAGAGAACAGTTTATTGCATTTTCCATTCAGAATAATTGATTTAGAACTTCGCTTCTGTGATTTCCTTATTAGTTTTCCCATATTTCAACATAACACTTTTATTCTTTGTGCAATTGTGTATCTCTTTCTCACCACAGATTAAGGTTTTTTTCTTCTGTTCAACCTTTGCTATACTACTTCTTACTACAGGATTGTTTTTCTATTCCTTCTTGCACCCGATTTATTACCATTATTGGTGTGTAAAATCAATCCCTTCTGTTGTTTTGTGTTCCCCATATTTGTCAGAAAAGCTCCCTTGGGAGTATTCAGTCCTTATAACCTCTTTTCTCACTTCTGTTCCATGCTTAACAGAACAATGTTTCTGATTATCCTCTAATAGCTGACAAAGGTAAAACCACTTCTTTAATTTAGAGAAAGATACAAGACTCCTCACCTTCTACTTAAATTTCAAATTGATGATTAGGGAAAAGTGGTAAGTGTGGTTTTGGGTTTTTTTTTTTGTTGTTTTTTTGGTTTTTTTGTGAGAAAATATTTTAATACTTTAGTGGATGAGGAATTGAAAACATACATTTTTAGACTATTATTTCAAAGGCTGAAATATCCATTCCAGCTGACACAAATGCCTTTCAACTACATTTTGAGATGTGATTGCTTGGGTTTATAATTTTAAACAACGAATGCAAACTTTCATATCCAGAAATGGACTAAAGATGGCTAAATATTGTCACTCAGTAATGAACTAAAAAAATCAAAAAGTACTCAAACAGAAAAATTTCTGTAAACGTTGTCTTATTTTTTTTAATTATTTACTGGAGTCACAAATTAATTTTAGTGGTGCCTTAAAAAAATCAAAAAAATTATTTTTAATGTCCAAAAGATCCCACAGACACATGCACAATATTTTCTGCAGCTTTATTGTACTTCAAGGATTTACCACCTTCTCATTTAATTATTTCTAATTAAGATACATAATCCTAAACTCAGAGCACAAGTACTGAATAATTGCAACAAATGATTTCTAGTCAAGCCTTAGACAAGAAAAAACGTTGTATTAGTTTAAGTTCTCTGTAGTAATTAATTCAAGAGTTTTCCACAATTATTAGAGTTATTCTCTATTCTCCAAAAGGTTAAATTCACTGAATAACTCATATGTAATAAATAATTAACTTCTATATTTTTGAGTAATTATGACATTGATACATTTGTTCCAAATTACAATGTTTAGGAATCCTAAATCTGAAAATGTTTTTAGGTATTATTGCTGAGAAATAAGTAATTTTCAGTGTGGAACTCATAAACAAGGTAAGTTAGATAATAGTTTTTAAAGGGAATTTTTAAAATGCAAGCAGTAGTTGTGGCTTCATTGACTTTAATATTCCAAGAATAAAACTAATATACAACTCTCATAGTAAATGAAAAACAGCCAAACAATGAAACAGGAGTATGTTATGAGTGAAAACTTACTGAGATGTGCATCTTTACCTTTCAGTTTTGTGTGTTGATATCTGAACAAATGTGCAGATATGCATTTAAATGCTTGCTTGACCTTTTCTGCAGACTTTTTAGCTTTTAAATTTATTTATTTATGTTTCATTTTATTCTTGCAGCATGAGAAGCCTTAGATAACTGTGATAACTCTCCTTTTTTGCAACGTTCTTATCTCTTAAAGATTAGGCATTGAGTCCTGGGAAGTTGAAGCTACAAGTACCTTAAGTTGAGCAGATCAAAAATCAAGGTACCAAATCATAAATATCACTTTAAAAGCATATTTTCCATACACAAAACATTTGTCTTCCTGACCAGTTAGAACAAGCTGGAGGTTTTACTAATGAAATATTGATTGTTGCCAGTCCTATGAGAGTGGCATCACTTAAGACAGTGTAAATAAGCAGCAGCTCAAGGGCCAGACTCACCGTTATTGAAACAGGGATGTCACAGCCATTGATCTGGGACTCATTAGCGTGCAGACTGAACATTACTGTGCAATTGCGCTTGTGAGATGGATCACCGTTTGCAGATGGAACATGTAGAGCGAATTTACTTTTACTGAGAAATGTATGCAGTTTTCCAACAATAGGGAGATTTGTGGGTACACAAATCAAGTCTATTATGGAAAGGATATTTGTCTTGGAGCTCTGACTTGCTTTTACAGACTCTTTGATGACAAACCCTGAAGCAAGATTGAGGCAATATGGTTGCAGTTTCAATCTGCAAAGCTAGAAATTGTAGCACAAAGCCATTGGAGTATTTGAAGGGACTTTACTCCTTTCAGTAATACCTGCTATGATAGTGTTTCTTTGGCATGAGGATTTTCAGGAATTCATAGTATAAGGTAATTCCTGAATGCCCAAAGATTATTGAGGAAAATTAAGCTCATTACTTTATTCCCACAAATTAGCAGAAAAACAATGATCCCACAAAACACTGGAGGAGTGTAGGGATGCACGATTTAAAATATTGCAAACCAGTTCTCTAAGCAGCCTGTTAGACTGTGGAAAAATTGAAGATTAGCTGAAAGGCAGAGCCTACAGTACAGTCCCAGTGAAGACAAGATTTAGCTAGCAGCCAGCCCCACATCTCTTACAAGGGGCATAGCAGATTACCCTTTAACTTCTAATTTGGATGAAAAATATGAAGAAGGCAGAATTTGCACCAGTGATCTAAATATCACCATATTCAGAATACTCCTGAGTTTGTGGCACTGCCAGATTATTAATTTTTTTTCTTTTTTATGGAGATCATATTTCCTTGTAAATGTGCCATAGATGGCCTCAGGGGGCTCCTTATTGAATCTTTGACTACAGAAAACAATTCGTTCCTAATGGAAAAAAGTAATAGCCTGCCTGATGTTCAAGTGATGTATTTCTACAAGCAAGTTGAATCCTGATTGCTGTAATTCAGCCTAGAGTGTTCAAATCTATTACACTGGAACTGGTACAAATTATTCAATAATTCATTTCTATAAAATCCTTATGGTTTTGGAGTTTTTAAGTCTTTCATTTAAACTATGGTAACAAGTCTCATGATGACTAATTGGAACTAATTACTTCTCAGAACAAATTAAAGAGGGTGATAAGGGAGGGGAAAGTTAAAAAAAATCCCTTCTGTAGAATATGTGAGTGGGTGTATTGTCATGAGCAGCTGTGTTGCTAAGTACTTTGAATGCTCCCTGTGATCTTACAATCCTAAAAATTCTGAACAAAATACCCATACACATAATTTGAAACATACTCTTCTGCATAAATTTTAGGATTAATATACAGTGTAGTGTTCCATCATGAAGTCACTTGATTTAATCATTACTTTATATAACTGATTATTGGAGTGCAATAAAACTCTCCAAATAATAAAAAAAAAAAAAAAGTGGAAAAAATGAAGGATAAGGGTGGATGATATCTGATAAAAGTGATTTTTCTGACTGATTTTATCACATAACAGCTAATAACACACCTCAAATACTTCTCATTGAAGTGTTTTCTCCCTGTCCATTTTAAAAGTGACTGTTTATTTTGATTCCCTGATACTGATTCTTATATATATATATGTAAAGACACCATTATCTGGTTGAATATGTGCCTGCATGACAAGATTAATCAAAAGATTCTAAACCATGTACCATCACCTGAAATTTGTGAGACAATATCAAATTCACACACTATTATTCTTTTTTCTTCAAATATTTTACAAATAATAATGTTTTTCTTTGAAACTAATAATGACGATAATGAGATTGGAATGCAAGACCTAAATGTAAAAGTAATTTAGTGGGTGTTTTTATTTTTATTTTATTTTAGATCAAATTGTAGATTTTTACAAATACATCACTAGGAAGTATCTCCTGCCTAACATTATTCCAGAGCAAATCTTTAAAAATAACAAGCCTTATAATACAGAAGTTGCCATCTTGATTTTCAATGTCAACATTGCCTAATCAAGCAACCAGAAAACAAAATATAGAATTCTTGGAATGAGAGTAGAAGGGGAAATTAATAATAATAATAGTAGTAATAATAATAATAATAACAATAATAATAACAACAATAATAATAATAACAACAATAATAATAATTGTTGTTGTTGTTGTTGTTATTATTAGTTATTATATACTTATTACCTTCCATAACACTGACATTTATTTAAGCAAAACTTTTGTTATATATTCTTAATTTTTTTTTTACTCCATGATAGTATACATCACTGGGAACATGAATCAAAAGAAGCTTGGCTTTCAGCTAGAATTATTTAAACTGTAATTTGCTAACCTATTAATTTTACATAAGAATCATATACAACATATGTTGTAAAGACCAAGTTTTCTGTGGTGCTTTCAAGATACAAAAGCTGCTATAGCTCCATGTTTTCAAGTAGGCTGTGGTTTTTCAACTTCACTCTCCTTCTCAGCACAACTTGTGCTTGTGCTGAATACTGCCATTAGGACTAGAAAAGTACTTCTCCTTAAATGTGTTCAGCATTCTTTTCTTTTTGTAGCTTCACACTCTTCAGGATCTTAATTTTTGGATGCTTCATTGCCTGCTGCATTGCCTTGAGTCCTTCAACTCCAGCTTGCTCTTGACCGTATTAAATGAAATGGGGTCCTGTGTTCATAACATTTTACAAAGTTTTGGTTCAATATCAAATTATGAGATGTGAAATAGTGGAGAAGTCTTTTCGTAGATTTTTAAAACAAATCTCTTCATTACAGTAATCACAACAGTTAATTGACTACTACTACTACTGAGATTGACAATACCACATTTCAAAAATTTCAACTCAAAGTGGGAACCAAGAGGTTCTCCAAGCATTACAAGTCCTGTCTTTTTAGGGTTGTATTTTGCATGAATAAGAGTCACTATAGCTACTTAAAGCAGTGTATTTATTTCAGTGGAACACAGGTTCAAAAACATGTGAAATTCATCCTACACGTTTGCAGTTTCACAAAATTCATTGAGTATTAATTTATTCTTATAATTACATCTCAATGTCACTCCAAAGAAGATTCTTTCTTCTCTACAGACCAAATTCATGTATACTTGGTGTTAATGAAAATCTCTAAGGAATGTTATTGTATTACACAGTTTCTGCAATTGTTGCATACTCCTTTCCATTTGAACGTTCCTTTCTGAAGCTGTGTTTGATTTTATAATAACAGTATTTAGTTAACGTGTGCATGCACATATTTTACAGCTAAGCTTTAATCACTTTCAAGGTTAGGTTTTTGTTTACTGGTCTTCAGAAATTAATCACTGCCAGTGTACTGTTAAAAGAAAAATAATGAGACATTGATGAATTGGTTAAAATTTGCGCACTGTGTATAAAAATTAAATTATGCAGAACAAAATCAAGAACTTAAAAGATATTATAAAGTCAAGTTCCTCTCCTACCTTGCATTGCAAATGCTGATGCTTAAAGTTGCAGCAATTGTCTCATGGTAATATCAAAAGAGGGCAATGCTTTAATAAATATTTTTAAAACTGTTGATCTATCTTCATGGATAGACCTAGTCTAGTCTTCAAGAAATACTGACTTAACAAGGCAGCTTAGATTTCTACAGTTTTCTTTACTGTTATTATAAATCAGTGATATACTATTTTCTGTGAGTGAAATAACTGCAGTTAAAAGCTTGTATCCCACATGGCTGAGGAGGAAGAAAAAAAATTAAACTGCAGATGTTTAAACATGTTAGAGATAAGTACATCAGGAGAATAGATATTTATGTTAGAGAGAGAGAGAAGAGAGACATAGGTGTTGGTATGTATATGCTTCAGGAATTATGTGTTTCTAACAGGCTATAAGAAGCAAAAAATCTGTGGATGTATTGAACACAGTCTCTTTTCAGACTAGTTACTTCAGAAAATTGATTTCTCCTTGAAATTCTGTAATAATTCCAGCAAGGCAAAACCAAAATATTTGGAAATCAATTTGTTTTTTTGTTTTGTTTTGTTTTTTAAAAGTGACAAAACCTTTCCTCAGAGTCACAGGAGTCTTCGACATCCAGTGTCCCTTTTCATTGTCCTAGAAGCATGTGGAAGAAGCCTGAAGTCAGCTCTCTTCTGGAGGTAGCACTGAAATAAAGATAAAAGTTCTGGATCTGGCTTCAAGTTTTAACAATAAAAAGATAAGGGAAACCAGAAAATTAAGAGAAGGTAGGGAGGGTAGTGAAATAAAAAAAAATAATAATACTGTAAATGTCCCAGTTAATTCCTCTGACATATTTCTTTTTAATTTTTTGGCCTTGTTGGGTTTTTTGGGTTTCTTTGTGTTGCCTTTATTTTTGCTTAGGTTGCAAAGAATAACCATAATCTTTTCAAACCACACCTGAATAACTCTATTTATGGTTTTGTTATTACTCTGTCCGCTCCCAGAAAGTATGCATTCACAGTAGTCAAAGAATTTTCTCTTGTTGCCTACTGGGACTGTGAGCAGCTTTATCTGTCATTAACTCATATCCTTCCCTGGATGTCTTGCTAGGATCTGCACCAAGCTGAACATAAGTTTGCTCTCTGCCTTCTTTCCCTTAAATAAGCTATTTGTGACAGTCAGACATTCTAACTTCCAGCGACAGAGGATGCTAGGTGAATTAGTCATTATATCTTCCATCTGTATATCCTGCATCACTGTTTCTGTGCCAGATATTTTTGTAATGGAGACAGAATAACAGTTCCATGATGCTATCTTTCATTTTTCCCAGGGAAATAAACAAATTCCTTAAATTGCACAAAAGGAGACTGGAATACTCAACTGAATCAATTTCTTTTGGTTATTTGCATTAAATAAAGAATAATTGAAAAAAACAACCAAACAAAACAAACACAAAACACCCAACCTTAAGAAAACCCTGCCCCTCAAAAAAAAACAAAACAACAACAAACCAAAAGCAAAAACAGAAATAAAAGATGTGGCATTTTAGAGTTGACATTCGTTTATTTTCAGCAATTTTCCCTAGTCTCTTTTCCTAAAGGACTGATGGCTGCCAGTATGGTAATAGAGTACTTGCTTCTGCCTGACCCCACAAGTAGTAGCAGAATTCATTGTACCCGCAGGTAATTTTCCACTTCTACCTGCACTTACAAGAAGAAGTATTTCTTCACATTTACAGCACATTCATCATTTTTCACAAAATCACTTTAGGATTAGATACCTCTGTGCAGTGAAGTAAAAAAAATGCTGCACTCTCAAGGCTCTTGGGTAGACTGATGAGAATCCAGACTGGGGAACTGCAAAGGGAATACAAGGGACCAGTTAGGTGGGAAGTATATGACTACTAATGGCATCATAGTGTTTTACAAGGCCTGTGAATGGGACCAAGTTCCTGTTGGAGCAAGTATTGTAGATTTATGCTTAGAAAGTGGACAGATAACACCTAGAATTTGTTTCGTTCTCAAAATACCTTCCCATAGAAGGTAGGAGTGATGAAGAATACCAAGATATAAGTTATTTAACCAAGGCCACTCTAGGGGTTGATGGAGAAGCTAAGAAAGAATCCAGTTCAAGTCAGTGAGTTGCTGTGTGTTTTCAAATTAAAGTCCAGAACTGAGCACACATTCCAGATCTTACCTAATACTAGATTTGAAATTTTGTCTGATACTTGTAGGAGGAACTGTGTAGGAAGAGAATACCATTATGATTTTTTTCTCTTTTCCGGTAGCAGTGCCAGTCAGAGTCTGGCCCAGGGCCTATTCTGAGGGAAGCACAGTCTTGGGATCTGGCTTGCTAAAATCATTAGTCTTCTTGGTCATACTTCTATACATATCTGTAAAATAAAACTGATGAAAGTGCTGTAGAACTTCTTCCTAGAACCCCATAGGACTATTTGGGGGCATTTTGAAGTTACATAATGAAAAACATTACAGAGGTAACAAATAAACTTTGAGCAAGAAGGCAATAGTGCTCTCTCAGCAGGAACCACGGGACTAATTTGTACTGGTTTTCCTTTTTAGTGGGCAACTAAAGCAATTAGATGCACATATGAGAGAACAGAGACCTAAAACCAGACTCACAATACTGGATTACGGCTGCGTTGGACTCACTTGGACTTCATATACTGTTGTAATTCACAGTTTGCCTGCTGCGGTGCAGAGAGAACCATATGGTTGTAGTTAGTGTCTATATGTGCTTTGGTTACTAATAATAGCCCTTGGTGCCCAAAGGGGTTTTGTGGTTTTAGTTTACAACTATCTACATTTATCCCTGGTGAAATGCCTTTGCTGCTTGTTCCTCTCTTTACTTTTTGGTGAGTCACATCATGGAATGGATGAACAAGTAGAAAATCATTATCATTGAATCAATCAGTGCTTCAGCATTTACAGGAAAGTACATGTGCTCATATGTGAGCATATATGAAATATATAATTACATATTATATTGAGGAACCAAATATACAGTTATATACTGATGTTTTTGTATAAAAGAATGTAACAAGAAACTGAATAGAGGAAAAAATTAAGACTCTTTGGCACAGATAGGAGTGAGCAGGATCTAAGGAAAAGAAGATAAATGATTTTACAATTAACATTTTGTAACAACACAGTGATGTGAAATGAGAGTTTGTTATACTGAGTAAAGTGCATATTCCAAAGCATGCAATAAAATTAGTTGTACTAATGAAACAAACATGGCATATGGGATGGGCAATCAAAAGCTGGGTCAATAAATTTCAGCATAAATGTAATCTACGTAGAACATTAACAGATAATGAGCTGGTGCAGCGCAGAAACTGAAACTTACAGGACAAAGCAAAGGAGATTGACCTTTCTAAAATCCCTATACTCTTCAAAAGCAAAGAAAAAAGTTTACCTAGATAATTAAAAGTAAGACTGTGTAAATCATAGTTATGAAGAGAGAAAGAATCCTTGTCTGAATTCATGTACCAGGTGAATTGCTCCTGTGTGGCAGTGAGAGACCACATAGGTGTATTTGTTCCTCTGCAAATGCTTATGCCTTTATGGTTCCATAAAGGGTCTGACCTCAGTGATGCATTCACTCACTGTCTCTTCTCCATTCTCTAATAGTCTGTAACCTTGACTCAAACTATGCTTTCCTCAAGGACTATAGCAATGAGATTTGTTGGAAAAGGAAATGGGAAAAGCTTTTTTTGGAAAAAAAAACAAAACCAAACCAGACCAACCAACCAAAAAAAAACACAACAAGAGCTGGAACAGACCACTGTAATGTGTCGCAACCCATTTTGCTAAAGCCCTTATTGCATTCAAGTTTTAATTGCCGCTCTCTCTCCATTCTTTTTCCCCGTTCATGATGTTGTTGAACCTGTATTCCACATATTAAGCTGTCTCTTCAATTGCTGGTAGAAGATAAGATATATATCTGTGTTAACTATCATGTAACTGATAACTCTCAATAGGTTCAGAGTACAGCCTGATGTCAGAATAGACTTTGAACTGGAGATTAATAGAGTTGTATAATTATTTCATGTTTTGTTTGTGTTGAACAAACTGAAAACATTTTCCCGTTAATTGGATAGTTCGTTTTCTTTCCCCAAACCTGTATTTTAAACTCATTGCTTTTTACTCTTTCAGTTAGCAAGAACACCCCCCCCCCCCCTTAGAACATCAATGAAAGAACAAAGTGGAAATAGAACATTTAATAAAGTCACAACACTGAAACTCCTCTGACACCTCTTTCTTTTCTCTTTCCTTATTCCAAGCTTCTGACCTTCAGACTACCCTTCTGTTAGATGAAAATAAATTTATTTACAGAATATTTAGATTGAAACTTTGACTTTTGAAACAGGGAAATCCAAAACTGGTTGGAGTCAAGATCTGGCTGTCATATGGTCGCTGTGTGGTGGTGGCACCATCCTTACATGCATATAAAAGATAAATATAAATCAGCAACTAAAATCTCCCTCCTTTCTTGTCAGTTTGACCATGTCATGCTTTCTACTGAAATCTATTACTGCATTCATCTTCCCTACTGTATTACTGAACCTTTCCTTAAAAGACATAAAAGACTAGTCTTCTAGTTATTTGTCTTGTTGACTCCTGCACCAGTATAATCCTTCTTTATACTCAGTTGCCATTACCCAGTAGTGAATACTAAGATTGTTACGGCATTAGGAGCCCTGTGCACCTTGAAATGGTCTGTCTGGTGACTAGCCTCTTTCAGTTTAGGATTAATTCTGTACTGCTGACAAGAAATTAAATGTCTAAACATACTTTCTGGTTTCATTATATTAACATAATTTAATGAGAACGTGAGAAGGCTCGGGGGAGACCTTATAACGGCCTTTCAATATCTGAAGGAAGCCTACAGAAGATCCAGAGAGGGACGCTTTGTCAGGAAGTGTAGTGAAAGAACAAGGGACAATGGTTTTAAATTAGAAGAGGGGAGATTTAGATTAGACACCAGAAAAAAATTCTTTACAGTGAGGGTGGTGAGGCACTGGAACAGGTTGCCCAGAGAAGTCGTGGATGCCCCATCCTGGAGATGTTCAAGCCAGGCTGCATGAGGCTTTGAGCAACCTGGGGGGTTGGAACTAGATGATCTTTAAGGTACCTTCCAACCCAAACCATTTTATGATTCTATGATTCTATGATTTGCTCACTGTGTTATCTTTCACTGAATTTAGCTTAGTCAAAGGAGATCATAGTGCTCTGTCTTTCCAGAAATGTCTCAGACAAGAAAGGTAACAAATAATGAAAAAATAGCTAAATCATCAAGATGGAAACATGTGGCATTATGTAAAAGCTGCTTTTCCTTTAGCTCATGTGTTCAGATTTTGTATAAGACTTTTTTTTCTTTTTTCTTTTTTCTTTTTTTTTTTAAACTTGTAATTTTAAGATTTTGAGCAACCAGTTATACTTGGAGACCTTTGATGAACCTTTCAGGTAACCCATTTAGAGTTTGTATTTATAGGCTTCTCAGCCTTCCTTCCTGTGCATTTCTAATTTTTACCTTGCTGGCCTCATATTCAAGAGCAGCAGCACAAATCAACTACATAAAACAAAGTACCTCTATTTCCTGGCACTCAAGTAAGCCAGTAACCCTGAGCTCTGTTGCATAAACAGTTCTAAAGACACTCCATTAAAATGCAGATATTTGACAGTTCATCTAATCTGAGTGAAAAATACACTCTTTCTTTTTAACAACACAGGAAGCCAGAGGGTTAACCATAGATTTTTTGATAGGAGGCTTCAATGTTCCCTTTGGAAAGGTCTTTATAATTAAAAAAGCATACCAATATAATTTAAGAGAAGAATGTATGTGCTCCAAATAAGCCGAATTTTCATTTTGGCTATAGTAAGAAAGATTCTTTTGCCTTCATATAAAGTTAAGGGGAAGGGAGTGTCTGTGACTACAAGATGCTTTTCTTAGTGTCGGGGTTGGGGGAAGAGAGCATTTGGCCTTATTTTAAAATGATATAGTGGCACGCACTGTAAGAAGAGCATGAATGACTTTGAAGATTTCTTTTTTGTCACAGAAACGTGGTCTGCTTCTCTGTTATTGCAACTGGATGAGCAGGAATAACTCAACAAAAACCAGTGAAGTTACAGTGGTTTTGTTAAAGGGACATTGCAGCAAGCTTTGTTGTAAACAAAGGGCTTTTTTTAACCAATTTATTTTTTTAATTCCAGTGCAAATGTGATTTTGTTTGGTTACAGCTAATCAACATATCTTGTTTGGTTATATCAGCTAAAATATCTTTTTTTAAAAAAAAAAAAAAAAGATCCCACATTCAAAAGGTTTTTATAATTTTGTGAAATTTTGACTTTTTCTTAAAACGAGTTTTTTGTTGTTGTTTCCAACCCATTGTGTGTCAATCACAGTTTTCTAATTTGAGCAGGACTACTGTCAGTACATGAAAGTATATATATGCTGCAAAACCACATGAAACACATGCACATCTTTCTTCAACTTTTTTTTTTTTTTTTTCCCAGAGACACTGACCAAAAAGAAAACCTAGGCACAGGAGAGTACTTTAGGTATAATTTCAATACCTAAAATGGGCTATTCAGCATGACCCTTTTGACCTGGCACCTCTTTATAGGCAAAGGAAAATAATATCTTATATACCTCTTGAAAATATTAAAAACTTGGTAGGGATAATGAAACTACATCATATTAGTGATCTTTACAAATACATCAATAAGTGCTGGTTGTGTACTCTAATATCCCTGAATTCAGGTGCAAGCATTGTCAGCTTCTCAAAAAGCTATATTGATTTTGTTTTCCTTCCTTGGATTTGAGACTAATAGTTTGAATTGAATGAATGGCCTTAAATCAATTTCCCTAAGCTATAGAAAATCCGGAAAACATGCTCATTGTATTGGCCTGTTTTGCTCTATAATACACCTGGAGGTATTAGAATCAGTGGGAATATTTAGAATACATCCAGGATAGAGTATGATTTTACAGTAAAACAGCTTTTAATTCCATGGCACAGTTTAATACTTGTATCGTAGAGCACTGGGAAGGAAACCAACCTTGTGCCCAGATGATGAGATCTCCATGTATCTGTTACTGAAGGGTCTTGGTGGGTGCTATCTGTTTGTAGTGCATATCTCCTTCTCACCATGGAGGAGGAGACCAACAGAATTCAGGGGGCTTCAGTGCAGGAGAGGTGTTGCACAACTGACACCCCACATCACTGAAATCTGCTGAGGTCATAAGCCTTTCACAAGCGTGTCTCTGTTTTGTATATATTGATCACTTTTTACTGTGTATGGCACCATGTTCACTCCTGAACAAGCATTACAAGGACAAAAGAATTCACAACTCTGACTGAAACAACAGAGGAGCCTGAGTAGGTTGTGTACAATTAATTGCAATCTGCTGTAAAAATTCAGTCCCGGGTAGGATCTGTATTTGATACAAAAGTGTCCTACACCTTCTGCCAGACAAATTCCAGCTACTAACTATTCCAAGATAACTAACTGCCTGTCTCAGCACAGCACCTCACTGTAATGTGTGATACTATTATTTCATTACTATCACACAGAGAAGAAAACCAAGTACTAAATCACCACTGTTACTTCCTCTGTCATCCTAGCGGAGATATGCGAGCCAAATAACTGACCTGGGGCAGCTTTATTTAGCTTTTTAGTTCTGTTAGGACAATATTGAAATATCTTTTCACCAGGTGTCTCGGTACATTGAATTTTGGTACATTGATTTTCAAATTTTCACTTATCACTTTATTTTTTTTAGACACATGGGAAAATTTCTGTACAACACTGCTGGAGAGAGGTTTTCCTATATTTTAGCATGTTACACACTGAGTATTATTTAATGGTGTTAAAAATAGATGCTTTAGGAAACAGTGAAAATTCTGTAAGTGATAGTTTAAGCCTAGCCATAGTACCTCCCAAATTTTAAGCAATTTTCTTCTCTCTGTGCATTTGTTGCAAACAATCCTAGATAGAAACACATTTTGGAGAATGAGAAGGAAGAGGAAATATATCTGTTGTATCTACCTTTTTCACTGTCGTTCTGTGGCTTTCTTTTCCTTGTTTTTAATGTATATGCATTACATCTCTGTGAGAAAAAGACTATCTGGGGCTGGAACCATATCTTCTGTGTTTCTTTCCTGCTAAGACCAGATTGCATGCTGCAGTAAAATCAAAGGAGTTATTATTAAAAAAGCACAAGATAAGCAATTCTGATAACAAGCTGATGTGTAAATGTTTAATAATCTGCATTGTTACATGCTACAGCAGAAACTAAGGCTGTCTAGTCTTGTGGCAGTGCCCTAGATTCCCTTGCCTTTGTTCTACCCATGCATCATTTAAAGCTCTCTTGGGTGATGCTGTAATACTGAGGAAATGGGAGAGTGAAAGGTGGGGGGTGGGGTGGGAAGGAATGAATTCCCATAAAAAAGGAGCATAATATCTGGTGTCATGAAGTATATATTACCTGTATATGTTACATACAAAAGTGCAGAGCTTACACAAAACAGCCTACAGCATTTTGACATGCTAAGAAAGTATTCTCAAGCAAAAGTGGACCATATGTTTTTTTAAGAGAATTCAAAGCTCACAGTTTGTGGAATAGCAACGTGCATAGATATTTTTAGAATGCTGCCATTTTAAGGTGTTTTCAGCGCTGCCTTTTCTAACCTTTTCTTTTCCACACATAGCAGTCTTCTGCACTGAAACAGGTTCTTGCCTCGAATAAATTATCTACCCCATTGCTCTGTATCTTCAATAATTATGCTGTCCAGCTAGTACAGACAGGATGTCTGAGAATTTCAAATCTGCAGAACATTGTTTGTGATATGGGCCAATGGAGGAGGTATTTCTTTGAAGTATGTTGAACAACATAAAGCTCTTTGGGTTTAATGGTAACAGTATTAATTACTAAGTGATAATTAGTGTAATAACACCTCTGAACATTATTGCAGTTATCAGCTGAACTGATCCTTTAACTACATTAATAAAGCACCTGGTAGTTTTTAATTTAACATTATCAATGAAATTTCTTTTTCAGTATGTACAGTTTTTCTTATTTGCTGAAATGCATGCATTTAGGATATGACAGTATACATTTTAGAGTTAACCAATAGACTCATGGAAAAAAATGGCTTAAATAACCATGCATTTATATAAGAAGATGTGAAATAAACTCAAGTTTATGGAAAGAACTCATAGATGATAATTTCTTCATTAAAGAGTATACCCCAAAGAACAGAAAGCTGTTATGATTTGAAAGAAAAATCCTCATGGGATCATTAAGTGTACATAGCACCATTAAAAGACAGAGGGCACTGCAGCAGTATAAAACTACAACAGAAAGTTGCTATTGTAAAGCACAGGATTACAGAAGCATCTCCTTTCCCTGTGTTTCCAATTTCACCAAAATGTTAACTTGTTTTTCCTCTATTTTTGTATCAAACTTTTTTCATGAGGTCACCTTTTATCTTTGCTGGTCTTGAAATGTTAAGAAGAAAAATCAATTCACACTATGTCAAACTTTCCAAATTACTATGCTCAGTTCTCTTTACACAACTGGTATGCCAAAACCCTTTAACAATTGCCTCACCGAAAATGAAGGTTATTTATTAAAGTGAGGGGTAGGGGGCTGCTGTTACAGATGCCTTCAAAAACATTGAAATTATTAACTAAATGGTCCATTTTGTAATGTTTTATTATATTCTCAGCATATATTAGAATGAATATTTTATGTCAGTCAAAGGATGAATAGTGAAATAGAATGCAAATTTAGTGTATAATAAATTAGGGTCAGCTTCATCTTCCCAGCTTTGCCCTAAGCTAGACAGATTACTTTAGACAGTTAACTTCACTTACAACTGCCAGAATATTCTTTCTCTAAAATAGTTGATGACATAAACTGATGGAATAGACAAGACACATAAAGAACTAACAATCTGTGTTCCTTCAGGACTCCCAGTTGAGTAAATTAAATTCTTCCAGAGGAGGAGTTTGAAACAAAGAACTGGAGAAAGAAAGCAGAAAAAAAGTTTCTCTGTTTCTGGTTTCTTTTTTCCCTTTTACGTGGGCATCTAGTACCAGCCATTGGTTCACATGAACAAATGAGACTTAGAACGCTGCATGGTTGTCTTTGGAAGGAGATAGGCATCCTAATCCTAGAGCATATAGATACCCAAGAAATTAAAATCAAGTCGACAAATCATGTCAGTCTGATGGGTCTTAATATTCATGTGACTTGAGTTCATATTCATAATATTCAAAAAAGCAGGCCCTTATAAACACTTTATAACACTGTTATGTTTCCATTATTCAAATAAGACAGTAGGAACAAAAGGGTGGATTTTGTGCAGATCCCATCTCTCTATCGTTTCAACTTTAAGTTTCCAAATCTTCCAAGCTCTAAAATACATCTTGACACCTTTTACAAGGATAAGTGAAGGAAGGAAATTGTACTTTTGTAGAATACCACTACTAGTTTTTTTTTTAATATCTGCTTTCCAGAATATACTGAGAGCCATTAGACTAAAAATGCAGGAATAGGAAAAATAGATTCAAAACTTGAAATTATTTCTATTTTGGGGGCAAGGGAAACATTGGACTTAGTCTGCATTGCATAAGAAACAGGGCAACATATTTTAGAGCATGAATCACGTAAAAACCTACAAAGACTGTTTCTGGCAAGATTATCTGTATATAAAAAAAAATTAAAAAATATTAATGGCAAACAGTAGGTTTCAGATCTTTGATCTGTCATTCAAGTAACTGCTACAAGCCTAAGAAACAAGGGAAATGAAGATCCCAGACCAGGAACTCACTTAACATAAAGTAGAATCACTTAGCTCAGGGCGGGGTGAGATATATATATTTATATATATATATATATATATATATATATATATATATATGTTGTGTTACTCAGAAACACCAAAACTATTCTGCACAGTGCTAATGCTGTAAATAGAGACCCATCAATACTTCCCTCTACTCCTGGCAAGTATTCCTCACCAAACTCACAGAATGCAGGACTTCATGTATTCTTCTCTTCTTTGTTACTGGCTGTTTCTATTTTTTCCTTTGCAAAAGCCTGACCTTCCCATTTGTTTTCAGCATATTTTTTAGTGTGCAGGATATGTAGAACTGTGTTGATAAAACCATACAATTAGTTTGAGTTTTCTCTTGAATATCAGTATGTTTCTTTCTGGAAACATTAATTTTACATGTTATCACTGGAATCATGATTAAGGACAATATTAAATTTATTTGTAAACAGTGCACGTATAAGGCTAGTGGAATTACAACAATACTAATAAGAAAAGACTAAATGTATGCAGTTTATTCAAGAATTTGTCAAGTAGATTTTTCTCCAAAAACCAGTAAAATATTTAAGTAAACTTATTTCTAGATCTGTCTGTATTCATACCCTACTGTTGAAGAATTGTATTTAAACATATATATTTAAGATAGGACTGTTTTTTTTTTTCTATAGATAGCCTCAGAGGCCCGATGGAAGAAGGGGAGTAAAGAAGAAAATGAAAATATTGTACCAAAAATTGTACCAAAACACAATTTGTTTGTGTTTTAGAGGTAATTAGAGAGATCAGAGTAGGCATGAGGCACTAGGGACCATAAATAAAGTTAATTGAGGGGAGCCCCAAGATTTTGTGGAATTTGGCAAATTGCAATACTGCTCTGAATTAACTTGAGCAATTTCTCATTGTGCTGAAAATCTTGCCAGGCAAAAGACAATTAATTAACCTAATTAATTAACCTAATTGCCTTTTAACTGGACTTGGATAAGTCTAGAGACACTTGTGGTCTCTAACTACCAAATGCCCATCAACTAGAGTTGCTTTTAGATCCCAAGGCTTTTGTGGTCTGGCTGTGAGCCATAGCAGACTTGTTTTCTAATTCCACAACCTTCTCTTCATGCAAAAAGTTGATCTGCTCCTGAGTCTCCATCCAGAGTCCTCTTCCTACCTTTTCTTACCTGTTGCTCTGGAAGTCTGTGCTAGTAAGAAGCTTATCAGGTTTGTACCTTCATATCTGTGCTGTCTGCACTGAGAACACTTTCTTCCTTATAATTCTGCCCCCAGATGTCATTCCCCACCTTTCAAATGTGGTTTTTCCCTCTATGTTTTCTAGTTTTCTCTGCAACCGTATCATGGGTTTTTTTTTGTTTTAGTTATTGTTGTCATGGCTGGGCTTTTAGACTCACATATGTTTTCTAGCAATTATGAAATATGCTTGAAACATACAACTTGAATTCTGTAGCTTTTGCTTAGTTTCACTGTTTTACTTGTTCAGAAGTAAAATTTTAATTTTACAAGCCCAGAAGAGGAAGGTGCAACAAAACATTTACAATCTGCCCTGAAAAATTATTCAAAATGAGAGCAGTGAACTCTCTTAGAGTTTAAACCAGTTTACAAGTTGAGTCAGTCGCTTCAGGCTCATTATCTTTGCACCACTATTTCCCACAGAACATAATGTGAGAATATTCCTAAAGGACTTGAAATACCATATAGGAGTTATTCTGTGAGCTTCTGAAGATTGAAAGATTGTTATCCAGCTTTCCTTACCTTAAAACATATTGTGTGCAATAGATCATGGGAGAAAGATTACTAAAAGCAAGGAGTTCTTAAAGAGAAAATTTTGTATTCCTGTTAATGCTAGAAGTACATCCATACTGAACATTTGATATTAATTTCTCCAAATCCTAATCTGTTAATACTCAGGCTGAATATTAGTGGTTACCACCTCTGTATGCAAAAATAATGTAGAAAGTGGTCAACACAGAAAATGTCAAATCTAAAAGCAGTGAAAGCTCTGTAGTGTTGTTTGTAAGATTTTGTTCCATCTATTTTTATTAACTGCTGTTGTGAAAAAAGAAGCATTTTTGCGTAGATGACATCTTGGTAAGACCAGCGGAAAATGTAGCTTAAAACTTTTCAATTGGTGATGCAGCCTTAGTCACCATCGGCAAATTGAGCAATGTGGGTGAAAATTTAGGTTCTCCTTGTAGCAGTACCTTGTGGCAGCTGAAAGATTAGGGACATGCAGCTATTTTATAAAATCAATCAGATCTGATATACTGGAAGGAACTAATAGCTGAACCTTCTTCTATTTCTGGGGAAGGTCTCCAACAGATTACTTCTGCAATGAGATGAATAAAGATTAGAAGTCTCAAGACCATATTTTACTGCAACTTTTACCGTGACTTGCAGAAATGATCATTTACAGAAGAAAGCTTGCTTCATTTTATGAGAGTCTAGTAAGTGTATGGAAGTAGAATAATGGATTTCACATTCACATTGAACAACGAGACATAGTCATTGAACAGACTGACTAAACAAATAGAAACCAGATGCTTTATCTTGTTTCTTTGATGCTATAATACTGAGAGCCATATATATATATATTTATATATATATTCAGAGTCTTTAGTTGAAATGAGGGATAGATTTATGCCAAATTCCTTAAACACAAGCCTGTGAGCAAATTCAAAACTTCTATGGAGCTCAAAACCCCATTTTTCTAATTATTTGAGATTTGTTTCTAACAGAACTTGTATCTAAAATGAATGAACTTTTTTGTTTGAACAACATCAATATTATTATCTCCATTACTTGTCTCCAGGTAATAGACAAGTCCAAACAAAACATGTGCCAAATTTCTCTGTAACTCCCTCTAGTTTAACTGTGGCACCAAAATCGCTTCATTAAAATGTATAAAAGAAACTGACACCCCATGCCAAAACAAAGCAAAGGTTTTCCAGTATGGCTTATAAAACCACTGTTTCTAGCTATTGAATCATATTGTCTAGTGCTGACATTGTTTAGAAGCATTGAACATGAAAGCTATGCACAAAATAGAAAAAAAAATAAAGAATTTAGTGGGGATTCAAATCAGGGACATTTACACAAAGTTGCTGTGATATTTTATAACATTGGGAAAATTCAGATCCTGTAGGTCATAAACAGTAATATTCTAAGGGATTTTAAAAGCTGTCTAAGCTAATAGGGTCTGGGGTGCAACCCAAGAAATTAACAGAAAGGGATATTCATACCTAAAACTCTTTAGTCTACAGCCATGAAGAACTGAGAAATGCCCCTGTCTTTCTATAACATCTCAAAACTATACATATGAGAAAAAGGTACACAAAAAAAAGCCACCACAAAGATGACTGCCTCAAAGGTGCTTAAATGACAGTTTCCTCAAGCACTTGTGGGCTTTATGGAACTGGAAGTTCTATTGTTATGTTATTCATTAGGTGCATGCACACTTACCAAGATAAGCACCCAATAAAGAAGTTTACAAAACAGAGTTGGGTTGCTGTGTAACAAAATTCTAAAAGCTCACTTATTTAAAAGAGTGAAATGCCACAGGAAAAAAAAAAACAAACAAACCAACAGCCAAACAAAAAACACAAACACAAAAAAATCCTGCTCCCTACCCCAAAAAAGCACAAATGAAAAACCCAGCAACTAACAAAAAAACAAAAGACCCCACAGCCATTTCAGCACAGAACTGTGGGATTCCCTGCTAGGCAAAAATGAACATACAGTATCAAATACTTGTACTGTCAGCATTATCTGCATTGTGGATGCTACTGAACACCTGAGTGAGCATACTTGCTAGAAGTATGAATATTTGTCTCAACATTTTCTTCTGTATGCCTACTAGACCTTGAATGCAAGTATCTAAGTGGTAGATACTAATATGTAAACTGTCAAGGACACAGCTTCCAAGGAACAACGTCCTGTAGGCTGCATCTATTTCGTCACTTGAAAACTGAATGGACAGCCTACATTCTCTGCTAGTTCTCTGTACCATTTTCCTTGTTATTAGCCATATGATGCTTAATATTCTTCCTGTACTGGGATCTAAAATATTACTTCCATGCTTTAGCATAGACACTGAAAGAAATCCTCACCATACTCAAGTGTTGTAGTTTAAATTTTCTAGCGTGGTCTCCTCTTTGCCATTGATATCCCAGTGACTGAAATATTATTAGCCCCCTGCAGAGACATCTCAAGTGCACAGTCCTCATTCATCAAGGAACACAGATAATTGAAGCAACCCACATGTTTCACTGCACCATTCCCTGTGATTCTTATTGGTGTGTATTTGCCGTTTCCTGTGACCTCTGCGTTGCTTAGATACTTATATATAGACTGAAATGGAAGCTGGCTGCAATATTTTCGTTGAAGGAATTTGAGATAATATTTTATGAAATGCCTAAGTTCTACATTTACTATCTCCACATTGCATTTTGTTTCTTGATTCATTGTGCATATAGCTCTTTGATTTCAAGAAATGATCATAGCTGTGATGGAAATTCATAGTCCCAAATCATTCTTATGGATTCTTGGCAGTTCTGAATTACAGTTTGTCACGTGTCCTCATTCTTTTAATAGAAGAAGGTGTATATGGCAGGAAGAAGTTGAAATTTGTACTTTCAAAGAACAGAAGTATCAGATTTTGTGTGCTGCAGCACACAAAATTTCTCTGCCTGTGACAGTGGTAGATGTCAAGACTGGAAGCAGCAGAGGAATCTTGTCATCCTGAATTTGGAGGTTTATAAGCTGCAAATCCACATCTGTCATCCTATCAGAAACTGATGCTTATGTAGTCTACCTTTGAAAAGCTGGAATATTTTTTTACCATCAATAGTCATTATGGTCAACTATGATGATTGAAGCAATGCCACTTTCCCTCTCCATGAACAATAATAATGACTGATAATTTTTAAGTGAAAGAAGAAAATGTTGAATATCTAAAGGTTTATGCTAAAATAGGTGTAGAATAGAGATAATTTTTCTGTAGAGAATAGTGTTTTAGTGTTTGCGGTGGAACAATATGCCACAGGTTGTACCTTCCTGCCTAGCTGGAAACTCACCTGGACATTGTCCTTAACTCTGAAACAAGACCTTCTCTCTTAGCTTCTCATCATTTCCCTGGGATGCAACCCATGGCTTGAGGAGAAGTTTTCTTTATCTGGCTAAGAACCACAGCTGAGAGTCTGAACCCTCTAGCCTTTAAGTTTTGGATATTATAAAAACAGAGAAAATTTCTACTGTTTCTGTTCTCTATTATGCTATTTTTGAGTTGGTATTTAACATGTTTTATAAGGATCCTGTGCCTATGCCCAGGTATGTGGTTAGTGGCTGGATGTGGTTAATGGCTGGGCTATCATGCTTTCCAAATCCCAGAATCGTGGGTGTGTTTTCTGATAGTTGGTCTCTGGTCGCTCTTATCCTAAAACACAACCCTGTTTTAATTTTACAGACAATAATAAAGTATAAGCTATTGATAACCTTAAGATAAAGAAATCTTCTGTAATCATTCAATATTTCCTTACTTTAGCTGAAGGAAACGTCTTCAGAAGACATACTTTATTCATGTTAAGTGCATTTTAATTTTCTTTTTAGAGTCTTCAGCAAAATATATGTACATATAATTTCCTTCCTCTCTAAAATGTCTGGAAAATATGAAATTAACAAAGGATTACCAATTAAATATATAATATTTACCCTGTA
>JAOQGH010000019.1:32661158-32693019 GCA_025769975.1 Gallinago jamesoni | reverse complement strand
TCCTTCCTCTCTAAAATGTCTGGAAAATATGAAATTAACAAAGGATTACCAATTAAATATATAATATTTACCCTGTATTTCCTGGTTCAATACACTGTAAAAAGAACCTAGCCCTATGACACCTGGTTCTGGCTTGCTGTCAATAGATAATATTGTTTCTCCTGCTGTCTTCTTATTTTAAACCTTTTTTTTCCTCCGTTCTAAATAAAGAATAAAAAGCAAGGCACTCTTAACTTTTCTACTTTTCATCCAGATGTCCTATTTAAACATTGGCAACCAGCCAGAAACATAAGTCAGAATGTAAAAACTTTAAAAATCTCTCCATCACCTATTTTGTCTTGCCTTAGGAACTTATTTTAGCTTTTTATTCCAATTTTCTTTTTTTAAATGCCAATATCTGAAGGCCAAAGAATGCCTGCCCCATTACTGGGGGGCAGTAACTAATGTTACTGTTATGTAGTCATTTTTTTGTAGTCATATTTTTAAACCCACTCAGGCAAAATAATGTTACCAGTTCCTCATGTGTCCAGCTCTGAGGTGGCTTCAGATAAACTGCTTGTTAGGACTTTAGGGATAGAAATGACCAGAAAGTTTGTTTTCTATTTGGTTTAGCTTAGAAAATCAAATCTCATTGAATGACATGGGTAGCATCATTCAATGGCTTAAGGAAAAGCAGGAGAAGAGTGCTTTTCCTTCAGAAATGCCAAGACTGGCTTTTCAGATATAGGTTTATCTGGTTACTGTAGATAATGCTCAAAAATACTGCCACAGTTGAGGTCATTCCTCAGTTTGGAGTGTTGAGCATCTGCTGAATGCAAACAACAATCAATGTCAGTCCCTCAGGACTGAGGAGTTTTAAACTTACCGTCTGACATCTGATTAGCATTGGATGAAATTTTTTTTTTTTTTTTTTAACTCAGATAGTATCAAATTATTCAAAGATGAATCTGATATAGCTTATTAAAATTCGTATGTGTGTTTTTCAGTAGTCAGAGTATATTGTACCAATTTCCAAATAAAATTTTTCATCCTCTTTCCTTGTGCTTTTAATTGTTTAACTTACAAATGTCTACTCAAAAAAACAGGAAGTAGTTTTAAAATTGGTTTGCTTTCAATAAGTTGGGAAACTCTAAGAAGCAGAAGGGCTTTAAAATCAAACACTATGCAATTTTATACTACCTTTTGAGTCACCTCTACTCCCTCATGAGGGTCTATATAGACAGATAAATTACACTATCATAGAATCATAGAACAGTTTGACTTTGAAGGGACCTTAAGGATCATCTAGTTCCAACCCACCTGCCATGGGCAGGGCCACCTTCTTCTACAACAGGTTGCTCAGAGCCCCATTCAATCTGGTCTTGAACACATCTACAGCTTCTCTGGGCAATCAGTTCCAGTGCCCCATCACCCTCACAGTAAAGAATTTCTTCTAATATCTAGTCTACATCTACCCTCTTTCAGTCCTCGTCCTATCATTCTGCTCCCTGAAAAATAATCCCTCCCCATCTCTCCTGTAGGCACCTTTTAAGTACTGGAAGGCTTCTATAAGGTCTCCCTGGAGCCTTCTCTAGGCTGAACAACCCCAATTCTCTCAACCTGTCTTCATAAGTAAGTTGCGCCAGCCCTATGATCATCTTCATGGCCTTCCTCTGGACCTGTTCCAACAGGCCCGTGTCCTTCCTGTGCTGAGGATTCCAAAACTGGACACAGTATTTTATACGGTGTCTTACTAGAGCTGAGTAGAGGGGTAGAATCACCTCCCTGGACCAGCTGCCCACAATTATTTTGATGCAGCCCAGGATGCAGTTGGCTTTCTGGGCTTCCAGTGCACGTTGATGGCTCATGTTGAGCTTCTCATCCACCTACACCTCCAAGTCCTTCTCCACAGCAACCCAGGTGGTGACTCTCTGATCACAGTTGATGACAGTTGGTGACCTGTATTTTACTATCTGTATGTATGTGCCTAAGCCTTTGTAAATGTAATGGAATGAAAAGTATGCCACAGTAAATAGCCCCAAATTGTCTCTCAAAACATTTGCATGGCTCAGGTAAACAGGAAGGGTGTTGTGCAGTGGTTTTTTTTTGCACTTTTAAGGACAGCTCTGCTGACACATTTTACTGACATTTGCATGAGCTAGGAGTATGCAAACAGTCAATTAAGGCTGATGCTTTATAGATTTTTTTAAACTGCAATATCTCATTTCTTTTGTAGCCTTATGTCTGCACCCAGAAGTTGGGTGCTGTTTAAACTTCCTCCAGTTGTCCTCTGTGCTTCTGGAGCATTCCAATTCTAGTGAGGTTTTCACAGCTCCATTCCTGTGCTCAGAGTATTTCTATCTATATGATTTATTCCTGGCACCATTGGCTCTTCATGGTTACTCAGAGCCAAGGAGTCTAACAGAGTTCTGCTTCCTCCAGTATTTTACTTGAGCTGACTGGAATTGTAGAACATGATCCCCTGCACAAGAAAACAGCCCCTTTCTAAAGCCTTTTCTGAGAACATCTTACATA
The DNA here is from genome assembly GCA_025769975.1 of Gallinago jamesoni. Lineage (NCBI taxonomy): Eukaryota > Metazoa > Chordata > Aves > Charadriiformes > Scolopacidae > Gallinago > Gallinago jamesoni. The sequence goes on along the minus strand of JAOQGH010000019.1, from coordinate 32,690,505 downwards.
CAAGATCTCCTGCATAGCTGGAAAATAGAGCTTCATTATCTGTCAGAGAAGAATGTCACAGACGTGCAGACTGAGAAACAAATGCAGAAGGGATTACACCAGGATGAATTTACATTTTGGATGGCTGGACAGGAGACCATCTTAAGTTGAATAAGGAACTGCTGGAACACCTTTTCTCAGTAAGTGCTGAATAAATACATGTAAAATTTATTCTTGGAAGTTCCTAGCTGTGATTGCTCTGAGCAGCCTGTGGAGAGTTAGACCCCAAAGGATTTGGGGGCAGATTTTAAAAAGGATGCAGGTGCTCATGAAATTTCAAAACATGGAATTCTCTAATTCTCAGCACAGTGTTAGGGGGAATAAGGTACCTAGGTATGTTAGAAAACCCCAGTGGGAACCTGTAGTTGTTTGCAGCTGGGCGATTTGGAATGAGGGCCTCTGTGCTTGGAGATCTAAAAGTACTGAACTCCAAGCCCATCATTGGCACATTGAGACAGTTATTGTATCTTCCACTTGTTCACTCAGTTGATGTTCATGTTTGTAGGAAAGGAAATATGCAGATGGATGTTTTTGGAAATCTAGAAATAGTAATATGGCTGCTTACAATGCATGACTGAGGCAGTTCTCCTTACACACAAGGACAAGCGCCTGGAAAATAGAACTATGTCAACAAATATGTATTTTTAAGCTAGGACATTTTTATGCCCATGTGTCTGTGGGGCATGAACACAATAGGTTTGGACATTGTGTTTCATGGGTAATTTACTGAACACAGAGTCACTTTGCCAGAGACTAGCAATTTCTTACTTAACTGGGAGATGTCTTATTCAGTCAAGGGTGTCATATGTAACTAGAAGATCTGCCTCTCTTCAGAATTTTGCAATTCCCATGGCACAAATGAAAACTCAGAAAGATAATTTCTATGTAAATGGTAGGTTGCTCAGTTAAACATGGTACATTTTTGTATGGTGTTAGGATTTGCATATTATCCTGAGAAAGGTCTTCTCTTCAAACTTCATAAATCAGTTACACAAGTTTCTGGCAAAGTATATGTACAGGTTTCAACTCACTTATAACTGATCAGCAAAAAGGTACACTTCTTTGCAATGTTACACATTATATGTACACAGTAGAGATTATTTTCCGTAGCAAGAATTTTACAGTCAGACTATGGAAAATTTTGAATGCTGCTAATACAGTGAATGAGCTCTAGATATCACTAAGAGAGGTCTCTACTGTGGTAAGTAAGCTGATACTATACCTTACATCTCTGATTTAACAACACATCCATCTATTCGGAAACTTCATGAAATTAATATCAAAAAGGTTGCAAAAAATTGGCCATTTAATCACACTTTTTCTCATCTCTGTATTGTAATAAATCTCCTTCTTTATTCTAAGAAGTTCTTAAAGCAATTTCTGCTAACCCACATAATAGCTGAGCCTTCTCTAAAGAGGCAGGGAGTTCCAATATTCTATTTCATTTACAATTAGGCAATATGACCAGGGTAGATTATTTCCAGAGTGCAAGAAATAGGCTATTCAAAAGAGATACATTATATAAAGGGGGAAACTCTAGCATCCAAATTCCTCAGCTGCAGGAACGACCATGTTGAAACCATGTATTCACCAGACTGTGCACAGAGCCATGGAATAGACGAATATATGTGTAGAATTAGTCTCTTCAGCTCCCACTTAGATTGAACAAAGATGTTAAATGTATGAATGGAAGAATATACTTATCTTTAGTGGCTTGTTTTGAAGAGGTCTGCTTCCTAAGTTAACAAATCAGAGAGCAAGCTGTAGTATGCAAATCTGTGGCATATTTGACCTTAGGACTCAGTCTCATACCATCCAGAAGTTCAGCCTTTTTTGATGTGGTATTATAAGGCAGAAGAGAATTTCCAAAGTTGTGGTGCTTTAAGAAGCAAATTGAACAACTGCAAAGAATAGGCCTGTTCTAGAAGCAATTAAAAGTAGAGGCATTAATATCAAATGCTAGTACTCATTACACAATTTAACATGAAAAAACATGTCTTTCTAAATGTACCTAGATCTGTCTCTTTTGACTGTTAGTGTGAGAGTTAAAAGCTTATAATTCCTTATACTTTTGTAACTATTGTAGGAGCACTTGTTTACTATTGTAATAAAAAAACCACATCTACCAGAAACATAAAATTTAGATTAGTTTTCAAGTCCATAGGGCTATTTAACTTAAAAGAACTATGTACAGTTTCGCCTGGTGATTAAAGTAACCTCTTCCAAACCTCCAAATATGGACTTATGTCAGCATATCAAAATGAAGCCAAGCCCTTCAAAGTGACACAGTAGGATACATAGCAAAGGGTTAGGCAGATGGCAGGTTCCCCTTAGTGAAACTGGATGATTATGTAAAATGAAAATAAAAAAAGTTCCCAGCACATATGGCAGGAGAATTTGAGAACTGGTGCCTGCAAGAGTGAGAGAAAAGATGTTCCTCCTTTTAGCTGATGGATAGAGGGAAAAACAGTCCTCAGCAACTTAATTTCTGACTTCCTGGATTCAGAATCTGGCCCTGGATTCAAAAGAGGGCTTTTTCCTGCAGCAGAACCATACCTTCAAGAGGTATAAATTTTAAGTCGCTTTTTATCAACTTAGTAGTTCATATGCTTCTCTGATTGCTTTAATCACAGGGAAATGAGGACAGATAGTTATCACAGCTCGGTGCACCCTTCAATATGACCAGTGCATTTACATAACATTATTCATTCAATTTCCTATTACAATTTTTATGTTAACCAACTCAAATCTTTTTGTATATTTGAAAATATTACAAAAAGTTATTTCATTGTTTTATGCATACAAATTTTAACCAGTGGATTGCTCATGAATTGTTTGCTATGCTATTTATAATTTACATTTCCTAATCTCTCTGGTATTGGTATCTGGCAGTATTGTTCTGTTGCCTCATTGGATAGAAGAAAACTTAAGGAAGTATAAAGAACACAAAATAGAAACACTTGTAGGAAATGATGTATTGTGTATATATAAGTGTATATATACACACATAAAAACATATTTCTACAAAAGGCTCTGGTAGTACATACTTTCCTTTGACAGACTAAACTGTTGTTGGCATGAACATTTTGGAAAGAAAGTAAGAAGACATAGTGCTGTCAGAATTGCATGGCATTTCTGTACCTCAGCCTGTGCCAATGAATACCTATTCCCAATGGCATTATTTTCATTGTAATTTTCTGCTGTTTGCTGTCCTGTTTAGACCTAAGTGTATAGGCGCTCACTTAAGCTAAATAACTTTTGTAAAATGGACAGTCAATATCTTCCCAAGCACGCTATAATATAAAAGGTTAATGGCTGGTACAAGTATCAAGAAATAACTACAATTATACTGCAGATTAATTTAGAGGATAGCTAATAAAAGAAAAAATATAACACTCTCAGAACATTTAGAGATTTCCATTATTTTATTTTACTGTTGTGGAACGGGTGTCTAATTTTGTCATGTTGCCATATATCATGATGATTTTACCATGTGGGTTTTTTTAGGATAAAATTGTAGGCAGATATTTGAGTGTAGCTAAATGAATTGCTTTATCTATGAGCTACTGGTACCCTTCTCTTTTAGCACCCTTATTTCACAGAATCTCAGAATCACAGAATGGCAGGGGTTGGAAGGGATCTTCGGAGATCATCTAGTCCAATCCCTCTGCAAAGTAAGTTCACCTGGACCAGGCTGGACACATCGAAGTGGGTTTTGACTATCTCCAGAGAAGGAGACTCTACAACGTCTCTGGGCAGCCTGCTCCAGTGCTCTGTCACCCTCAAAGTAAAGAAGTTTTTCCTCATGTTCGGACAGAATTTTCTGTCCTGCAGTTTGTGCCCATTGCCCCTTGTCCTGTCACCAGGCATCACTGAAAAGGGCCTGGCCTCATCCTCTTGACACCCACCCTTTAGATATTTATAAGGATTGATGAGATACCTTCTCAGTCTCCTCTTCTCCAGGCAAACACACCCAGGCCTCTCAGACTTCCATAGAATCATAGAATTGTCTAGGTTGGAAGGGACCTTTAAGACCACCTAGTCCAACCATCAACATAACTCTGATAAAAAAAAACCAAAAGAAAACTATACAAAAAAAAACAACCAACCAACCAAACAAAAAACCCCCAGCATTTCTAAACTATGTCTCTAAGCACTCTGTCAACCCATCTTTTGAAAACCACCAGGGATGGTTCAAAACTGCTTCCCTAGGCAGCTCATTCCAGTGCTTAATAACCCTTACAGTGTAAAAATTTTTCCTAATATCCAATCTGAACCTCCCCTGGTGCAACTTGAGGACATTTCCTCTTGTCCTATTGCCTATGACTTGGGAGAAGAGACAGACCCCGCCTCTCTACTACCTCCTTTCAGGTAGTTGTAGAGAGCAATAAGGTCTCCCCTCAGCCTCCTTTACTCTAGGCTAAATAATCCCAGCTCCCTCAGTCTTTCCTCATAAGACTTACTCTCCAGACCCCTCACCAGCTTTGTTGCCATTCTCTGGACACGGCTTCAGCATCTCTATGCCTTTTGTGTGGTAAGGGGCCCAAAACTGGACACAGTACTCGAGGGGAGGCCTCACTAGTGCCGAGTACAGGGGGACGATCACCTCTCAGGTCCTACTCACCACACTGTTCCTGATACAGGCCAGGATGCTGTTTGGCCTCCTTGGCCATCTGGGCACACTGGTGCCTCATGTTCAGCCAACTGCCAACCAACATGCCCAGGTCCTTTTCTGCCAGGCAGCTCTCCAGGCACTCTTCCCCAAGCCTGTAGCGTTGCATGGTGTTTTTGTGACAGAAATGCAGGTCCTGGCTCTTGGTCTTGTTGAACCTCATCCCATTGGCCTCAGCCCATTGATCCAGCATGTTCAGATTCCTCTGCAAAGCCTCTCTACCCTCCAGTGAGTGGACACTGAACCTAGTTTGGTGTCATCTGCAAACTTACTGAGAGTGAACCAAATCCCCTCATCCAGATCACTGAAGTTGTTAAAGAGAACTGGCTCCAGTACCGAGCCCTGTGGAATACCACTCGTGACCAGACGCCAACTGGATTGAACTCCATTCACTACCACCATCTGAGTCTGGCCCTCCAGACAGTTTTTAACCTAGTGGAGAGTACTGCCATCCAAGCCATGGGAAGCCAGTTTTTCCAGGAAGATACTGTGGGAGACTGTATCAAAATCCATACTAAAGTCCAGGTAAGCAACATCCACAGCCTTTCCTTCATCCACCAAGCCTGTGACTTTGTCATAGAAGGAGATCAGGTTTGTCAAGAAGGACCTGCCTCTCATGAACCCATGCTGGCTGGGCCTGATCATCTGGGTGTCCTCATAAGAGAAGTGCTCCAGTCCCTTGATTGTCTTTATAGCCCTTCACTGGTCTCTTTCCAGTAGTTCCCTGTCCTTCTTGACTTCTGGACCCCAGAAATGGACACAGCACTCCAGATGTGACCTCACCAGGGCAGAAGACAGTGGGAGGATAACCTCCCTCAATCTGTTGGCCAGGTTATTTTTCATGAACCTCAGGAGACCATCAACCTTCTTGGCCACAATGGCACATTGCTGGCTCATGGTCAACTTGTCCACCACGTCTCTCAGGTCCCTCTCTGCAGGCCTGCTTTTCATCAGGTCAATCCCTAACCTGTACTGGGGCACAGGCTATTCTTCCTTAAGTTCAGGACCCTACGCTTGCCCTTGTTGCATTAGGTTCCTCTTTGCCCAACTCTCTAGTCTGTCCAGGTTTCACTGGATGGCACAGCCTTCTGTTGTGTCAACCACTCCAGCTTTTCAATAGAAGGAACCACATCTAGCTGGTCTTTGTGTTAATAGACCAGGTAAAAATGGAAGCATGTGAGATTATGATTTTGGTCTAATGATGGACCAGGAATGGATAATCTTGTTGATCTAGACAACAAATGCATAAATCACTGAAAGAGAACAGAATATGATGTAGTAGCAGAAAAGATAAAGCTATAGTACTTATTAATGATTTGTGAAATGGAAAATAATCTCCATTCTGAGTGCTAGAAAATCAGTTTGTAAGTGCTAGTAAACATAACCAATTTTCTATCACAGTTGTTTGCTAGTGGCTGCACTGCTCCTAAGCTTCTTGCCCTACCTCTTCAAAAATGAAATAATTACAGTAAACTATTTATGAAGTCTTCATGATAACACCTACAGAAGCAGCCACTACTATGGCAAATACTTTTATTGCCCCATTGTAAGCTTTGCCTCATTATGGAAAACTAACAAATTAGTTGTGAATTACTTAAAATGGCTGCCTCCTTGGGAAATACAGTTTCAATAATGCATGATTTAAACAGTACACTGTGCTATTTATTATTTACCAAAATTACCTGTTACTTTCCACTGTCTCTGTTCCATAGTTTGGAATATATGTTGAGATAAGGTCAGTTCATACTTAAAAGGAGGCACCACTGGTAAAAAGACAATTCCTTCCAGATAGATTGTTCATTGAAGAAAGAAAGAATAGATGGGCTCCTCATTTGTTGAAAAGAATAACCTATGAGTTTAGAAATTTGCTTCTTGGTGTTATTTTATTTTTATCTTGCTACCCAGTTGTTTTATGAGCTACCATTGTAAATAAGTGATTTTTTTTAACTAGGAAGGTTCCTATAACCACAAATTCAGTGTTATTCTCCCAACTTAGAGGTTTTATAAAATCTTCTCTCTCATACAAAATATCATGCAATTGGGGAAATAAAAAAAGTGGGTTTTTTTCTGCAACTCAAACCAACTATTTCTGCAAAGGTCTGTATCCACACTTTACCTCGAAATTATTCTTTACATAGGGGAAAAAAAACCTCATTGACCAGTCCTGATAGAATTTGTTAAATCCCAACTTTTTTCACAGAAAAAAATAAGATCGAGGAAAATAAGTTATTTAAGCTTGGGAAGCATTAGCCCATCTAGTCTCGACACAAAGTACAATGTAACTTTTGAGACCAGATGAATATAAAATATTCATATTTAATTGTTGACAAATGGGTTGCATGCCAAAACTCTTTTACTTTTTAATACAAGCAACTGGTCAAACAATTGTAAATACTGCAGAAATCATGCCATATTGGTGAACAAATATAAAAGCTGACTTCTCAAATAAGCTAAAGAAAATTAATAATTGACTCAGTTATAATCATGTATAGATAGATTTAACCTTACGCTGTAGCAACAGCCAACACACACAAGCTTCTAGGAATGAATTTTCCAGATAGCTATATCCATCATGAGAATTTTACAAAGGTATTGCTTTTTTTAATGTTACGTGACAGTTTAGGTAAATTTTCCTAAGCATACAAGGAAAAGTCTTGTATGTTTAACTTCCTCATTTCTTTCGCTCATGAATTGTTAATGAGATAAAGTTGATAAACATTTGCTGTGATTTGCTGGTGTTATGTGTTGTCAAGACATAATTCTAATTAACTTTTTTAAGCCACATGAAAGTAGAAAAAGTAAGGATTTCCGTAAATATTATCCAATTCTCCTTAAATGAAATATTAGTTTCAATAACAAAACCTGATTAAAAAGCCAATGATCATTATATTTTTGTTTAATTGTAGAGAGTATCTAAATTGCTTGCACTCCACATAACACATGAGCTTCCAAATGCATTCTACATTTTTCTGCCAATACATGAAAAGTGACATTTACAACACTTCAAAAGGAGCCAGGTAACTTCTCTTATGGAAGCTGGTAATGAAATGAGTGTTTGAAAAATAAGTACCTGTAAAAATGGATTATTTTCAGAGCCCTCCTCTGAGCTCTGCTAGGTTCTCAAGGATTCCTGGACTCAGTCTAATGCCCCAAGGGTTAAATAACATCTTAGCCATGATATAGGCTTTGCTGGTTTTCCTGACTATGAGCTTTTCACTTCCAGTTGGTCCCAAGTGTAATCCTCATTTAACTTTCTCACTATTTGATACGGTCAGCTTTTGCATCACAACAGTTACCCACAACAGGTAAACACAGTTATGGGTTTACCTCCCTATTACCATTTTCCTCTTAGGATATGCAAGCTAAATGGTCTACTGAACTTGCAAAACAAAATGTTATGCACTGGTCTCAGCCTTCTAGGACAGAGTATTGTTTGTGCTACCTTTGACACGATCTCCTCTGGGTTAAAATTATAGTTTACTACAGCTAGAATGTCTATAATGATGTGCTATACTATGTCATCAAAGAATGTGTCCTGTACAGATGGAGGTGCACTGGTCATGCTTTGCTGTATGGATAGCCAGAGTAGAAAGGAAGGCATTTGGTGGTTTTTATTCAAGTAATCAGGGTATTGAATGCAGATGTCTTGGCAAGGGTATCATTCATTAACCTGAACAGCAAGCAGCAAAATCTTAAAAGAAACAAACAAAAACAAAAACAAAAAACCCCAACCTTAAATACAGAATTATAATCTTACACCTGTATTGCATCCCATACTTTAAAGCAATTTTTGATAACAACAATAGGAACTTAATTAAGCAGAGTGAAACATAAAATGGTCTGCTTGAAACATGACAAGGAGAAAACATATTAGCCTAATTTATTCATATAGCCAGAATTTAGCAGACATTAAAACAGCTGTTAGAGTCTTACAGGAGTGCCTACACAGATTGTCACACATCCATTTATGTGGAAACCCATCACATTATAAGACAAAACCTCCACATTTGGATCAGCTCTGGAAATAAAATTTATCTTTTACTAGACTGATGCCAAGTGGGACCAATGAGTCATGTGGTTTCTACAAAATGAGGGCTCTGGCTTCCCCCTCATTTTAAAATGTGCAGAAAATGGCAAAGAGAACATAAAGCATCCATGTGCCCTGCTTTAGTCATTGCCCTATGCCTCGCTCGGAAAAAAATACAAACTTGGGTCCTGTGAGGGTGGAATCCAGGCTGGAAATTGCTGTTGCTTAATGTGCTGGCTTTTCACTTTTTAGTGCTCTTTGGCACTGCCATTTGCTCATCGAGCCTTTGTTTGAGCCTGAAACCCAGCCGGGGAGGAAAGGGGAATGGTGTTGCTTAGCAACAGCTCTCTTTTTGGTCAGGTAGCACATGGTTATGGGAAAAAGAAATCTGTAAATTCAGTGGATTTGGGTCCTATCTAGGAATTTAATTTTGTTTTCCAGAATCATGCTTTTCCCTTACAAAAATCTTGGACTGTCTTGATTCCCCAAAATTTAAAGCACAGCAATGGTCAAGCAGCATCCTGTAAAGAGCAGGCAATGATAGCCTAAATGTGTATTAAATTCAGTTCTTATGCTGTATTTACTCTAGTATGCACTTCAGATGGATAATTTCTAATTAAAGAGTATTCTGAAAATAAGCAATTAATTTATTTCCTTTTATAAGCTGGTTTAATTATATGAGAATAAAAATCCGTATCTAAGAATTAAACTAAACCTCTCTTTTTAAGTAGTAGGACACTTAAATATTTTATCCTTTTTGTGTTAGCGGGGTTTTTATTCAACTTTCTGTATTTATTTATTGAATAGAATATATGAATAGATAGTGGTAAGGATTCCTATCTGGAGAATAATTCTTGTCGCTACATTTCTTTACTGTCTACACACCTGTAACAGAGGGAGTCATAGTCTTTCTTATGTAAAATGTAACATTATGGTATTGATACAACCTTGCAAAAATAATTTTGTAAAAAAATATATATTTATGAGGATTGGAGATAACCACAGCAGCACCAGAATTTGTAAAGTCAGTTCCCCTAACTCTTGGTGAAGAAAATAATACTATTACTATTTGATCCATCTACTCTTACTCAGAAGCTGCCTTATTTTTCAACTTTGCTGCCATTTTAGAACTCAGAGAAAGAACTGCTGCATCTCCTGTGCAAAATGTATTCTGAGTCCAATTTAAATTTAAGAAGCAAATAGAACCATTGTATTTCTGAGCATATGGGAGTAATTTTTGATACTGTTTGCTTAGGTAAGAAAATTAAAACACAGTGAAACGAAAAAAAAAAATCCCTTACATGACTTGACTGTTTTGAAGAGACTGCTAGCAATCAGATAAAAGAGGAAGAAGAAAGCACCTCAAGAAAGTGGGCAGGCTGGGTTTGTCTACATCCATACTGTGTGAACCTAAGTCTCTCTGAATGTGTCTTTTGTGGAGAATACCGCTAAGTCTCTCAGATAAAGTTATTCAGGTTTTTGCTTCCATGCTGAAGTAGAGTTTTGGAGGACTGTAAAATACATTCTGGGTAGTTCTACACATATGTGCAATCAACAAATGCTTCTACAGTTAAACTTCATATTGTAAGTTACAGTCATGGTTCTTGGCTCTTAGAAAATTCGGATCAACCCACAAGTAGAAAACATAAGATAGGTATTGTAGAATGTTATTAAGGTTCTCTATCATCATCTCTTAACCATCCAATACATTACTTGTAGACTGTGTCACTATAAATAGATATTTCTTAATATGGGAAAAAAGACTAGTGAAAATGAGGAAAAATGCAATTTTTGTCTAGTTCCCTTATATATAGCCAACTAGTGATTATTAGTATAGAAAACAGAAAACTTAGGGCTAGGAAATAATATTTTGTCAACAGATTTAGCTGAAGAAGACAACGGAAAAAAGTAATTTTTGTTGAATCATTTTCTATGCTAACTTGTTAGGATTGTTATGAGTAGATAGAATATTAAGATTATATATGAACTGATGCTCCCTAGTGAACAGTTTCAGCATTGATCTAAACAGACTGAACAGGACAAAAAAGTTCTCAGGGGCTTGCAAACCTATTCTATAAAGTGTCATTATTCCCGCTCCATTTCATGGCTGTGATAAGTATGCTTTTGGAACTGCAGCGTGACAGAGGTGGACCATAAGAAATTGATTCACACCTTGAGGCTCAGTGGATGGTTCCAGGGAAATTACACACTTCATTACACTTAAGCACAGAGAGATGAAAAATAATGAAGTGCTAATATGCAGTGGCTATAGAGTACTGATTATCGACATAAATAGTAGTTCAAGAAAATATTTATTTTTTGTGGATGACTAAGTAACATTCAGTGTAATGAGTTTAGCTAACTTTTGATAGGAAATCAATATAATGAAGTAGTATTTAAATGAAGAATATTATACAGGTTGAAAAATCACATATATTAGAGATACAGAAAATATCTACCTAGAATACAGACAAATCAAGTAGAACACCTCTGAATAAGGGAGAGGTGGTCTACAAATAAAGTGACAGCATTCATGTGGGCTGCCTTTTTTTATTTTCAAATGCATTCACTTGCTATAGCTACATTAAAAAGTGTCTTGTGTTTAATAAGTTCTGATATAATGTGCATTTTGTTTAATTCCATTTCATTGTCTCACAAAATGAGCAGATGAGGAAGAAAACCAGTCTGGCTAAATAGAAGGCTTTGGCTGGAGCTCAGGGAGAAAAGGAAAGTGTACAACCTCTGGAAAAAAGGGTTTGATAACTCATAAACAATATCAAGGTATAGTGAAGATATCTAGGGGAAAAATTAGAAGGGAGAAAGCCCAAGCAGAACTTAACTTGGCTATCACAGTTAAAGATAACAAGAAGGGTTTTTTTCAGTATATCAATAAAAAAAGGCAGGCTAGAAAAATGTAGGCCCACTGATGAACGGGTGGGTGCCTTGGTGGTGGAAGGCAGAGCTGCTGAAATTCTTTGCTTCAGTCTTCACTGCCAAAGCTGCCCCTCATGAATCCCAGACCCTGGAGAGAGGGGATGGTCTGGAGAGAGGAAGACTTTCCCTCTGTTGGGGAGGACTGGCTTAGAGACCACTTGGCCAAACTAGACATCCATAAGTCTATGGGCCCTGATGGGATGCACCCACAAGTGCTGAGAGAACTGGCAAATGTTATCGCTGAGCCACTCTCCATCATTTATGAGAGGTCTTGGAGAACAGGAGAAGTGCCTGAGAAATGGAGGAAGGCAAATATCACACCAGTCTACAAAAAGGGCAAGAAGAAGGACCCAGGGAACTACAGGCCAATCAGTCTCACCTTTGTCCCTGGGAAAACAATGGAATGACTTGTTCTGGATGTCATCTCCAAACACAAAGAAGATATTAGAAGTGGTCAACATGGATTTCCCAAGGGTAAATCATACTCGACCAATCTGATAGCCTTCTATGATGTTATAACTAGATGGCTGGATGAGGGTAAAGCACCAGATGTCATCTACCTTGACTTCAGCAAGGCTTTTGACACTCTCTCCCACAATATCCTCATTAGAAAATTAAAGAAGTGTGGGCTAGATGAAGGGTCAGTGAGTTGGATTGAGTCCTGGTTGTGTGACAAACTCAAAGAGTTGTCATTAATGGAGTAGGGTCAAGTTGGAGGCCTGTAACCAGCGGCATTCCCCAGGGATCAATACTCAGCCCAGACCTGTTCAACATATTAATCAATGACCTGGACGAGGGGACAGAGGATATCCTCAGAAAGTTTGCTGATGATACCTAACCGGGAGGCCTGGTCGACACTCCAGAGGGCTGTGCCAGCACCCAGCATGACGGGGACAGGCTGGAGGGCTGGGCAGAGGAGAACTTAATGAGGTTCAACAAGGGCAAATGTAAGGTCCTCCACCTGGGGAGGAAGAAGCCCAGGCCCCAATATAGGTTAAGAGTGGATCTGATGGGAAGTATGTCTGAGGGAAAGGATCTGGGAGTCCTGGTGGATGGCAGACTCTTCACAATGTGCCCTTGTTGCCAAGAGGGCAAATGGAATCCTGGGCTGCATAGGGAGAAGTGTGGCCAGCAGGTTGAGGGAGGTCATTCTCTCCTTCTAGTCTGTACTGGTAAGGCCAAAACTGGAACACTGCATCCAGTTCTGGGCTCCCCAGTTCAAGAGGGACAGGGAACTACTGGAGAGAATCCAACGTAGGGCAACTAAGATGACTAAGGGATTGGAGCACTTCCCTTATGAGGAAAGGATCAAAGAGCTGGTGCTGTTTATCCTTGAGAAGAGAAGACTGAGGGGAGACCTTATCTATGTTTACAAGTTCCTAAAGAGCTGGTTGAAGGATGATGGAGCCGGACTCTTTTCAGTTGTTTCCAGCAATAGGATGAGAGGGAATGGGCATAAGCTGGAACATAGGAAGTTCCACTCAAATATGAGGAAAAACTTCTTTACGGTGAGGGTGACAGAGCACTGGAACAGGCTGCCAAGAGAAGTCATGGAGTCCCCTTCTCTGGAGATTTTCAAGACCCACCTCAGTGCAGTCCTGAGTAATGTGCTCTAGGCAATCCTGCTTAGCAGGGAGTTAGACTAGATGATCTCTAGAGGTCCCTTCCAACTCCGTCAAATCCATGAATCCATGAATCCATGAATCTAGAATCCAGCCAGCTGAAGTTCTAAAGATGGAATTGCTTAAAGAGATTGAAGGATTTAGGTACAAGAATCTAAGCCGAGAAAGTGTCTAAGACCTTTTCATCTCCTAGGAAGTCTCAATAGAGGTTTATTCTATATAATCTACTTAATTGCTTTGTCATGCTATATGCAAGAAAAGTGATGTGAGTATTTCTCCATCTCCAGAATACCATGGTAAAGAAAATAGTTAATCACAACTCTATCATCATTTATGCAATTGTCTTATTTCTGGCAGCACATGTTTGACTTCCCTTTGCTGGGTGCTATTGTGGTTGTGTCCAGGTTCTGAGGTGTACTGGCTGCAGAACTTTTAGCACTCTTAAATGGAGAAAAAGCAGAAATGGGACTGAGTCAGCAGAAAATCAAGAGAGTTTGGAAGTCTGTTTTCTGCTCCTGAAAACACACTGATCAAATATTGATCAAGTATGCTGACGGGGGAGTTTTGTATTCTCTTTTTAAGTCATATTTAATTCCTGGTGCCTTGTAATTATTGCAATAATAATTAACGTTTTCAGCAAATGGGAATAGAGAAGCTAATCCTCAAGCATTGAAAATCCTCATAGCTCCACAGAAATCAATAAAGAAATAGGTATTTTCCCCAACAGTTTGGCCATTATCCTTCCCTTTCCTTAATTTTGTTGGCTTCTTCCTTTTATAATCATATTTCTCTCCTGTCAAAACTTAAGATTGAGAAAGTCCTGGATTTTTTCTCCTTCTGCAGCTTATTAATTTATCTCACACAGATACACATACTCAAAGACACACGGAAACACAGACATACAGACACACACTCTCCCACAATGCAAAAGCTAACTTCGGCATAGCTCTCCGTAAACTTCTATCAATATGTGTATACACAAGGCACCATTTTGACTAAGTAATACTTCACAGAGCCATATGACTGAATTTTATTTGCTTTAGAGGAAAACCACCTTTCAAGCATCTGGAATATACTTTTCTTAAATATTTTAATATGTATTTATTAGGTTTGTTTTTTTTTTTAAAAAAAAAACTGATCTAGAAGAGAAAAATCAAGAGATACAGATATTCAACAGCAAACTGTAATGAAAGACAGTTGTGAAGCTTCAAAAATTATGTAAAGTAATCTATATGGATAAACTGTGGAAATATTCCATTATGTTGCAGACTTAACTTGAAGTCAGATACTACATAACTAATAGAACAGGCTATGGGTGAGTTATCTGAAGAGTCTTGTTGGACAAAGGTGTTTTAGTGGATAATCACACAGTTTGGGCTTACATGTTCATGAGCATCTGGGTGGAGAGGTCCCATGAAAGGAAGTCCTTATGTAAGTTACTGTTTTTCTTAGTTCAAAATTACTCTCTAATCTGGATTTCGAACTTTGGGACTGAGATATTTCAGTTGGATGCTTTTACATTTTACAATAGACTTAACTGTTTTCAGAAGTGGTAACCAGAAACCTAACATAGAGGTGCTACTTCTGATGGATAGGTTTCAACTCATTCGGCATTGTGATAATAAAGGATTTTTTCCTTCTTATTTGTTCCTCAAACCTGCTTCTTCTGGTATCACCCTGATCATTTCCTCATGCATAGAAAGGGTCTTTCTTTTTCTCTTTCTCTTTCTCTTTCTCTTTCTCTTTCTCTTTCTCTTTCTCTTTCTCTTTCTCTTTTTCTCTTTCTCTTTCTCTTTCTCTTTCTCTTTCTCTTTCTCTTTTCTTTCTCTTTTTCTTTTTCTGCACTGAAAGAGGGGAATTTAGATTAGATATCAGGAAGAAAATATTTACTGTGAGGATGGTGAGGCACTGAAACAGGTTGCCCAGAGAATCACAGAATCTTCATGGTTGGAAAGGACCTCTGAGATCACCAAGTCCAACCATACACACACAAAAGACCCCCACAATCTTGGCCACTAGAGTATGCCCTGAAGAGACACGTCTACACATTTCTTAAAACCTCCAGGGATGGCGACTCCACCACCTCCCTGGGCAGGCTGTTCCAGTGCCTGACCACTCTTTCAGTAAAGTCATTCTTCCTTATATCTAATCTAAACCTAAACCTGCTGCACCTTCAAACCATTTCCTCTGGTCCTGTCACCGTTCCCTTGGGAGAAGAGGCCAACCCCCATCTCTCTACACCCTCCTTTCAGGTAGTTATAGAGGACAATAAAGTCTCCCCTCAGCCTCCTTTTCTCCAGGCTGAATGACCCCAGCTCCCTCAGCCTCTCCTCATAGGACTTGTTCTCCAGACCCCTCACCAGCTTGGTGGCTCTTCTCTGGACACATTCCAGCTGCTCAATATCCTTCCTGTAGTGAGGGGCCCAAAACTGAGCACAGTACTCAAGGTGAGGCCTCACCAGTGCTGAATACAGAGGCATGATGACTTCCCTAGTCCTGCTGGACATGCTGTTCCTGACACAGGCCAGGATGCTGTTGGCCTTCTTGGCCACCTGAGCACACTGCTGGCTCATGTTCAGCTGACTGTCTGCTAACACTCCCAGGTCCTTTTCTGCTGGGCAGCTTTCCAGCCACTCTGCCCCAAGCCTGTAGCGCTGCCCGGGGTTGTTGTGACAGAAATGTAGGATCCGGCACTTGGCCTTATTAAACCTTGTCCCATTGGCCTTGGCCCATTGATCCAACCTGTCTGGGTTCCTCTGTAGGGCCTTCTTATCCTCAAGCAGATCAACACTCCCACCTAGTCTGGTGTCATCTGCAAACTTACTCTGGGTGCACCCAATCCCCTTATCCAGATCATCGATAAAGATATTAAATAAGACTGGCCCCAAAACTGAGACCTGCAGGACACCACTGGTAACTGGTCACTAACAAGATTTCACCCCATTACTCACAACTCTCTGGGCATGGCCAGCCAGCCAGTTTTTTTACCCAGTTAAGGGTAAACTTTTCTATGCCATGATTTTCCAGCTTCTCCAGGAGAATGTTGTGGGTGACATTGTCAAAGGCCTTACCAAAGTCCAGATGGACAACATCAACAGTCTTCCCTGCATCGAGAAGGCGGGTCACATGATCATAGAAAGACATCAAGTTGGTTATGCAGGACCGCCCTTTCATAAACCCATGCTGGCTGGCCCTGATCACTTGGCTATCCTGTACTTGCTATGTGAGCTCACTCAAGGTGATCCTCTCCATGATCTTTCCCAGTACTGAGATCGGGCTGACAGGCCTGTAATTCCCTGGATCCTCCGGGGCAGGGGGGTTGGAACTCAGTGATCTCTAAGATCCCTTCCAACCCATACCACTCTATGATTCTATGATTCAAAAGATGGCTCACTTTGCAATGCATTTACTGAAAGCATAGGGCTAAAACCCTGCCAAAAGCTGGGGTTTATGGATGTTCATGGTACATGCTGTGTATGCTCTGGTGCTTAAGGAACTATAGTGCAGATTCATAAAGACGAGATATTAGTTCATTCCACATCCAAAGGTTTATAGAGTGTCCTGGAGTCTAAGGCAATTCATCTTTCTGCTTTCCCTACAGCCACTGTCTGTTCTTACTTCCGCAAATAATACTTTTTATAGACAGAGGGAAAAGCCTCCAATTTCGACTCATTAGGCTTTTGCTTGCTTGAGGCAACCAGAGTGCATCTGAGAGAATACTACCTCCTTTTTCAATGCTCTGCTTTTTAATAAATTGACTCATGTCAGAAAATCCAGAATCGTCTCACGAGTTTGCTGAAATGCCGTCTGTTGTCATTTAAGGGTTAGAAGGAAACTAGATTAATTCCCATATTTTATCTGGAAAAAATGGAACCTCCTGCTTTTCAGGTAGCTTGTTCATGTTTATTAGGTAGCCTACGTCATGAAAGGACTCAGGATCATCTTATGTGCTCATAAGATGACTCAGGTCATCTCATGTGCTCATGCAAATTTGGATACCATTGTCACGGGAAGAAGTAAAGCTCCAACAAACTCAGTTTTCACTGGAAATTACTGTCTCATGTTGTGTATAGTCAGGGAACAGAACCCACTGAAAAAAAAAAAAAAAAAAAGGATGTCCTGAAGTATAAGAACTTCATGTGGGTGAGTAATCACTATGTAAAAGTAATGCCCTTTACTTGGGCATTAACAGACAGGACATCTGACATTAGCATTAACAGGACAGTTAACAGTCTGTTAACTGTCTCCCAAACTCTGAATCATCAAACGTATTTTCCCACTTTCTCATAGGAGAATGTTATTGGAAATCCAAAGTCGAAGTTAAATCCAAAAGCTGAGTGTCCCTTTTGTCTGTCCATTCATTGTCATATGACTACATTTTTTTTGTGTTTAGCCATAAGTAATTTGATTCTTCTAATGAGGCTAATTTTTCCATTTGCAAGATACAGCAGAAAAGTAATGCTTCTGTGATGGCATCTTTGATCTGCACATGTAAGATCACCATAAATTTTCTAAAATTATTATATTTTTCCCCTACAATTATTATAAAGCATATGATAAAAGAATTGAATTCCTAAAAGCCAAAGATGGAGTGGTAAGAATTCATCTGTGAAAACTATGCACCTAATCTGAATGTTAAGCCTAAAAAATGACAGAGAACAAATCTTACATAAATGCTGCCTTATTTAATTCATTCTTTGACTTTCTTCTTTGTTTTTTTCAGTGGTGTGGAAATGTTAGCTGGGACCCAGGATTGCCTCTCTAGGCAACTGGCACTAGTCTCTGCCAATTTGTGAATTTGTACAACATGGCAAAACAAAACTTCAAAAGGAATTTGTGTCGATGCTGCTTCTAGAACTACTAAGGCTCCAGAGGAGGACCATATGCTGGAAAGAGCAGTCCCAGATCTAGTTCCATAATCAAGTGGAGCTTTGATCATGGATGAGGTCTTAGCCCCATAACATGTTTTCCTTCTGTATGTGTTTCTTAATTACTTAAGTCCTGGACCTTTGAGGTAGGTGTAAATGTTTCTCTACCCTTCCTCTTTTATATTTAATCTTACATACTTCTGGATCATCTGACCCATAGAGGATCTAAATCATAAATGCAGCCATCTCTATTTTGTTGTGATCTGTCTACTTTGAAATATATCTGAGAGTGAATGTTTCAGTTCTGTCCCATACATATGCTTCACAGCTCAGTAGTCAAGCCATTCCCTGCAATATTATAAAGCTTTTCCAAAGACATTCTTAAATGCCTGAGATCCTCTGTAATAGGTTATTGGCTATATTGTGTCCCTGCCCATAGCAGGGGAGTTGGAACTTGATGATCTTTAAATTCCCTTCAACTCCAACCATTCTATGATTTTATGATTCTCCACAGAAGACAGAATTACCTTATACATGTAATGGCACAGGAACTGTGGTATTTCTGCATAGCTGCTGAAGGCTTCTTTCCTTTCTGGTTTGTCTACAGCTGTCAATCCAAAATCAACTGAGGGTCACCAGATGCATATCATATCTGCATGTCCCCCGTGCTTTTCCTTCCTGTTTCTCTCTCTAGAACATCTAAAACTTTCTGTTTGCATATAACTTTTCAAAGGACTTATTGAATCTTGTCAGAAGGCTCCAGTATCTCACAGCTGGAAAATCAATTTCTATTCAATTAGCAGATGAAGATTTTCCTGCTAGAAATTGAAACCAATTAACTGCAGCTTTCCAACTTTATGCTACAGATCTCAATATGGAAAAGAGGATATTGTATGATCACCACAGATATCACTAATAACAATCAGGTTTGTCTGTGAGTCGTTTAACAATGTACAACTCATGAACATACTTCCTGCTGTCTATAGACTTCACTTTTATTATAGCTTTTTGTCACAATTCCTTTGTTTTCTTAGTGCTTATAGCTTGGCACAGTGTTTCCAAACAGAGCAGAAAATCCACAAAAATTGTTGAATATTTGGCTGTTTCCAACACTAGTGGAATTTATTGCATCTTCCTCTTTTCCTACCTCCAGGCCTCACATTTCCTGTCATCAAAGCAGGCCTTCATTTTTTCATTCTATTTTTTAAAGCAGGGAAGGAAGGAAGGAAGGAAGAAAGGAAGGAAGGAAGGAAGGAAGGAATTGAAGGGCCAGCGTTGTTTCCTCTGTTATTGGACCCTTACTAAAATAAGCAAATGCATCACTTTAGTTTCTGTTATGAAAAATATTGATTTTCCTTCCCAATTCTGGTGTTTACAATTAAACCTTTTGATGGATTGCAAAATATTTTTTTTGTCTTTACATTTCTAGAAAATGTATCTGAAATGATAACCAATGTAGAGTCTAAACAAAAAATGTATATTCCTCTCCAAAAAAAATTCCCACTTGAATCCTCCTATACCATAGGCTTGGAAAGAGTTTTAAGGAATCCCTCAGAAATATATAGCAACTGTATTAGTTGGTATATACACAGTTCCTGTGTGTATTTTAACTAGTCCAGCCACACTCACTTGGCAGTCTTGATGTAGCCTAATATTTGTTGCACATGCATGCAAGTAAAAGTCAATCATGCTTGTTTTCATAGTAAGAGGACATGACCAAAGGAAATTAATTTTTAAATTAAAAATGCTGGATAAATTTTTTGGCATTCAGCTAGCTGCAGCCCAGTGTCCATGAAGAAGAAAAAGTCCAGTTACTTGCAACCCATTGGCTTTTGTGTTTCTTTCACAAAATCCACATTCATAATGGGCATGCTGAGAAGAAGTGTTAAATGACTAGCCCCATGGCTCATCAACTTTCATAAATATAGGTAAATATTACTCTGAAAACTTTCTTTTGATTATATAATTGTTTTAATGCATTTCTTAGTGTTGTAAGAGTTTTCCAGGTTATGTCACTGTATCTGATATAGTAGTTTGTTCTGTAGTCTTGAATATTATTCATAGAAATGGATTCTCCAAAACTAGTTTTCTGTCAGAAGCATTCCATTAGAAGTGACATTCGTGCAGAGAAATTCAGATTTTTCTTGTTCTAAGACATCACGCACTGAAGTTTCTGCTTGCAAAAGTGATAATAGAACTTGGAGTTCAAAGTGCTTTTGACTGAGTGCCAGGTATTTTGAGATGCCTGCAGCTAACACATCATTGCATGACAAATCATTTCGACTAACCCCTTTGGAGCAGTCCGTTTGTCTACTAAGCTCCTAGTTACTGGGAGATCACTTGACGTTCTGAAGTGTAAGACATCATCCACAAAGTGTCTGTGGGCAATTACTGGATATCTTTGCACTTGTAGATCTCTGAAGATAAGTGTTTCTGTTTGGAAATGGGAAAATTCTCTAATTGGTGAAGTAGAAGTAACATTTATCCCTCTTAAACTAGCATGTAATCATTGCTTCTCATTGACTGTTATGACTGTGTTAAGTGCTACCAAGAAGCATTTGAAAAGTATACTTTCCTGCTACAATGCATTATGTAGCACCTGTCCAGTGAGGGCAAAGTCCTGGGAGGAAAAAGAAATACAACAAAACCAAAGAAAAAACTTTCTGCAATTGAAATATTGAAGCATAAGTATAGGTTTTGGGTCTGAAAGAAATATTGGAACTATCATTTTTATCATAGAAAATAATTTGTCATGTCCTGAGGCCATACATTCCATATTAAAGGTTCCTTTAATCATCCTAGTTAAAAAAGGAATACCCAGCATACTCCAAATGTTATTTTCTGGCAATGATCTACATTCTGGTGTTTTTCTATAGGGAGTGCTGGAAAACATTTGAAGGAATCAGGATTAAATTATCATGAAGTAGTCTTTTAATTCTGTAATGTCATATTTCAGACTGAGTACCATCCATCTGATGAAAGGCACAGGACTGATTTTTCAATTTCTTTTTGTTTTGTTTAGATTGTATTTGAAGGGGTTTTTAAATAACTATATTATGTTCCTGATTTAAATTTTTAATTTACAAATTATTATTCCTTTTATATAGATATATATCTGCAGATGATTATTTAATTCAAGGGTTTATTTGAAAGCTATTGCACAAAGAATTGCATGAAAAGGTGCCCCAGACATCTAAGTGATTTCTGAATAGCAAACCTACTCTGCAAGCCAAGTTCTTACCTTTGGGGTTGCACAGGTGCAGCTAATCATGTGGTTCCCTGGATTAGCCAAATACTGCATAGTGCTGATGTGTTTTCACAGAAGCAGGCAGTCAGATTTCAAATTTGTTCAGCAAGAACTGCAACAGGTTTTTAGGGCTATTTTTTGGGTTTTTTTTTCTCATTGAATTCACTGCATGTAGAATTTCTTTTGATTTAATTGCCTTTTGCAGGTTTAGAGGTATTATAGGGCAATGCTGAAAAAAAGGCATAACAAGAAAACTCAATAGAAATCATATCACTTTATTACAATTACAAACAACTATTTTTAATAGGTACAAGCATAAATATTTAGTAAAATTGTATTTGTATGTTTAATGACAAACTTTATAAAGTTATGATAAATTATTAAATGTTACATATTACTACTTATTAATTTATCAAAACATTTATTAATTATGCTTGTGTTATGATTTTTATATACATTCTATTTAAAATCAGAAAAAGTAGAATTAGAAATGAATATGGCTTATCAAATATGTCAGTAAATATACATACTGCATATTTCAAAGACATAAATCACTAAAATCCCTAAAAATACTAAAAACAGTTATCTGTCCATTTTTATAGACTGAAAGCACATTCTGATCTTACAAGAACTCTCACTGATTGTCACTGCACCTTCTGATATTTCTCTACACACTAGTTGAAAAACAATACCGCCACCACCATAAAACAGATACTTGAAAGCAGCTGTCTCAATAAGCATACTTTTTAAAAGTTACTATAATTTAAGCAGATCCAAAGATATCTAAGGTCAATTTTTATCCTTTTACAACCTCAATTCTTTCCAGGTATCATACATTTAATATAGAAAAAGCAGACTAAAATATGCTCTATAGTTTTCTATGTTCAGAACTATCAGGTGCTGGTCTCCATAAGTACAAAACATACCTGGGTAGAAATATTATGTGGTTATCTTGTCATGGAGTTAGATTGCATTTTTGCAGAACAAAATTAAACATGGGGACTGTTAATTGCATCTCCCCAGTATTTCCTGTTACAAACCAAAAGATGTTACTTCACAATATAACTCCAAGAAGTGAAACAGTTAATAAAACTGCTATTTGCTTTTAGGAATTAGAGGGGAATGTAATACTCTGTAGATACATAGGCAAACCTTTTGCTTAATCCAAAATTATTCTGAATGTGAAATCTTTAGCAATTTGGAAATGTTAATTTTCAGGCAAATCCTACAATAATTCTGTATAAGAAATTGCATTAGTTAAGGATTTAGAAATAGTTTAAAATACACAGAGATTCTGACATAAAGAAATGAACCTTAGGTCATTTTGAAATAAAACATTCAGTCTTTCAGGAACCATAAAGTTTTTAAAAACATTAAAGTATGCAAATAAGAAGTAGAGTATTTATCTTGAGAAAGGTAAAGTTTTAAAATATAATCAAGCTGAAATATTGTAAAATGAGATTTACTGCAATAATAATTTAAGGTAATAGCAAAGATGTCATTAAAGCAATTTGCAAACTGTATATTTCCCTGCTGTGTTTGCAAGATTACCTTGTGAATCATCAGGAACTATAACTCAAAAAGCTTTTGATTTACATTTTCCCGAGACCTAAAGGCAAGAAAGGAGACTACAGATAAGATGAATAACTTTATGATCTACTAGCTTCAATAAAGAAAAGACTGCCTTTTCCCAACTGGCACAAGTTAGCTCCTGATACATTCTTGCAACCTATCATATAGATATACTACCTGGTAAAAGACAGTGTCTGGCTCAATTTGTGAGAAGTTTTAGTGAGGTTTCTACATTACATTTAAGAGTAAACTGGTAATTATAGGTCTGGGAGTGCAGAAAAGGAAGCTTACAAAAACTCTGGACAGCATTAAAATAATTTTGACAATTCAGGTGTGCTTTTCAAAATGGCTTTCCCTTAACATTTCTGACTATACCACAGGTTTATTTCTGTGGGACCCTGAATTTTCTGCTGAATGTCTGCCTCATTCCATTCAGGTTCAACTCTGTTTACAATTACTGAAAAGTCTGGATGCTTTCTTGTACCATATTAAGTACCATGGCTAGCATCTGTTCTGAACTTATTTACTCTCTTGTTTTTACTCACAAAGAGAGAAAAAGGAACTGTGGAGGTTTGATTATTTATTTATTTTTCTGTCTTTGCGGAATCTTCCAGAATGTGCTACTGGGAATTTACATTTTAAGTCTGGATCAGGAAAAAAATTTATCCTGTGCCTGGAACAGATGACAGTAAGGATCTTCTCCATCCTCAGTTCCCATTGGAATCTCTCTAACTGCATAAGACAGAATTTAATCTTAGAAAACGAATATATATTGTGTTAAATCAAGAAAAGTGCTGACACCAGCTTTCACTGTAGGGTAAAAAATTATTTTTTCACTAGGTTGGGCATAGTCTACTGAGTGTCATAAGGACAATAATCTGTAAAATGATTTATCTTCCATACAGCAATCACATAAAATGGGAAAGCCAGGTGTGATGTTCTCAAGAAATTTTTGTTGTAGGGAAATGTGATGATAAGTGGGTATATAAAGGCCAACAATTTGTTTCAGTTCATGTAACTTTCTTGCAAGTTTACATGTCATAGAAGAAAATAAGTTTGTTCTAAAAAATAGTCTGTTTAAAAAAAAACGAACCTGCCCTTATGAATACAAGCTATGTTAAATGCTTATGCTAACAAATATGAACAAGCAGTCTTATGAAAACAGGTTTCCTATTGACATTTACAATACTTCTACCTCTGCTTGGACTGGAAATAATACAATGAATCTTGCAACATCTTTGAATAATGTATTCTACCATGACTGGCTGCTTAAACACATACTTTGATGGCACATAATGTTTGTACAATCCCTTTTCATTTTCCTATAATTCCTTGTTGTTCAATTTTCTACAATTTCTTCCTATTCTTGGATAGGAAAAGATAGTTACAGTATAAATATAGATTACTTTCACTGGAATCTAGAAATCTCTGATGCTCATCTAACTCCATTATGAGTCCCCTCTGCAGAGTCTATAAGGGGTTAGTATTGTTTGCAGATGGTCTAATACTCCTGCAGGAACTGTGTATGACCACAAATCTCTCCACTTCTATATTAAACTCAAACTTCCCTTTCTGACCCTGCTTCTCAAAACTGTAACCCATTTAAAATTCCTGCTATTCTTACTACTCCCTGTCACAGAATTAAATAATGCAGAAAAATATCACTTGACAAATGAGGTGCAGAAATACTGCAGTGATGGATTTGATGCAAGAATCTTCTTGCTCATGTTGAAATGTAAATGCAAATAATTGTGTTACCTACACTCGGAAAAACCTACATCTTTCAACCTTTTCCTGTCCCTAGATGTCCAACATCCACTTTCCAGAAAGAAAACTTTTTTATACCTGTCTAAATAAGAAAAGAAAGCCAAGAGATGGATCCCTCAATTTAAATTTAAGCAATGTGCTGCAAGATGTTCTAATCACCAGAAGACTTCCAAGTGCCGTGATTTTGAAAGGAACTGTGCTGTTATGAGATTTATGGAACTGGCAACAATATAAAATCTGTATCCCTGCACGGAAACCTCCCCAGGAATGGGCTTTCCTGAGTTTACTTGAATGATAACCAAAGACATGAAGGGGCAAAACTTCCCTTTTAAATTGAGTTTCCTCTTCTGACTTCCTTATATAAGGGTATTTCAAGCAGGGAATTGCAGGCTAATGTTTGAACAGAGTCTCAAAAATCTTTTCTGTTCAGTGAAGCACAAACCAACAGTAAATATTGTGAATTACTTAGTCTGTTAAAAACAATATTAGCATTTTCCTTCTGAAACACAGATTTGATGGAGCCCTGTAACCTAAGTCTTCACGTGGGATTCAGGAAGTAGAACAGTGAACATTTTTGAGCAAATTAATGCTCCACTAGCAGCAAGCAAGCAAACAAAAGTCTTTCTAGTGTATTAAGCCAGTACTGAACGACTGGGGGGAAAAATCTGCAAGATATTATGTTGTGATAAATATTAATAATTTATTTCTCAAAGTCACTAAGCTTCAGTGTCAATAAGATGTTACCAAGTAACTCTGGACTGTTTAAATGGAAAGAAAAATTTATGTTAATTTCACTCGCCTTCCAAACAATTAGTTGAAAATAACCACAACAGTCCAGGAAATTGAAAAGGAAGAAAATGACTGCGGGGGAAAGGAGGATGGGAACGTAAGTTTTCAAAAGATCATTATAAATAAAATTTTATTTGAACTATAAGGTACACATATTGATCAACAGAAATATTTTTTAGTTATTTGTATTGTGCTTGAATTTTTTTTTTAGTTGCAGCCATTTAGGTAGAGAAACGACACTAACTTTCATATTAACTAACAAAAAGTATCACTTGATTTCACATTACTAATATATGCCCTATAGATTTATTCTGAATGATATTGTTTTTAAAGTAAAACCATATTGTAAAATCACCTATTGCTATTAATCTGAAGTTTGTTTATTTGGTTTTGTATATAAGTACAATTAGTATTTGAATACTGCTTTTTAAAAGCAATTAACTATCTAGCCATCTAATTTTGTAAAATAAAACCCCAAGACCTCATAATTTTTATGAGGCATACATGAGTTTTGAAATTAGAGACACTATATTACCATTACTGGTTAATGAATTCTATATGTAAAAGTTTCCAATGGAACCCTAATCCAGGAATAAAATTCACATGCTGAACTGAAACAGCTCCTCAACACTCCAGACCTAATATACAGATTTCTTAGGCAACTATGTCATTTTCCAGAAAACAATCACCATAAAATAAAGGTTTAAAAAATGAATAAAAAGGTCATGTAACCAGAAAAAACTGGTGAAACAAGTTTATCCATTTCTCCCTTTACATATTTCCTTTTTTTATGTGGCATAAGGACAACAAATAAAGTTCAAAGGAATGTCAGGAAAAGTTCACTGGATTAGTTTCTAGCTAAGATACCTTTGTGAAATATTCATATATTTTCAAGGAAATTATTTAAGTTAAAAACCAGAACAAAACAAATCAAAACAAAACAAACAAGTGTTTGGTTTGGTTTGTGGTCTGTAAGATTTCCAAAGAGGTTTAATAATAATGCAAACCCTAATAAGAAAGTTTTTGCAAATGAAAATCTCTCCATCATCCACTTCTGAAAAAAGATAAAGTACTGTTATAGAAATCTCCCTTTGCATGGGCAAGCTACCCCTCTCTTGCAAAAATCACCTGGACAATTCCTATAGCCACGCATTACCTGAACTTCAGTACTTTCTGGACTCCTCAACAGATCATACAGGGAACTGTGCTGTGTTCCCATGCAAAGAGCCCTTTTTCAAAAAGTCAGTTTTCTGGATGAAAGTGGTGGAAAAAGGGAACATGCTTTTATCCTGAAGTAATACAAAGATAATATTTTACTCTTTATGTCACTGTTTTAATGCTATTATAAGTGATCAGTTTCAGAGGCCTATAATTTTAGCCAAAATAGTTACAGAAGGACATAAAATGCATTGAAGCTGACAGTAGTAAAAGAACAGACTTGAAATCCCAGACTGTGAACACCATTCTCATCTAGGAACTAGGTGGGAGAAAGGTATTTTAATGAGAGCAAGACAAGGGAGCAAGACTCCTATCCCAAGTGTTCAAAATATCATACTAATTTTACTGAACCATAGTTTTCTGAATTTTCTCTATTTAACATTAGCGCAAGACTGATCTTCTCTTAAAATTTTCAACTTGATTACAATCTGTGGAGGAAGAATGTTCTCACACGATTTCCCTTGTGGAAAGGAGAGGTTAAAAGGTCACAACTAGACATTGCCAACTAATTTATATGAGTAAAGTAGCTGAAAAAGCCAGGAAAAATCTTTTTATTGAGCCAGTAATGTAAATGTTTGGAATGTGACAATTTATGTATGGCACCTCTAACCACAGCTGTAATTGCCAGTAGTACTAGTTTTACTCTTTTTCCTAGATTTCTGTGAATATTCCAGACAAGATCTCTGTTCTGATATCGTCACTAGTTAGTATTATATCTAAATTTTGTGTGATATTCATCTCTGATAAGGCAGAGCTCTTTGAGAGCCCTGTACTTGTACTGTACTACAGGTAAAATTGAAACGATTGATAGGGTGATGGGCAATGAATCTCACATTATTTTAGTACAAAGAAGTATTTTTATTTTTTGGATCCAGAAAACAGTCTCCTGTGGAAGGAGGAGAAGTTTTCCTCCTCTGCCCCTTTCTTCCCCTCTCTTCCTATTCCTTCCTTTTCACCTCCTTTTTCTTTCCTTTCCATTTCACAGTTTTCTGATCTAGAGTTGTGCTGGAATACTAGTATGGTTTATTGATTGGCAGCTGTTCTGTGTGGGTAATGGCTAAAATTACCACTGTGTACTTTAGTTCTTTCTTATGAAGTGATAAATCTTGATTAAATTAGCTTTGCAAAGTGTATGAGAAATTGTTTGAGATCCTGGAGAGAAATACCCTAGATGTGCTAAAACCTATAGGTGGCTTCTGATGACCACGTCTATAAAAGGGAGTTTTCAGAATGTATGCATCACTGGTGCTAACACAGGTATAATTCCACTGTTGATGACTTTGTATTGACAAGATTCCCATGGATACAGGTGTCATGTAATTTAGTCTTAGTTTAGACAACATGTCACTAGCCATAGCAGCTTAGCAGTTTTCTCTGTTCCTGGTTATATCATGTGTTATCAAAAGCAAGTTTTTCTGAACTGAACAAAACCAACAGGGAACTAATTAAAATCTTATAGCCCATTAATTAGATTAATTTATGAGCTATTTCTGGGATTATACAGATTTTTCCAGCTATCCCTGAATTCTTCTATCCTTGGATAATTTGGTTTTCCAAGGCCTTTCCAAAGGTCTGAGTAATCAGCATTAAAACATGCCTACTCTTACTAGTCAAAATTCAGAAACTAAGATCACCTTGCTTATATTTCAGTTATGCCCACCTTGTTACGTTCAAGGAGGCTATTTGAGGTGAGAGATGCTGTGGCATTTTCATATCTCATAAAATGCTTCACTGGGCTAAAATCGCTGTGAAAATTAGCCAAAACAACACTTGAATCTCCTTTTGGTCAACACATATTCTAAATTGGGAAAAAAAAAAAAAAAAAAAGAACAACGTACTGCTACATTTCTCAAGCAGTGAGGCAAACATCTCTGCAAAGGCAGATGCATTTTAAAATCACAGTTGTTCTGGAAGCAGCATGTAGGGCTGCTCTCCAGTGGCAGCAGAGCTAAAGGCAATCCCAGCACAGACAGAGCAGGGCAGGCCAGAGCACATGAGACAGTGCCCCTAACGGGTGCAATGCCCCCTCAATGGAGCACGGCAACCAGGCCAGGTCTCTGATGGTGACCAGAGCCAGCCAGGATTCTCAATGAGACCAAGAGGTCAAGCCAGGGATTTGAGTCTATGGGTCACAGTCTGAATCAGCACAATAAGTTATCACAGCTGCGAGGGCTTCTGAACAAGGTGGAGAAGCAGCACCACTATTCATAGCCTATCTCACAGTTGTTATCCACATCCAAGAAGCCTTCTCCAATTAAAGTTGTCCTTGAGTGCAGGCAATGAAACCTTATATGATCTCTATGCACAAGTGTACATGTGTGTATTGAGGGGAGTGTCGAGTCTTTTAATACCTTACCCCCATCATTTTCATTGTCACTGAGCAAGGTATAAAACCTCTTTTGAGCAAAGGACTTACTTCCAAATTTTTCTGAGAATAACAATGAGGATTTGGTAGTCCCCTAAGACTGTACAGAGTCTCATACTAGTATCAGCAGATCTACACATAAAATCATAGAATCACAGAATCTTCTAGGTTGGAAGGGACCTTCAAGATCATCTTGTCCAACCATCAACCTAACTCTGACAAAAATA
>JAOQGH010000019.1:32646580-32661058 GCA_025769975.1 Gallinago jamesoni | reverse complement strand
CTGGACACAGTACTCGAGGTGAGGCCTCACCAGTGCCGAGTACAGGGGGACAATCACCTCTCGGGCCCTACTTGCCATGCTGTTCCTGATACAGGCTGGGATGCTGTTGGCCTTTTTGGCCACCTGGGCACACTACTGGCTCATGTTCAGCCGACAATTGACCAACATGCCCAGGTCCTTTTCTGCCATGCAGCTCTCTAGCCATTCTTCCCCAAGCCTGTAGTGCTGCCTGGGGTTGTTGTGACCGAAGTGCAGGACCCGGCACTTGGTCTGGTTGAACATCATCCCGTTGGTCTCAGCCCATCTATCCAAGCTGTCCAGATCCCTCTGCAAAGCCTTTCTACTCTCCAGCAGGTCGACACTGCCACCCAACTTAGTGTTGTTTGTGAACTTACTGAGAATGCACTCGATCCCCTCATTCAGATCATTGATAAAGATGTTAAAGAGAACTGGCCCCGGTACCAAGCCCTGTGGAACACCACTCGTGACCAGATGCCAACTGGATTTCATTCCACCACCACTCTCTGGGCCCGGCCCTTCAGCCAGTTTTTAACACAGCGGAGGGTACTGCCATCTAAGCCATGGGCAACCAGTTTCTCCAGGAGGATACTGTGGGAGACTGTATCAAAGGCCTTACTAAAGTCCAGGTAAACAACATCCACAGCCTTTCCTTCATCCACCAAGAGGGTCACTCTGTCACAGAAAAGGAGAATGCAATTCTTGAAGTGATCTTGATATGTTTAGTTGATACTGCAATGTCACATTGAGCTTCGATTAGTTAAAAGTACCTCCCTGTCCTCAACACCACGGTTATTGTCTATCTATCCTTCTTTATGCCTTCCTCACTTGCAGTCCTCTCTGTCCTTTCTTCTGATTTTTTTCCCTGCAGCCAGTCCTAAATTATAACTTCTAAAGGCATCATTCATAGCACCTTTCTTCTCTCACCTTTGTGAAAGTTAATATTCCTGACTTTGCGAAAGTCAGGAATAGTTAATATTACTATTACTGACTTTTAAGCTTTATCACTATAATAATATTCCAGGGGAAAAAAAAATAGGCATGGAGAGTTCATAACCCTGAATCTGCTGTTTGCAGACTGAGGTGAACATCCACATTTTTTTTCATACTGTGTTCACATCTGGAATTTTCATTGTTGCTCTAAGGCGAAAAAGCCCTGAACCCACATTTCATCTTGAATACCTAACCTATTCTTAAAGGCTGCTCTTTTTAGCTTATGATAGAAGCCAAATGCCACCAAAGAGCATATCAATTAAAATGTGATTAGCTAACCTTGAATTCAGTTTGGGACTAGGTCATATCTGCAGCACTAACAAGAATAGATGGCTGTATTCATACCAATTTGTACATATGATTATTATGTCAAGGCTACTAACTTGCCAAATTTTCTTCCTCCACCTAGGACTAGAATGAACACAGGGTCGGAGTCGATGGGCAGGAGTGAAGTGAACTGCCTTAGTCAAGGCAATGCTGAAAGTCTAGATCCTTCATAGCAATGAAATTATGTGTGAGTATAAAATAAGCATTTGGTTTAAATCCCATTTTCTTTACAAAGCACTTATTTGTAAAGTGATGCTTCTCTTTATTTTTCATCACAGTGATAAGTCATTCCTCTAGTATCATCAATCACTATACAGTCACCAACTAATATCCATGCCATCCATTAGGTGAAATCCTGCTGGATAAAAGAAATAAACCTGTTCAAGGAATAGATTTACTGGACACCAGGGCAATGAATTAAGAAGTCTCCAAACTCTCTAGCATGTTCTATACTTCCTCGCCATTTAGTACATCTCTTACAAAACAAACAAGAAAGATCACTTTTCTCACCCCGACATGTCAGGCAAATTGAATCTGAAATAAAAATAGGATGTATAAATTCTTTAAAAAATGCTGAAGTAAATTCTCCCTTCTGATTTTTTTTGTCTTTTCTTTTCACTGTCTCCTAGCAAAGTAGTGCATTCACTGAGAGTAGTTTATGATGGTGTGCTTTCTCTGAGTTTCTGTGCATGACAAAAGTGCTGTGCTAAAATTCTAGACATGTAGGTTCAGTTCCAGATACTTTGATGGACCTTTTATGTGACCTTGTACAAAGTGACATGGTCATAGACATGATACAGTAGTCAGAAGTCATAGAATCATAGAATCATTTAGGTTGGAAAAGGCCCTTGGGATTATTGAATCCAACCATCTACCCTACTTTACAGAGTTCTCCACTACACCATATCCCCCAACACCACATCTAACAACTCTTAAACACGTCCAGGGATGGTGACTCAACCACATCATCATGAAAGTTAGATTTTAATAAGGTTTGGTTTAGGCTTTTTAAATGCAGAATAAGGCATGAGTCTTTTTCCAGTTCCTTGGGTGTTCAACTTTTCTGAAAACCGGGCTGTTCCTTTCCAAAAACAAGCCAGTAGAGCCTAATATCTTCAAGCGCTACTAGCCACAGGATCTGGTCTCTTAGAAATCTAGCCCTGGCCTTTCATGACATGGACCTTTTACTGCCTTTGTTTTGAAGCCTGTGAGAATCTGCTTTGAGTTTGATACTATATATCTCCGATATCTGCTACATCTACCGCAATTCTTCCAGTTGTTGCTATTAGAAGCTCCTTTAGTATCAATAATTGTGACATAAGGAATCTCTGACTCTAAAAGAAATAGTATAGCACATATCAGTAGCTACCAAACACACAAATGTATTGTTCTTGTTGATAACATTGCATATTTGTATACTTTAGGCCAACACAAAAAGGAGAAAAGAAATAGGAAACTATTCATTTTAGAAATAGGAAATACACATTGCATTGTCAGAGAAACCTTGATTTTTAAAGTTTATTGACTTTTAAGCAGGGCTGGGTGAATTCATACTTATATTTTTCTTTAAAGACAAATTTACATTGAACATTGCAATATCATATTATAATGCTTCCTGGAAATTACAAAATTTTCTCAATGTGTCGAAGATAACTTTTATCTCCAACTGACAAAGGAGCCAATGAGGAGAGGTGCCATGCTAGATCTTCTCACTAATTAAGGAGGGGCTGGTGGGGAATGTGAAACTCAAGGACAGCCTTGGTTGCTGTGACGATAAGTTGGTGGAGTTCAAGATCTTTAGGACAGCACGTAGGGCACACGGTAAATTTGCTGCCCTGGACTTCAGAAGAGCAGACTTTGTTCTCTTCAGGTGTCTGCTTGGGAGAATATTGTGGGATTAAGACCTGAAGGGAAGATTGGCCCAAAAAAAGCTTGTTAATATTAAAGAGGAAGTTAGTAAAAAATGCCAGGAGGCCTGCATGGATGAATAAGGGTCTCCTCAACACACTCAAAAGCAAAAGAAAGGCCTACAGAGGGTAGAAGCAAGGATAGGTAGTCTGGGAGGAATACAGAGAAGTAGCAGGGATCAGGTGAGGAAAACTAAAGCCCTGATTCAATTAAATTTAGCTAGGGACATCAAAGTCAACAAGAAAAGCTTCTACAGGTATATTGGTGATAAAACGAAGACTAAGGAAAATGTGGCCCCTCTCCAGAAGGAAACATGAGACCTGATTACCCACGATATGGAGAAGACTGAAGTAATAATGATTTTTTTGCCTTGCCCTTCACTGGCAAGAGGTCTAGCCACACTGCCCGTAGAAGGCAAAGTCAGGGACTGGGAGAATGATGTACCACACACTGTAGGAGAAGACCAGATTCAAGAACATGAAAGTGCAGGAATCCACAGGCCCTGATGAGTTGTCAAGACACTATCCATCATATTTGAGAAATCATGGCAGTACAGTGAAGTTCTCACTTACTGGAAGTGGAAAAATAACCCTCATTTTTAAAAAAGATAAAAAGGAAGACCCGGGAAACTGCAGTCAGTCTAACCTCTGTACCCAGAAAGATCATGGAGCTGATCCTCCTGGAAACTTGGCTGAGGCACATGGAAAACAAGGAAGAGGTCAGTGACAGCCAACATGGTTTCACTAAGGGCAAATTGTGACTGACAAATTTGGTGGCCTTCTATGATGGTGTTACAGCATTAGTGGATAAGGGAATACCAACTGGTGTCATCTACTTGGACTTGTGTAAACCATTTGATACTGTCCTCATGATATTCTTTTCTCTAAATTGACCTTGGTGGATAAGGAATTGACTGGATGGTCAGACTTAAAGAGTTGTGATTAATATCTGAGTGTCTAAGTGGTGGCTAGTGATGAGTGGTGTTCCATAGAGGTCAGTACTGGGACCAATGCTGTTTAGCATCTTTGTCAGTGAAATGGACAGTGGGATTTAATGCACCCTTGGTAAGTTTGCCAACAACACCAAGCTGTGTGGCATAGTTGACAGGAGGCAAGGGAGGCTGTCCAGCATCTTGGACAGGCTTAAGGAGCAGGCCCATACAAACCTCATGACATTCAACAAGGACAAGTGCAAGGTCCAGCACGTGGGCTGGGGTAATTTCAAGAAAGAGGTTTGTCAGAGAATGGACTGAGAATAGCCCACAGGAAAAGGAATTGGCACTGCTTGTTTATGAGAAGCTCAACATGACCATGCAAGGTGTACTCACAGCCAGGAAGACTAACTGCATCCTGGGCTACATCAAAAGAAGCATGGCCAGCAGGTCGAGGGAGGTGAGGTGATTCTACTACATTAGAACAGGTCCAGAGGAGGGGCACAAAGATGGTCAAAGGGCTGGAGCATGTCTCCTATGAAGACAGGCTGAGAGAGCTGGGATTGTTCAGCCTGGAGAAGACAAAGCTCCAGGTAGACCTTATAGCAGCCTTTCAGTACTTAAAGGGGGCCTACAGGAAAAAGAGGGGCTCTTTACCATGGATTGTAGTGATAGGACAAAGAGTAATGGTTTAAATTGAAAGAGGGTAGATTTAGATTAGATATCAGGAAGAAATTCTTTACTGTGAGGGTCATGAATAGGTTGCCCAGAGAAGTTGTGGATATCCCATTCCTGGAAGTGTTCAAGGCCAGGTTGGATGGGACTTTAAGCAACCTGGTCTAGTGGGATGTGTCCCTGTCCATGGAGTTGTCCCTAGTCCCGTGGAGGTTGCAACTAGATGTTCTTTAAGGTGACTTCCAACTCTAACCATTCTATAATTCTATGAAGTAAATCTCTACTGCATTTATTTTCATTACGTATACTGTTCACAGTTGCTTTTTTTTTGAGTGAATTAACATGATTTTCCAATTTTTGTACAGTTCATTTGATTTATAAAATATTAATGGAAAGTGAATTTTAAAGAAAGAACCATCACTATTGACATTACAAACCACCCTTTGAAATCTACATTTGAAATACTGGGGTTTTCGTGAGAAAGAGCTGGGCTAGGGACTAACTAGAGGTAATCATCATGCACCGGAACCTGGCACAGTAGCAAAGTGAGTAAATCCCATGTTTCTGCTGACTCTGATGACAAGTTTTAATGTCCTTGATGCAAAGATTTTCCAGAATTGTTTGACCCAGTTTGGTAAATGCTTAGCATTTAATATTATTTTACACACCATATATTTTATCTTCTATTTTACATTTTTCAAATCACTTTTTTTCAGACCAACAGCTTTTGAAAGTAAGTAAAGACAGAACAGATATTCTGCAAGTAGTTGTGTGTGTGGTCTTTTCTGCTAAACAAAAAGTCTTAGAGAAAATGTGCTGATGAACTTAATTTTTTTTTTAACTTGGTGTGATATAAAAGGTCGTTTTTGCTGCTTAAGAAAACGCTTAATTTTAGATAGCATCTTTAGTGTTCAGAATTATACAAACACACAGGAAGAGACTTTTGAAAATAGGGAGAAAGAAATAACAGATTAAATTCCTTCCCCTGAGGAGATTTTAAATTCATCACAGTAAAGAATCCCAGTCATCACATTATACAGGTCTCTGAGGTATTCCCAAATACGTCCGTTTACATTCTGTTTCACTTTACATCAATAATTAAACATTTGTGCATCAGGGAATAAAATCTGATTATCCCAGCTCCCAGATGAGAGCCAGAACCTCTAGGTTGGAGAATACTTCTTCCTTTTTCATGGTCACAAATATTTAATTATTTATGTGAAGTGTAAAAGTGACATAAGGAAGAAATGAGAACATAACAGTCTTATTGCAAGGCTTTGAGATACTTTCCATAGAGTCAGGAAAATTCAGAGACAGTTAATGAACCCTTCTTTAAGACATCCAAGCTGATGAGATATGCACTGAACTGTGATAGAATAACTGTTTCTATCAATCAAAGCCTGCTGTGGAGACTGTAAATGATGATACCTTGTCTGGGTTTCTTCCATTTCAGTGTTTATTATAAACAGTTTAGTAAATAGTAGCAATCCACATAACAAAAAAATCTTCTAAAATTGTTTGTTGCGTGAGAAATCAGTCTTCATATACTGTTTTCTTGTTGCCATTATAGTCCTACATGTACTCTCTTGGTTCCTTTTGGTTCTTTACAGAGTTGACTTTTACTTTGCTCAGGGTCTTAGATGTTCATGAATCAACCTCATTTAAGCTTTTCTTTCTAGCTGGCTTTCTAGATACATCTCAATGTCTTAGTCTTAGTAGATGAACACTTGAATCTTCACTGATCTGTCATTCATTCACATATT
The DNA here is from genome assembly GCA_025769975.1 of Gallinago jamesoni. NCBI lineage: Eukaryota > Metazoa > Chordata > Aves > Charadriiformes > Scolopacidae > Gallinago > Gallinago jamesoni. The sequence continues at coordinate 32,654,443 of JAOQGH010000019.1, read as the reverse complement.
TATTGACAGATATCTATTTAATATTACCAGTATTGGCATAAATAAATAAATAAAACAACAAAAATCCCCTTTCTGTAGTCATATTTCATGCCCTCTGGTGTTTTAATTTTCATGGGTAGTATTAATTCTTTGTAAAACACATTTTCTTCTTCAGATAGATTCATCAGTAAAAAGTAAAGAGCTTTATCATCTGAATTCAGTAAAATGAGAATGAAAAGTGGGTTGGGAAAGTGAAATATGCAAGCTGTGAAACAACTTGTAAATTTTACCTCACTAAAGCCAAAGTTATGTCAAAAAAGATCACTAGAAATAAGATTTTTCTTATGCAATTAACTTACTGTATTAGGTCTGCAGCTGAAAACATATTATAAAATCTCTTCCACTCACAGTTACAAACCATAAGCCAGAATATGAGAAGTGCTTTCTCTGTCCTTCTGTTAGGGAAACTTTGTTCGGGCTTTGTTTAATAATTTTAATGAAATAAACACTTGATGACAACTTACTAGAGATATGAAGGAAAGTTGGAGGCCACAATGTGTTTTAAATAATTCAAAATACAATTTGCAAAAAGAAAACAAAAACAAACAAACAAACAAAAAACCAAAAAACCCAACCAAAACTCAAAAAAGAAAGCTTTAGAAAGGATATTTCTTAGCAAAATATGTCTGTTGTAGGATAATACAGCCACTTACTGTAAGAGGTACTTATGTTATAAAAGAAGTATTTTATTAAATTTGTTGTCTACTGATTTTTGTTACCACTCTGCCAGTAAGTAAACAGAATTGTGAATTTTGACAAGATATTTTTAAAAAGTTGTCAGGTAATAAGAAAATAACTCTTGTACCATGCTTGGATGTCATACTTGTCATGTTTGCAAATAAGAAGTGTGTGCACAATAAATAACACAGATTATTATAAATAACATGTGCACAGGTGCACAATAAATAACAATGCAGGTTTTGGTGCTCTTTTTTTTTTTTGTTGGGAGCTTCAGATGTATCTTTCATATGAAATGCTCTAGGTGGATCTGCTCTGGCAGGGGGAATTGGACTAGATGATCTGCAGAGGTCCTTCCAACTCCATATAATTCTGTGATTCTGTGGTTTTGTGAAATCTGTAATTTATAATAATAATTTCATTAGTTCTATGAAATTCAAGCTTGCAGTGCTTTCCAAGATGGAAGAGAGTAGAGAGAGAGAATAGTAATCTTTCCAAAGAACAAAATAACTACTCTTGAGGAAATAGTAAAAATGTGACCGTGGTATTCTTTTTTTTTATCTGTGTCAAACAGATTGTTAACCAAAAGTCATTTTCCAGGTTAATTCTGTAGCCTACAAAACAGACGGTTCTTCGCCCTCACCTTTGTATTTTCAAAACACCATACTAATCCATTCCTTTCAATGAAATATTCCTTTCAAACAACTGATGAATGGAGGTGTCAATCATCTTCTAAGAAATTGAAAACTGGAGATTTTAACAGAAGGATTGCATGGAGCAGCATTATAGAAGACCTAACAAATTCAGTGTTTTGTGACAATAGTGATAATTAGATGTTACAGCTCAGCGGTGTTCAACTCCAAAACGTATTTCACCAATATTCCAGATGCATATCTCTCATGTGTCCAAATCATTGTCTGCATTTTGTAATGCAGTAATGGCAGAAATGAGCTAAGGAAGAGCCAACAGAATAAACTCAAGAGACTAAGAGAATTTGCATTTCAGTTGGATTGCCACAGAAAAAAATTTTCTCTAAACCCTGTATTCTTGTGACTTGCAGCGCTTTACTCAAAAATGGGGGCCAAATGGTCTTACCTGTTCTTTCAGGAGAAACACAGCATAAATTTGCTTGAAATGAGGTATACACTAAGGTATAAACTGACTGTAACTTTATACCTATTGGGTGAAGTTCTTTTGCAGCATGTGAAGGAGAAATCATTGTAAGTGTGAGCCATGCAATTATGTCTGTTAAAATACTAAGAGTTGAAGTATACTGAGATTGCTAGAGCTAACCATGAAGTGGAAGTGTCTACATGACTGCAAATCAGCATTTCAGATGATTTTCTGTCAAGTAAGCAAATTAATCTATTGTCTTTTTCCCTATTTTTTGGCAGAAAACACTTATGAGTAAAATAGCCTTAATGAAAATATTAATTTCTTATAAATGTGATTTCTGTGTTTCTCCTGAGAAATATTTTATGCAGATTTAGAACAACCATTGAAATACTTCACATTGACATGATTTGTATGATTTCAGAGGGACTTAAAACACTGGAAACATTTGTGTCACTTAGGAGATTTGCAGCTTCCACCCAATTACAGTTGCTTCTAGACCAAGAAAAAGTAGGTTCATAATATAAAACAGTACTGTAAGTTGCTTTGGAACTGGAGTAGTAACATAGATTTTGTTTTGGACTGAAGGGAGGATTTTGTAAGATGTTCAATTTTCTGAAGGTTACTCATGGAAATTACTTCATGATTTACTCTTTATTGTGCAACATAAAAATTGTGAGGTACAATTTCTTTCTAGGGGTGATTTAATAGTTCATTGTGAAAAATAACTTAGCTTTCTGTAGATGTTTTTATTACCTTTTAGAAATCATCCTCTTTTGTGGCCATGAATTTTGTCTCTGATTATTCAGTGAAGTTCTGCAATATTCATGGTTCAAGAATCATAGAATCATAGAATGGTTAGAGTTGGAAAGGACCTTAAAGATCAATTAGTTTCAACACCCTGCCATGAGCAGAGACATCTCCCACTAGACCAGGTGGCTCAAAGACTATTCCAGCCTGGTCTTGAGCACTTCCAAGGGTGGAGCATCCACAACTTCTCTTGGAGACTTGTTCCAGTGTCTCACCAACCTCACAGTAAAAAATTTCTTTCTGTATTCTTATATCTAAACTAAATCTACTCTTTTTCAGTTTAAAACCATTGTCCTTTTTCCTGGTAAAATGTCCCTACAGGTTCTGGTAAAAAGTCTTGTAAGCCCCCTTTATGTATTGAAAGGCCACACAGCCTTTATATATTAAAAAGTTGAAGAACACCAACTCTCTCAGCCTTTCTTCACATGAGAGTTGTTCTAGCCTTTTGACCAATTTTGAGGGCCAATTTTCATGATATTTGACAGGTCCATTTTTTTCTGCTGCTGAGGGCCCCAGATGTGGATGCAATATACCATGAGACACAAGAGCAGAGTACAGGGAAAGTATCATCTTCCCCGTCATGCTGGCCATGCTTCTTTTGATGCAACACAGGATAAAACTGGTTTTGGGGCTGCAGATGCAATTTGTCAGCTCACGTCCAATTATTCATCTAGCAATATCCCCAGTTCCTTGTCTGCTCCCAATTTATTCATCTCTCAGACTGTACTGAAACCATAAATTGTCCCAAGCCTGGTACAGAACCTTGCACTTGGCCGTGTTGAACTATCACGCAGTTGACCACTTCTCAAGCCTGTTGTGGTCCCTCTGAATGACATCCCTTCCCTCTGGTGTATCAACTCCACATTAACTTTGTGTCATCCATAAAACTGTTGAGGATGCAAATAATCTCACTATTCAGAGATATTGAACAGTACAGACCTCTGAGGGACATCACTTACTGACCTCCATTTGGACACTGAGGGACTGACTGCAACTCTTTCAATAAGACCAGGCAGCCAATTACTTATCTATTTAACCGTCCATCTGTCAAACTCATATCTCGCCAATATAGTGACAAGAATGTATGTGGGACCATGTCAAAGGCCTTACTGAAATCCAGATAGATGACATCAGTACCTCTTTTCTTATCCACCATCTAAGTCACTCTATTGTAGAAGGCAACCACATTAGGCATGCATGATTTGTCCTCAGTGAAGCCATATTGGCTATTTCTAATCACCTCCTTGTCTTCTCTGTGCCTTGAAATGCTTCCGGAAGGAACTGTTCTATGTTACTGTCCATGAAGGTGAGACTGACTAATTAGTATCTCCCAAGATCCTCCATTTTACACTGTCTAAAAATGAGTGTGATATTTCCCTTTCTCCAATCACTGGGAATTCACCTGAGTGTTTTTCAAACATGATGGAATGTTCTTCTTCAGCTAAATTTTATAAATTTCTGATGCTCCTCCAGGGTGTCAGAACTGAAAATTTAAGGGTAACTCTGTACTGGCTCTTCACAGGCAGGGAACGCATAAACATAAGTGGAATACAGTACTCTTCATGTCCAAGCATAGTCATATAGCATTAAGTACCCTGTAAGCCTGTTCTTCATCTCCTTGCAAGGTAGCTGTGTACCTGTTAGGAACAGGTGGGCTGTAAAACTATTTTTGCCATTTCTTGTTTCTGTGTGGGTAGACATAGCTAGCAGAATTGTGAGCAACTTATTTTTGAAAATGAGGCGTCATTGATTCAGGAAAAGATTTACCCTACACTTTTTTTTTACCTGAGGCAAGTGAGCAGTTATATGAATCACATCGTCCTTCTATTTTCTAGTTTGGATGACCCACTAGCAAAGAGGTAAAGAACAGATTTTTTGGTGCACACTCATCTCTAATTTCCTGAAAATATAAACCCAGCAATGCTGATAGAGACTAAAAAATATTTAAAAAGAAGGTCAGATAAGTTTAAGTTTCTCAGAGTTCAAAATATGTTGTGGATATTATTTTTCCATTTTTCAACATATAGGCCCCTTTATAATAACTTAGATCACTAGGTTAAAAGTTGCATGGAAATATATTATTTTAGCTTAATTTTTCTGGAACTTCAGTGCAAGGTTCAGCTAGACTCTTGAGGGAAGACCAGTTATTTCAGTTCATCCAGGTTGGCGGGCTTTTGTGTCATGTTTTATGTTGCAAATAATTTCAGGTGGAAATTGAGAGGCATATGAAAGTTCTAACAGAAAAGTTACTTGGAAATCTACTTCCAAGGAAAATATCACCACTTTCAAAAAAAAAACCTTCTTCTTCCACATTCAAAAAGATCAATCTTAAATTATACAGCAACCAAATAATAAACCTCAAAATTGTTTTCCTTGCTTTAATGTTGCATTTGTGCATTTATTTGTTTGAATACATTTATTAGTGCTCAAGATTCAGAGCTGACTCTTCCCCATATGTTTGTGTAGTGACTAGATCAGCAGGGATTCAGCCACATGGTGATACTACATTTCTTTAAAATAATGTTAAGAATAGATAAGAAATGTGATTGGTGCTAATGGTACATGTCTTTTATTTTTTCTTAAAGAAAGTAGGCATCACTCTTCTGGCTTTGCAAACTTAGATACTTTCAAAGTTGACAGGGGCTTAGAAAGCAAGAGAACTCTCCCTGCCTCTGAAGTTAAGTTTATGCTTCCAGTAAGGACATTTCTTGTGGATATTTTCTACCAGGGAAATATGTAGGGTACACAGACAGTGTAATTGGTGTCTTAAAGCCTTGCCTCTAGTTTTACACTTCAGCAGTTATTTCTGCAATGAAGTAGTATTCAGCCCAGTTACACAAGGTCTGTCTTTAAAGCAATTACAAAAGGTTAAGAGGACCAAGTTAGCATATCTTGGCCAAAAAGTCCAACAGCATCCTGGCCTGTATCAAGAACAGTGTGGTGAGTAGGACCCGGGAGGTGATTGTTCAGTCTGGGGAAGAGGAGACTGAGGGAAGACCTCATTGCTCTCTACAACTACCTGAAAGGAGGAAAGGAGGGTGTAGAGAGGCAGCAGTAGGTTCTCCCAAGTTACAGATGATAGGACAAGGGGCAATGGCTTCAAGTTGCGCCAGGGGACGTTCAGGTTAGATATTAGGAAACATTTCTTTACTGAAAGGGTTATCAGACATTGGAATGGGCTGCCCAGGGAGGTGGTTGAGGCGCCATCCCTGGAGGTATTCAAGAGACGAGTTGACATGGTGCTCGAGGATATGGATTAGTGTTGGGTGGTGTTTTGTGTGGTGTGGGTGCTGGTGTTTCTTTTGGTGTTTTTTTTTTTTTTTTAATTGGTTGGACTAGATGATCTTAAAAGGTCCCTTCCAACCTAGGTGATTTTGTGATTCTATGATATTAATGCCATGATATGTGGTGAATACTGTTAGTTTTATCCACCATATGTATATAATTTACATACCCATTTGTCAAAGTATTTCTGGATACAACCTCCTGAATGTCTGCAACTCATGCAGCTCACTAGTTTAAAATTTTGTAATTATTTTCTCCTAGTAAGTGATGAATATTTGGTTTCTTTCTATTTTGCATAGACCTTCACATATCTGCCAAACTGCTTTTTTGTTTTAAATATTAAAACACAGATGATTTGGTAATCACCTCTAGTCACTTCTTGAAAAAGCATTTTTTAAAAAATACAGCTGATATGTCTATTAATTTCAAACATGGCACTGGATAGGCTCTATGAAGTAAATTTCACAATGGCTAAGCTGGAAAATTTAAGTATCTTCTGGCATGTGCTTGCTTTTTTGTATTTTTGATCCTAATCTTAAAAAAAAAAAAAAAAGGATGTGTATTAAAACATTGTAATACTAGGAAAATCCTGAAGCTTTCCTTCTGTTACGGTAAACTAATCCAATAGGGATAACCCATGTGACAGCCACAGTTAAAAGGGGAAAGTATGAGTTAGATGTGAGCAGGAAAAATAGTCAAACTCAAACCAGGTTTTTATTTTGTAGACCTGTGTTAATTTTATGGTAATGCTAGCTTACATTAATTTACCACAAAGGTCTTTAGCTTCATTTTTACTTTATTTTGTAGGATAGTAAAGAAAGGTAAAATCTAAAATTATTTTGACCACTAAAAGTTATTAGGAAATTAAGGGGACGGGACAATGACTGAGTCCTCTTCTTTAGCTGAAACAAAAAACAAAGTGTTTTCACTTTGTTTTCACAAATTGCATTCACAAATATCATTGGTGGTATTAGGGCAAAAAGTCCAGACAGAATGAGGTCAGATCAAGCAAACACAATTGAGAATCAGAGAGAGAGAAGTTAACGGGAGAAAAAAAAATAAATGGGAGAAAGACTATGGATGAGACGACATTAGAACTAAGATCAAAAGAGCTATAGAAAAAAAAAGAAAAAGGAGAAAAAGGAAAGAAGTGTTCCTTTAAGTGAATTCTGATTTAGCAGATGCTGAAAAGGAGTAAGTGAAGATTGCAAAGAGATGTTTTCAGTATATAGTGAATGATGTAACAAAGGGGAAAAAGTATTTTCTTACGTTTTTTAGAAGCACATTATGTAGCTGCTGGCAGCTGCAGCTGCACTGGTGATATTTGACATATAAGTGTCAACATGAATGAATTGTTATCAACACCACTTTAAAATACCTTTATTTTCAATAGGAAATCCAGGGCTAATAAGTCACCTCTAACTGTTAATGATGACAGTTGTGATCCAAAGAGTCATTGGACTTTTTTGACATTTCTGTTGCCTGGGTCTGTCCTGTGCAGACTGATAGGGTCATCATAAAGATACCTGGATCTCCTTCTAACAAAATCTTTATAACTGCTGGAAATGTGCCAACACAAAAGCAGACTCAGTAAGTTAGAGGTGCAAACAAGAACTTCTAAAAAGGAGATTTAATAATAAGTTTTCAGCTGGGACAGAATGAGGTTAAGCCTACTCTATTTCTTCTGTTAAGAGTTTTAAAATATGGCTTAGATCTTTCAGATGAAGGCACTTATTGTAAAATACAAGGGTTTTTTTAATATATTACATAGGAGTAGTGGTGCATGGCCAGGAAAGTGAGAGGTGGCAAGCACAGACTGAAACAGGAGACACTTATGCTGGATGTAAGTAAAAAAAATAGAATAGAATCATAGAATCATAGAATCATCTGGGCCGGAAGGGACCTTCAAAGGCCATCTAGTCTGGCCCCCCTGCAGTC
>JAOQGH010000019.1:32634523-32645947 GCA_025769975.1 Gallinago jamesoni | reverse complement strand
GTAGCAGGATAGCTTCCAACTCCTCCTGTTTGTTTCCCATGCTGCATGCATTGGTGTAGAGACACTTTAGCTGGTCCAATGGCTGTGTCTCCTTCTTAGAGGGGCCCCGAGCGTGCTTTGTGACAACTACCCTTCTATCTCCTATTGTCTCAGGGTGTCTTGGTCCATCTCTGCAAGATCTTGCCTTTGTTACAGTGTTCACAGCATGTGTCTGTGCAGCACTGTTATCACTACATTCTGCCAACCTTGATGTGTTGTCCTGCCACTGGCCATGGACCCAAATCACCATGTGGAAAGTAAAGTACTGGAACAGGGGCCCCAAGAGGTTGTGAAATCTCCACCAATGGAGATTTTCAAGACGACTCTGCTTTGGGTAGATGTTTGGATTATCCTGAGGTCCCTTCCACCTTAGCTCTCTAATGATTCTTTTTTGCTTAACTGCATAGATATTTTTAACTAACCTGTGTAAATTTTCAAGTTGTGATTACAACTATATGATTTTAATCACATTCACTGAAATAGGTAGTGATTAGTGCAAACAGTCTGGCTAATTGCAAGTTTTATGAACAGTGCTAACTTGCAGGTTGATATTAGGGCTAATAATGCTCAACACCTTTACTATTGACCAACATGATAGGGCATAAAGTGTTTCCCAGCAAATTAATTTGAAATCAAGTTAGAAGAAATGGTCAATATGCAGGCGGGCAGGACTGCAAAGAGTCCTAGACAGGCTGTAGAAGTGGGCAGATAGGAACCTTACAAGGTTCACAAAAATTGAATACAAAGCCTAGCCCCTGGGATAGATGAAGACTTGCAGTAGGACAGGGTGGGGTTGACTGGTCAGAAGCAGCCCTGCAGAAAAACATCTGGAGCCTCAGGTCACCAGTTAAGCAATGAAGCAGCAGCACCCCAAAACAGCAAAGTAGTCCCTGCTTCCTGGGCTGCACAAGAAAGGGTTTATCCAATAGGTCCAAGAAGGGACCTTCCTCTGTTGTCTGGGATCATCAGATGCACCCAGAGTGTTGTGCCCATCTTGGGATTCCTTTATATGGAACAAATACTGATGTAATGGTGCAAGTCCCAGGAAGGCTACCATGGTGGTTTGGGACTGGAGTATGGGCCATCTGAGAAGAGGCTGCAGGAAATAGATCTGATACTTGGGAACAGACAACTTCAAGGGGGCTTTATTAGTTCTTCAAGCTATCCAGTATGGAGGTGTAAAGAAGACAGAGATAGATTCCTCTCAGAGTTGTATGGAGGAATGAACAGACTCTTCCTGGAACACATGAAATTCTGACTGAAGGTAAAGAAAGTTTTTTTCACTGTGGAGGTGATCAAATGTGGCAACAGGTACCCAGAGAAGCTGTGGTATCACTGTTCTCAGAGGTGCACTGAACTACCCTAAGCCACCTGCTTTGAGTAGGGACTGGGGTTGATGGACTTTGAAATCCTTTCCTACTCACACTACAACTCTAGTAGAATTCCACTTGCAAATTTGTGTAACTGAGAAAAGCCTTGTAGCTTGCCTTATGGACGAAATATCAAACTCTCTAAACCAAAGTCTGTAGTCACATCTTTTGATTATTTAATTTACCTGTAGGTAACTAATGACAAGATTTTCCTCTCTTCTCAATCATTTAAATTAGTATATTTACAATTCGAGTTTTCTTTTCTGTTTGGCAATTATTTTGGGTTTGTTTTTTTTTTTTTACTCTAACATGAATGTTTAACAACAGAAAAGTATTGTTATTGAATTGTTCATTTCAGAAGTCAATTATTACTACATTTACACTATTGTACTAGAGGTAAAAGGCTAGAATGGCTGACACGGCTGGCTTTGATAGTTGGGTGGATATTAGAGGGAGAAAGAATAGATGATTTTGGAAAACTGTGATTTTTCAAAAGAGAGAGAAAGGTATTCAGAAGTAGACAGTACTAGCTCTGACAGTGACAGTGAATATAGAACACAGAAAACAGACTACATAGATCATAAAAGCTCATTTTACATAATCTTGTATATTCTTATTCTTGTCTCTACAGCAAAGTAAATGTAGATACTGTGACAAACACAAGTCAGGCAGCAGATAACAACTAGATGATCATATCCAAGGGATCCTCCGTGTCTCTGCATTCTCACTACATTGGTATTAATCCAGCACTATTAGTCACTTTAAAAGTTTGCTTTAAAAAAAAAACACTAATAAAAACCAAAAAGAAAACAAAAAACAAAACAGCAGAAAAAACACCTAAAAAATCCAAGGAAAAACACATGTAAACTTTCGTTACTCTTCTCTCAATTTATAATAGGAGATTCACTTCATGTCAGAACTTTAAAAACTAGAAGTAATATACAATTCTTAAATTGTAACTCCTTATTCCACTTCCCAGCAGACATTTTTTGATATGTGCAAGAGAAAAATTGCTCAGTAAATCTTATGAGTCAAGCCTTGGTTTCAGTACTTCATGAGAAGGCCTCATCAAAGATGGAGTGCAGTCTTAATGTTGTTTCATATTCAGTACAAATTTACCAAGTTTTGATAACCTCTTTCTTTTGTTTTTCTTTTGTTATTATGGTCTTCCTGATGGTTTGAAATAATCTGGAAACATCCTCTACAGATAAAGTCTAGATCTCCCATTATGTCCAAAAGGGTTGAGTTTCACTGAAATGATCACATTTGTCTTTTCACTGCATTCAGAAGTGAAGCCACCTCCATTTCCAGGGGAACATAAAGTAAATCATCTTCATGATGGTACAGGACATGTAAGTAACTAGCTAGAAGCATCTGTGCCTCCCTGAAGGGCTAACTTCCTACAATACATCCCTAGCACACAGATATATCTTTTAAACTCTAAAGACAGTGATCCAGCAGTGTGCCGTGTAATTAAAGATTGTCTTAACAGAATAGGTACTGTGGGTGAAGAAGGGAATTTAGGTTTCTGCAAGTCCAGTGAGGGTCTGGTTGAAGAAAGAAGCAGGAAACTACTAATATTAGTAACCTTAGGGGAAATATTCTGTGGGATTAAGTAGAAGACAAGAGAGTATGGATTACTTCAAAGGGAGCAACAATGGAGGAAGGAATGAGAATAGAATAGAATGGTAAAAAGAAAGATAACAAAGAGATATAAGCACAGTTTCCTGTCCCAGATACCATAAAAAAATACGGAGTTCTCCTTGAAATGAAATATGAAAGATGTTTGATTCAAAAATCTCATTCAATTTTGAAGGTGACAACTTTGTAGATTACCAAATCTTAAACAAAGTGTAGCAATTGTACGCTAAGGCATTAATTGTACAACTTCATTTAATTAACACATACATATGGTGAACCAACAAGTTTTTGTTTGTTTGATTGATCATGATTGTCAATACTGTTTTGACAAAGTAGATTTGTTTTTTGGTATCTTTTTTTTTTTTGTATCTTTTTTTCCCCCCCTTTTTTTTTTTTTTTTTTTTTGGTAAAAGAATATTCCACAACTGAAGAACTACGTATTCTGAACTGTGGCCGTAATACTGCTCCTGGTATATACAGACACACTCCTGTCTGAGTGTAATAACAATCAATGCTAAAGAAAAACATGAAGAGTTGTTAGGATATTGCCTCCAGCATATAGTGACCTAGGAATCCATTTACAATTGGAATCTACTCCATCACTTACATTTTATCATTTATTAGTAAACTGAACATCAATTTATGAAACGCAGGCTGCGGGGGATAAAAAAAATACATTGCTTAAGATTCTCTGCTATATTATATCGGGATATCAGCACTTGAATGCCTGCAATATAATCAGAGAATTAGTAATCATTCATTACAAGTTGAAAACACCATATAGAGCACTTATAGTCCCAAAGGACTTAATTGTTAACTGCAACTAATGTTGTTTTATGATTCCAATAAGTAAAATCTATTGACTGTGATTTTATGATGGTTTGTAAAGAAAGAAATTGAGTGTCTCTTCCATTGTCATCTAGCCTAAGGCATTTGCTGTCTGTCTTATTTTCTGCTATCTTTAAAATTGAAAATGTGGAAATAAGTACATTTCTTTGTATTAGACGGCCAATGGAAATAAGCAATGTGCAAGCAATTGATTATAATAAATTAACATATTTTATCTTGAGTATCAAGCTGTAGTGCCCTGTTCATTAATATACTTAAAACCATATGGTTGCTTTTGTTTTCAGTGTCAGTTTGGTTGGGTGGGCAATGCTTATGCACAACATAAGATACACTTATTGATTCTTAGAAGGTCTTTATTCACACTTAGCCAAAGCAGCTGGTAAAGGGCTAAAGAGCGCTCAAGTCACCCAAATCTCTGGATATTGCTTTCTGCTGTACCATCTGTATCCTGTTAAATATTCTCAACTTTTGCCAAGTTTGGTCAATTTATATGTTAAATAGGTTGCTGTAAAGAGGATCCAAGATGCTTGTGCAGGAAAAAAATAGTATTAAATTGTAAATTCTTATACATTAATCATTTGTTTTGGAAAAATCCAATTCATGTTCTGCTGCACAAATAATGACAGTGAGATGTCATATTTCTCAGCCTCCAAGACAAAAAAATAGAAGGGCAAATATGACTTCAGCACATTTTATTCACAGAGAAGAGTACCATCTTCAGCACTTAGAAGAGCTGTCATCCAATTTCTTGTTGGAAAAATCAAAAACCACCAGTCCTGTGAAGCAGCTGTGGAATCAATTGCAACTGCAAATGCTTTTTCATCCAGTACGTATTATAACCCAATGAGTCCCAAACTGGCTAATTACAGGAATTTTACTGCCTCGTAACCAACTAAACTTTGAAGTAATCCTAAATACTATACATTTAATGCTACTGATTGATGGTGATAATCTGTAAACAAGTCAGAGTTTCAATTTTATATTAGTTTAATGCATTGAATTAGGAGATAAAAATCTCATCTTTGGATGAGATATTTTTCCTATAAACTGAAGACCTGCTGCATTGAGTCAATAAAGTTCCATTCACGGACTTCATGTCAGTCATCTCCACAGAGAAGTTTAAATTTCCCCATCTCACTTAAACCTACTGAAATTATTGAAAGTGTCTTTTTTTTTTTTTTTTCATTTTATGATTGCTATTTTTATCTTTAAAAAAAATCTGTTGATTACTAGAAAAAGAGATTTTTTTCAAAGAATGGTTTAAAATACACTGGGCCTGATTTTGTATCCCTTTGTTCTTCCTCCACCTAATTCTTCTTTTTATACATTGTACTTTTACATTTTAAGCTGTGTAATTTAAACTTTCACTGCAGGATTTGTGTATATATTGTCAGCAGTAAAACCTTGTCAAATTTCCAATATGATCATTGTAGAGTCCCCTTGTTCTCCCTCCCCATGTTAATACTATAAAGCATGATTTTTTTGCCATTTCCCACTCTCATCTTGAACAAATGTGTATTCATTTCAATGAGAATGTTTCCCTGCTGAGATGTGATGATATGCCAAAGTGGCCTAATTTCAGTGTTAAATCAGTTACTTACAAAAGTAACTGCGGGTTAAATAACAATATAAATAATTTCTAATAAAAGCAAGTATGTCAGAAATAATTCCTAATGAAAAAAAATAGATATTTTACACATTATTGCATCCATGGCTCTCCATAGCTACCTGTGATAGTTCTGACAAACAGAACATTCAGGCCTAGACCATAAAGACTACCATTAGTTCACTTTTGAATAAAATTTCAAATTGATTCACTCAAACATTTTTTCTTTAAGGTTTTTTTGAAAAAGAGATAAAAATACAGTATTCTTTCTCTGTAGTGAAGTTTTACAAACTCTTCCTAAACCTGCAAATCAGGCAAGCCTGTACTTGGTAATGCAGGAACTGAGTGGGTCTGAAATGTAATGCCCTCGTTAACATACATTTTTAAGTGCTTGTTTTTGTTTTATGTATATATATGTGGTAAGTGGAAATGTTGCTTAACTGGCTTTTCTAAGTATGCATTCTTCTTGTAAAATATAGGCAGCAATCTTATTAAAGGGCTAAGCTATTCTTTCTAGCTTCCCTGATTTCATTGCAGCACACAGAAGAGATGTTTTGCTTCCACATTGCTCTCAACAGGTTTCTTAGTTACAGTTCATGCAGGTGAAAATATAAATCTTGAAACACCCAAGTAATGACTTCAGAAAATATATAATTTACTTTTTGAATGGTAATTAAAGTTTATTAAGATCTACATACAAACTATTGTCAACAAATAAGAGATGATAGCCTTTCCTTTTTAAAACTGGATTTATACTAGGGAAAAAAAAAATTAAACAGCAAGTGTTGAATTACTCATTTGGCTTTCCAAATGAAAAGTCGGAGATTTCACAGGTGGTACCAGTTCTTCATGTCAAGTGGTATATCAGAATTCAATAGAACGACACCACTACTTCATTATTAGGTCTGAACTACCTAAATTAAATTGGAGTTGTCAGCTCATCTGATCGGGGTGATGACGGCTAATTTTCCCAAATTGTTCATAACCTGTTTGATATTTATTGAAGAATTAGGATGCACTATGCCATCTCTGAAATGAAACCATGCCAGAGTTTTTAATCTCATATACTTCTGCTGCATGAATATTCATTATTAATATGTATTCCTTTTAAAGAAAATTTAATAATATTTTCCAACAAAAGATGAATACAGGAATGATTTTAAGTTAGTTTCTGCTTCATTAAGTCTGTGGGACAGAGATGGGTCTTAGTATGAAGAAACTGTTAACACCTTATAATTACCTAGCATTCAGTGACCTACCTCATGGTGGCTGCATTTAAGTAATGTCTACTGACGTTTTGCTTGACTAGTTTTAGGTGGTTTTGAATCAATTTCTTAGATTTACCATAAAACAAACAATTTTTTTCTTTATTTACTTAAAATAAAGGATCACAAAGAGGTCCTGAACTACTGTTGTACAACAGTCTTTTTGAGTCTGAATCTTTCAAAGTAGATTTCAATGAGAGCAAATAAATGAAGGATAAGGGGATAGGGGAACATAAGTTGTAGTTCAGAAATATCTAGAAAAAGCCTTTGTTTACTATATGCCGTAATCCTAAATGGCTTTGCTAATGATTGGGCTTCCTAGAACAATCTTATTCTGTATGCTACATATTGGTACTTTTCAGATTCCACAGCTCAGTTTTGGTTCATATACACAGGTTGCTTACTACTTTAGTAAAATTCAGAAGAATAATGGTTATGTATGAAGACATGATTTAGTATTTCTCTGTCACCCAATGGTGGCAGAAACCTCAGCATTGCAGATTACTATGTGACAGACAAATCAAAAATGAAACTTAGCATATTTAAACATTGTCAGGTCTGAAAGCAGTAGAGCAGGAGTGTCCCATATATATTAGGTTCACTGTGCATGTGTAAATTACTTTAACATCTCCATCACAAAAGCTTATTTTCATGATACCTCAAACCCAGAATGAAAAGACATTATACTATTACTAAAGTATTTGTCCATGGATGAAATGAATCACCTCTGCAGGTCAGAGTGTGTTTCTCAAACTGTGATTTTGTAAAGTCCTGTCTTTTAAAAGAGGAGTATAAGAAAGATGTAAATTTACAATTTTTTCTTGCAGAAATGTTGAGTAAGATACTTCTGTCTTTCCCTGGAACTACAATTTTCATGTATTTTGATCTGTATCTCTTTCCTAGGCCTCTAACAAGTTCAATTGTATCACAAATTTTCTGCTTCATTTCCAGAATTTTAAACTTGAAAAACCCATACATCAAGGGTGTCTTCAAGAATATGTGCCCTAGAAAGGTATTTTAAGAGCACTTGACTTAATTTAGGTAGCAATAAGACCATGAAATCTCAGGCTCTCAACTGTGAGAAAAAAGGAAGAATGCATTCACACATACAGTAATCTTAGATGTTTCATGTTACTAAAAGCTTCAATATTAAGAAGCTGTGCAAACTGTTCAAATTGTTCACAATAAAATTGTGAAATATTAATATCTTTGTAAAGAATCATAAGAAAGTTATCACTATTATGAAAGTGTTTATTTTATTCTCAAATGCATGCTTTTCTAATTGCATTTAACAATTGCCAGGGACTCTGCAAATTTAGTAAGAGAAGAATATTCTCAGTTGGACTTATGTTTTTAATTGACCCATTGTAGTTGTTTCCTGCATTTACACTCTCAAGGTCTCTCCATTTCAGGCTCCAGTGAATTCCATACATAGCCAAGTGAGTCATACACACTAGACTGAATATTGAAAGCAGTGCAGAAGTAACAACACAGACTGTATGGTCTAATTCATCTACCTGTTGTCACTGTAGATATCTTGTAGAAACTAGGCTGGCTAACTTACCTCACTGTCACATTGCAGCCTACTGGGTACATACCTAACAGCCTCACAAAGATTAGCAGCTCAGGTAAAATGCTTTAATTCCTGTTTTAAGTAACATGGTTGGAAAACTGCTACTTTTTCTCTTAAGTATACCTAAATCATCAGTGACTATTAAATATGAGTCCACTTCAAAGTCTGTATCTTTCTTTATCTATCACTTAATCTTTTGGACATAATAACAGCTGTATTTTTTTTCTGTGCTTTCACTTTGTTAGTGTTTTTGCCCAAACCTCTGTGATTTGATCAGATGACAACAAAGTAAAAGGATGGACTGGAAGTCATTTAAACTTCTTCCTGCTAGCCTTCAAGTGTGATAAGATGAAGGGAGAGGAGAAGAATAGATGCTGTAAAATGATACCCTGCTCTTCCTTGTTTGTTTTCATCACTGACTTCTGTATTGAATTCATTCATTCTTAAGCTAAAACCAGAGTTTTCTGTCAGTAATACATGCTTGTCCTTTCTCTGAAAATCAAACTGAATTGTGTCATACTTTACACCCACAAGATTCTGGAATGAAAACTTAACAGGCAACTTATGATAGTGCATGGAAAAAAATAGCATATTGCAGTGTTGACAGCACTAAATTTTTTGGTAATAAATTAACAGCTGCATTTCCTGAGACAGTGTGGTTGTTTGCCTTGGCTGGATGCCAGCTGCCCACCCAGCTGGTCTGTCATTCTCCTCCTCAGCAGGACAGGGAGGGGGTAAAAACAGATGGAAAATACTTGTTGTTCAATATAAAGGCAGTTTGATAAAGCAAAAGCAAAGGTTGTGAGTGGAAGCAAAGTAAAACAAAAGTTTTATTCTCTACTTCCTATTATCAGACAATGTCCTGAGAAGTAGGGCTACAGTATGAGTAACAGTTGCTCTGGAACACAAAAGTTGTAATAATACATTCCCTCCCCTGTTGATCCTCCTCCCCCTCCATCCCCCCTTGTGTTATTACATCAAACTGAGATGTAAAATAGGAGGAAGGAGCTCTATTTATTTCTGGTTTAAGAAACATTTCAAACTTTTTCCCATTAGTTACATCTGCTGTTTGATGGCATGAGGATATCCACAGGACATTTTGATTTGAAAGCAAATATTTTGGTGGAGAAAAAGGGAGGCGAGATCTTCTTCTGCTGGCATACATTATGCACAGTCCTCTAGTGGGTATTCCCCTGCAGTTTTCTCAGTAGCATTTTGATCAGAAAAGACATGTCAAGGGACAAGAAGGTAAGATTACAGAGTATGAATAGGAGGCAGTCAGGCCATGATGCAGTATTTAAAGAGTAATTCTAAAATGAAAATAAAATACAGTATCAGGAAAAAGATGATGGATGAAGGGGAACAAAGTAGGGAAAGGTAGTTGAAAAAAAAAATCTGTTTACTTAATTCAAGTGGAATATATGTCATCAAGCTGTGGTACTGTATCTGTCACTATTATCCTTTCTTTCTAGTTGTACTGCTTTTGGCTGGGATACAGTTAACTTTCTTCATACTAGCTCATATGCTGCTATGTTTTGTTTTTTTTATGAAAATAGTGTTGGTAACATAGTCATGTTTCAGTCACTGCTGAACAGTGCTTACACAGCATCAAGGCTTTTTTTGGTTCTCATGCTGTCCTGCCAGAAAATAGACTGGGGATGCACAAGGGGTTTGGAGGGAACAGAGCTGGGACAGCTGACCCCAGCTGACTAAAGGGTGTACCATATGAACATATCATATGACATAGTGTTCAGCAAAAAAATTTGGGGAGGATGAGGAATGGAAGACACTTCAAGCTATGGGACTTGTTTTCCCAAGTAACTATTGCACGTAATGGGCCCCTGCTTTCCTGGAGATGGATAAACACCCGCCTGCCAATGGGAAGTAATGAATTAATTCTTTATATTGCTTTGCAGCTTTTACTTTACCTGCTAACTTATTTTACCTCAACTCACAAGTTTTCTCGCTTTTACTCTTTTAGCTCTCTATCCCATCCTGTTAGGGTGTAGTGAGAGAGTGTCTATGTCCGGTTTAGCCGTCAACTGGGTTTAGACCACAGCAGTCTTTTTTGAAGCCTAGCGTGGGGCGTCAAGGGGTTTGAGATAATGAATGACAGATTTGACTGGAGTGTGCTAGACCAAATTTATAGCTGTTTAGCTGCTAATTGGCAGCACTTATGGGGCTTGCTATGGGGCTTGTTTGCCTGACTGTATATTGAAGTCTAGTGCGTGTTAGTGGCTGCCTTTTGCTTTTGGTTTTTGCTGTACTCCTTGTCAACTTTACTGTGCCTGGGCATGGTTTAATAACAGCAACAGCCATGTGTCTGGAATGGCAGATGGCCAGGTCATTGCTTCTTTACATGTGCTGCTGTACAAGACAGGCTGGAACTCCAGAGTCAACTTGAATCAAAGGGATTGTGAGGAGGTACATTCCAAAGCATCTGTGGCTACGGTTATATGCACATCACAGCAGGTGTACCCCTGAAGGGATGTGGCCATGCTGGAGCTGATACACCCAAGTGTCTGTGGCTATGGATAAGCTCATGCTGAAACACCTTGAACCTTCAGTGGCCATGGGAAAGTCCATGCCACAGTCGATATGCCCTTGAAAAGACTGTGGCCCAGATAATGTGGCAAACATCATAAATATTTCATTATAGTATGCACAAACTAATAAGGAACATTCTTCTGGTGGACATTTGTGTCTAAGTTCTCGGGTTTGTACTAGTTTTCTAACTGCTAAAAGATAGGCACAGCTACAGAATGCTCCAGGAAGCATGTTAATATTTTGCAGAAATTCAGTAGAGTGCATAATTCATGTTAAGATGGAAGATCATGCAATTATTTTAACAAGCAAATGTGCCTACAGGTGTGTTTGACACACTTGCTATCACAAGCAATTTCATTATGGTATGTGATTTTTTTCCACATAAGGTTTCCTGAAGGTGAATTTGAAGAACACATAACTGTTCATCTTTATACTTTATTTAACAGCAACTTTGATACTTCCTTTCCTTTCCTTTCCTTTCCTTTCCTTTCCTTTCCTTTCCTTTCCTTTCCTTTCCTTTCCTTTCCTTTCCTT
>JAOQGH010000019.1:32593955-32634501 GCA_025769975.1 Gallinago jamesoni | reverse complement strand
TTCCTTTCCTTTCCTTTCCTTTCCTTTCCTTTCCTTTCCTTTCCTTTCCTTTCCTTTCCTTTCCTTTCCTTTCCTCTTTTCTTTTCTTCTCTTTTCCTTTCTTCTCTTTTCTTCTCTTCCTTTCCCTTTCCTTTTCCTTCCTTTTCCTTTCCTTTTCTTTTCACATGTATCACATTAACCAAAGATGTTTCAGCTATAGAAAGTATCCATCAGTTTTTCAATGGACAACTGTATTTTTCTCTACAATTAGCTATTCTGGTTTCGCCTCAGTATCTTATTTAATTTTTTTTACAAGTTAGAAAATTTCACATGTTAGACGCTGCTGACACTTATTAGACAAAATGGTAGAACATTTTTATAGAAAAGCTATTGTACCTTGTGAAAAAAGAACCATGCCTTCTTATTTTAAGATTGTAATACTCTACATTCCCCCCAACAGGAAACCAAATGCTTAGGTGATGTAATTCAGTGCTGCTGCACTGAATTTAATGAAGCTCTGCCAATTTTATATCAATTGTGAAACTGCTTTTTGCATTCCTGTTGAGTGGATTTAATGGGGATTATTGTCGGTTTCCATTGTAAGTACTGAAATAGTGATTATTGTCCTTTTTAGCTGAATGTTATTGAGTACTTCTGTTGCATCTTCTCTCTTTTTGTCATTTCTGCTGCTCAAGAAAATCTGGTGTGAAGAAAATAATTTGTAACCAGTGACAAAAAGAATGACAAAACATTTATTTTAAGAAGAAAAAGCTCTCAGTTCTCATGAAGAGTAGACTTCAAAAGTATCACTTAGCTTCAGCACATATAGGCCAGCTTTTTTAAAAGGGTCTGAGGGCTGCCACTCAGAAGTGAAATATCTAATTGTAATATGGAGGAAAAGCTGCATTCAGATAATTATGATTTTTAGCAGAAATTCAGGATTTCAGAAACCATGGCAAAAGTCAAGGGTTACTGAAACAACCTCTTAGGTCTCATTGTAAGTTTAAACAGCCACAGACAAACATGGAGGCCAGCATAACTTTCCATAAAGAAACATGTGTAATCATTTATTTGTGTTAATAAAAATATATGCAAAATTAATTATAACTTTTTAGAAAAAAAGGATACACAAAAATAAGTATACTCAGTCCTGTATTCCAAGTTGTTAAGAATAATTTAAAGGAAGAAATTGGTCTCCTACAAATATCAAACAATCTTAGAAATCCAAAGGAAAAGGCATTTACATTGACTGCACATGTAGATCACATTATTTTCCATAGCAGAGCTTCTTTTTTAGTGATTTATTTTTAAGTAAAAAGCTCTAATATGCAAAGATGAAAAGCAGGAAGAAAATTGTTGAAACAAAAAAATGTTCCAGCACATTGCAGAGCGTTCTGTGATAGACTATATATTATGACTTAGTACTTTGGACGGCTCCCAGTAAAACAAGATGAATAATGAAATAATAAGGTCCCAATTAGACATGATTATTTTATGTGATTTAAAATGAATAGTGATTTATGATTTTCCTTCTAGTACTTAATAACATCAGGTGAGTGGGTTTTTAAATGCTTGCCCTTTGGCATGATCCTAATCAAAGCAAATACATTTCCGTTCTCTCCATAATCATCCACACATTGGCAGAGGATAAAATGATTATTTCTGTACCAAATGAAAAGACATTTCCTCATTAATGTTTCTGAAGGAAAGAGCTGTGGCATTTAGTGATTAGTAAATTCAATGAATACTGAAGTTTATAAATACCTGACTGATTTATGGGTGAAACTCTCCATAAATCCCTCGCAGAAGTTGGTCATTCAACTGCTTTTTCTGGATCAGAGTCCCAGGGCTTATGCGATTTTCAGAAGACAGGCTTTGTTCAGTATTTGGCCCCAGGGACTTGTTCCTGTTACCAGATCTTCACATTGCTCTGAAATAATCACATCTAGAAACAATCACAGAACTCCTCAGGCTAGTCATACATTTGCATTACAGGCAATATGAATTTTGCTGTCTTAGAAGGTGCTAATGTTTTTTTTAGTGATGAAATTGAGAAAAAAAATGGTGAAAGGAACAGTAGATTCTCTTGTACACAAATATTTGAAAAATTAGCAAAACACTATGTTTTTTTCCTATATAATGTTCAAGATAAAAGAATTCTTATGTGTATTAATAATAGATACTCATGAGAATGTCATCATTTGTCCTCGTAAAGTTCACCGTTTCTCCATTTCTCCTTGAGTTTATTTGTAGCAACTGATTATCTGGTTAATAACATTCAAAAGGTTTTTTTACCACCTCTGTGAAGCTATGAGGTAAAGAGAGGCAATCAAATTGCAACAGCACAAGGCGGTAAAGAAGCTACGTTCAAATATAGAAGAGGAAGACATTATCTATCTTCCTGTTGATTTGCTGTAAGCTTTATATCACTGACCAAGCTTGTTTACTAAGACTAGTTTATAGTGCCTGTTGGCAAACATACGATCTTTTCCTTTCTTGTATGGCTCATTCCGGTGCCAAGAAAAACTCTCTTTTTGCATCATGAGTATGTTAAGGTCTAGTTTTTTTCCGTGCATATTGCTTCAAAGGAGAGTGAGAAAAAGCTCAAGTTAAAGAGTGACTTCTTGTCATTGTTGGTCCAAGAAACTTGATCTTTTTTTCTATGGGAAATCTTGGTGAGGGAATGCACCTGAAATGTGCTATTGGCACCTGGTTTTCTGCCAAGCAAGACCTCATTATGTTGTACTAATTATTTCTTCTAAGGTCATTGAAACTGGTACATTTACTCAGGTAGTAACACAAGTACTACAATTACTGAACTACAAAATAGAATTAAATTATGAATTTAATTTTCAATTTAAAAAAAAAAAAAGCCTAGGAAAAAAGTTTCAATATTTTACAATCCTGATCCAGTTTCCTTATCTTCACTGTGTTTTCTTTAAGATGTGCCTTTCCTTTTATCCTTTTTATTTAATTAAATCCTACAGCATCCTGCACTTAATACTTGCTGGGTATATCCTGACTGAAAATACACTACAGATAAAGAAGTGGATTTTGCCATTTTACTTGCATTGTATGGAACAGACTGCTTGCATTTTTGAAAATTGCATGCAGACTTGCAGTCTCTGTATGAGAATTGTTTACCTTTCTTCTTTCACCCTCCTTCCTGCCTCTCTCTTCCCCTCAGAGTAATCCTGCCAATAATTTATAGTTTGCATATTTTGTAGGGAGGTTATTGGTTATTTAACACATGTTGTTGATTTTAGTTTTAAAGTTGTCATTTATAAATCACATTGACTGCATCGATATTTCACAATTAAACATATGAACTGTGTACTCTAACACCATTTGGCTAGATATGTTTTTCCTCCCTACTGGCAATATACACCAGATTATTAGCTGTTTCAGCAGTTAGCTCAAATGCTGATAATTCTGGAGTACATGGCTGTGGTTGATAGACTCTCTTCTTGCATAGCTCCTCATGCTGTCTATCCAATGTCTGGGAAGCCTTCCTGGGCCATTTGCCCAACATATGGTCCACAGCAGCCTTTCTGTGCTTGTATGGTACATGTGTTCAGGCTATTTCTACTGGCTTCCTGTCGAATTTTATTGAGCTATTCTTTCACATTAGTCAAGGTCATTTCATTATTTGAATTTTTTTTTCCTTTTTTTTTGCATTAGTATGAACATATGATTGGATGTAAAATGAAAACAAATGAACACTCTTCAAATCTCAGTAGATATTCTCTTTATGTAATCTTGTCTCTGGCATATACATAAGTATATTTCACCTACAAACACTTCATAACATTCAAATATGAAAAAAAAAAAAAAAAGTTCCACAGCGTAGAAGTTAATAAGAGAATTGAATTTGCTTTAAATCAGCAAAAGGGCAAAGCTTAGAGAGGTGAATGCTTTAACAATACAGGTTCCTGAAACTGTACATGTAGAATCTGTTGTTCATGTACATACAATGTACAAAGCATATTAATGTATTACCAATTATTTCAGTTATTTTCATCACAATCTGTTCTAGATCTTTCAGTTTCACTTTAGCCTATTGCATTGCACCAAAGTAACTAGTACCTAATAACTTCTTACTACTCACATTCCAGAGCAAGCACCATCTTTAATACAGTTGATTGTTATTCTTCTAGCATCTTGTCATTCTTTCACATTTTCATATCTAGCTTCTGTTTGCTCTAACTCCTTTATCACTGTCTTAATGTACTTTTAGCATGCCTTTCCATGCTTTTTTATGTGTATTATTCAAAATTATGTGTATTATTTTTTCATAGATGTCTACACATTAGTAGTAGGAATTTTCCTGCTTAGAAATTCATCAGGCTACTGGCTGTTATGCAATAGGCAGTAGTCTTGAAGCTAAAAACAGCACAGATCTAAAGAATTTTACTACCGAAAGATTTGTTGAAACAAACATTTCTGCAAAATGTATCAATTTCAATAAGAAAACAATTTTGATCTCTCACACTATTTTTCTGTCCCCTAGTTGTTACAACTTTTGGGATCCAGTTTTCAAGGTCTATCTGTTGTATTAATGATATTTCTAAGGACTCAAGAAATTGATGTTCCTCATTTCAATGTTATTAATTGCTTACTTCTTTTGTGTTGTTTTTTTTTTCTTTAGGGAAAAGCACATTCTTCTCTAAAATAAATTTTGCTAAATTTAGAACATTTCAAATTCAGTGGGGGTGCTAGAACAGGATGCCTAGAGCTAGACAGATTATTTTATTTTTCTGTGAAAAGACTTTATTTAATCAATATTTGTTGTATACTCATGCCAGTGAATTTCTCACTGAAAATATTATCAATCTGAAATAAATTTATGGTTATCACTAACAAATTAAAATTTCTTTTCTTTAACCTAATGAAAAAATATAGCTAACTTGCAGTAACTGAACTTCCATACTAAACAATGAACCATAGGATGGGGTAAAGAATGGCAGAATTACCTTTCTAAATTGTATGCCTAATATGTATTATGTTCTTCTTATTATCAGTACCAAACATTTTTCACTACTGTCTGAATTTTGTTCTGCAGATAAATGAGTGAAATTCCAGCTGTGTTGCTAAACTTTGATAAATCTTGAGTGGGGATTTTTGTTTCCAATCCTGAATGGCTGGCAAACTAAACACTTGTAACTACGTACCTCATCTCTACTTGTTTTTTGGAAATACATGCCTTATTGTGCTTGGAATAAGCTTCTTGAATCTTGTGGTTTTTGCAAGTTCTTTCCAGAAGTTCTTTTGGCTATTGTAGACCTTGGCCTTCTGGTCTTACTTTCCAGAAGCAATGTAAATGATCTGAGAAACCATGTGTATTCAAATATAGAAAATTTTTCCACAGATTTAGAAAACTGTAGTTTTTCTTAGTTAACCAAATGCAAAGGTTTTTTGAACACATAAATGTATAGAAAAGCAGTACACCACAGGTTTTGTATTGCCCTTTAATTTTTGCCTAAGCGAGTTCCTGGTACAGCTCCCCTCATTCTGAACTAGAAGAGAAGATCCTTCCCCACAAAAAAATCATTATTATCTACCACTGATTCATCAATGGTGGTGGGTCCTTTTTTTGGCATGTATACGTCATTCTCCACCATAGCCAAAACTAGCTTTTTTTACATCTTTCCTTGTCTGAATCCACAGTGAATCTTTCATTATTATATGTCCCTTTGAGCATCTCTGGTAGTGATGTGTTACAGTATACACTGCAATCTTCTGTCACATTAGCTTTAGACCTAGGCAGTGCTTTAATCTGCTGCACTTAAAATATATGCACTTTATTTATCCAGCTATTCCCAAAAAATACATGACTGGCAACTTCAAGTAATCTGTTCATTTTTTTCATTCAAAATTTTAATCTCTCATATTTTTTTTGAACTAGTCTTAAAAAAAGAGCTTTCTGGTTTTTACAAAAGCTTCAGCATAAACAATATTCAATATAGCATCAATATAGCACCAAAATTAGCTGTGCGTTTAAAAGAGTCTAAGGTGTTTATTGAATTCTGAAGAAAGAACTTGTTATTTTCCAGTTTACACAAAGACATCTCAATTATCACCTTCTGTATATCTAAGTTTTGATTCTTAATCAACAAAACACAACAAATATGTATTTGTTCAGCTATCTCATTTCAGGAGTGTGAAAAAGAGGAAGGGGGAAGCATGAGGCATATGGTAAATCCTCAAAGAGAAATGGAATAAGACAACTTAAAAACCAGACATTACTTCTACAAAATACAGAACTTCTTAAAATGCAAGTAAAAGTGTAGAAGTAGTTTATATATCCCCTTCGATTCATCATTCCTGACATGAAACCTTTTTATAACACATCATCCGGAAAAGGTGCTGATATAAAGGCATTTGACAACTTCTTTTGTCATTCTTTTGTGCTTTATATGACACTCAGATACTTCCAAGTGACAGCAAAGCTAAAACACTGAGATAAGCCGATACAAGGAATGCAGAAAGCAGAAATATTAAATAATTTTGCAATATCGTATGAGTTGGATGCACTGACTTTTTTTTTCAAATCTTGAAAACTAAAAAAAAATATAGACTTGAAATTGCTAAGGGTGGAATGCATCTTTAATCTGCACCTCTAATACATAGACAAAATGAACAAAACTTTCCATAAACAGATTGTACCAATTTAAACTAACAGTTATAAGAGAGAAAGTATGGCTTTATTTTGTGTAGGGTTTAGGCAATGTGTAAGTAAATAATGACTCCAAATACAAGACAATATGCTGATCTTAAAACAGAGTGCATGGAAAACAAAGTCTTCTCATTGGCAAAAAGTTCATATTTAGTTAATAGAAGGTACTTTTAAGTCAGCTTCAAGATAAACATATGTCCCTCAGAACAGTGGGAAGAAATTAGCAAAGCGTGATCTTCCATGAGAAGGTTTTGGTAGAGTCTGGAAAAGAAGGTTGTTGCTACTACCAGGACTCTGTTTGGATACTGATTAATCTGTAATGGTTGTCAAAGATGGGGAAGATTACTATACTTCAATACAATAGAGTGAAAACTAATAAGCATAAACTTAGAGATATATATCCTCTGCTACTTCCCTCCTGGCCAAGAGTAAAAAAAAAAAAAAAAAAACAAATCAAAATCTATGAATAAAAAGTACACATCTCTGTCCCTTGAGAATTTATTTCATATTCCATAACATAAAGTTCTATCATCTTCATAGTTCAGTAAATGTGTCTTTTTGAAAAATGCTTGTGAATAACCTGTTGAGTAAGCTGAGTAATTGGTACTCAGTCTATTCCTCATGGAAAATAAGGCAGACCCCCCAGATGTAGAAAGACAAAAGGACTGATGATCCTACTTAGTTTTCCTCTCAATGAGTTGATCAGACCATAATATCAAAATATAAATGTATAAATACTGAAATATTGCTCAGGAGTTCATATATTAGAAGTAAATATTTTCTTATTATAAATATATTTTTAAGTAGAATGTTTTTAAATTTGAATTTGAGTTCCTGTTGAAGTGTAAAAGTAACATGGGATAAAACACAGAGAATTGATAAACACTGTTTATAATTTATTATCAAAATTGTTTCTTTTTCTTTATTTAAAGTATATTATTAAAGAATTTTTTAAAAGTCTCAGTGTATAATTGAATATCAGTAATGGCTTAAAACACTGTAAATTATCAGGTTTCCTTTAAAAATTACATGGGGTAAAGAAGGAAATTGCAATTGCACATTGAATGTATTTCCAATATGTACAAGTATATATGTCATAGAGAGGTATAAGTTACATTTTGCCCTGATAAGGATTTCTAACGTGCTTTCATGCCCAAATTCCATGTCACAGTTTATCTAAACTTCTGGTTTGAGACTTTTTTGCTTGATCTTTTGAAAAATTGATGTAAAGGTGTTTTGTGTTCTTAAGCATAACAAGAAAATCCAAACCAAATGATTGTATTCTGAGCAATTTTAGAACTGTGCAAAGCTTTCTCTTTTAATATTGAGTTTGGGGCCAAATTAAACCTTTACTTGAGAAACAACACTAATGCTGCCTTCAAGAGAAAATTCCTTTTCCATTTATTTGAGTTATGAATATTTAAAAATCACATATGGTAGGATTTCTCTTAAGCACTTATCGTTGGCTTAGCTGTTCCAGTGGAATTAATGGTAAGATGTTGAATTCAGTGCAAGTGAATTTAAAGCCAAGATTTTTAGTGTCATTCTCCACAGGCTTGTGCAGAAGATACAAGAAGATTTTAAAGTGCCACTACAAAATAGTGTATTATTGTTTGGAATGGGTTGGATTTGATTCCATCAGAGTTGGTAGCATAACAGCTTTCTGTCAGTGTAAACTAGCAGAAGCCATTTAATGTCTTTGTGTAATGAGGCAGCTGACAATATAACAGCCATGAGTGAAAACACAAACATATGTTTTTAAGTAGAAGTTTAAATATCTGAAATATCCATAGAAGAAGTTTGTGTAAGTATCAGCACAGCAATGGCTGAGGTAAATCAGTGATTATATGAGAAGGAGTTGACGATCTGTTACAGAAGGTACTAAATTGGGAGGAACCTGTGTGTGTGCTGCCATTCAGAGAGATCTGTACAGGCTAGGGAAATGGGCCAACAGCAATCTCATGAAGTTCAGCAAAAGAGAGTCACACACCCTGCAGCTGAGGAGGAGTAATCCCATGCATCTGTTCATGCCAATGGCACATCAGCTGGTGTACATCCTTGCAGAGAAGGACCTTGTGGTCTTGGTGGACAATAAGCTGACCAAGTGTCAGCAATATGTCCTTGCAGCAAAGAATGCCAGCACCGTTTTGCCAGATTAGGCAGACCATTGCAAGTGGATCAAAGGAGGCACTCTTCCCCCTGTGCTCAGGTGAAATGAGACACATGTGGGTGCTATGTCCAGTGATCCCCTTTACAAAACAGACATGGATATAATGGACTGAATCCCCTGGAGAGCCATGAAGATGACAAAGTGACTGAACATGTGTCACATGGGGAGAGGCTGAGAGAGCTGTGAGTTCATCCTGGAGAGGAGAAGACTTGGGGAGATCTTTCTCAGGTGTATAAATACCTAGAGTACTATTCCAAGGAGAAAGAGCCAAACTTCTCGGAGTTGTCCAGTGACAAGACAAGAAGCAATTGACAAAAGTTGAGATACATGGAAATAATTCTAAACAGAAGTAAAAAGGGGTTTACTGTGAGAATTGGCAAACAGTGGAACAGGTTGCCCAAAGAGGCTGTGTTGACCCTGTCCTTGGAGATATTTAAACCTGCCTGGACACAGCCCTGGGCAACATGCTTCTGTGCATATCTGGGTGAGTCTAGACAACCTACAGGACTGCTGGCCAGCCTCAGACACTCTGTGATTCTGTGATAGTCTTATGAGGAAAACCACTGCTAAAAAATAACTAGGGGAAGAGAGCGCTATATCGAAGAATTGCAAGGCACAGAATCATGGCTTCATGATTCTGACAAAGATGGCTTTTAAGCTTCTTGATTTATAAGATATAGTTAGAGCCACTAGTGAAGTGAATATCACCTGTTGCATGGTCTTTATTCATACCTCATTGTTGTCCACTTTACCTAGAAACACATGTATTCCACCATCAGCATATCTTTTATTAGAAACAGAAAACCAACACTCCTGAACTAATTGCTCAGATCAAGAATTGATAACAATATTTAGCTTGTGTCAGAAAATGTCAAAGTAGTAAACAAAATGGAGAATTTTAACAAATCAAAACATGGTTGGTCTACTTTCATCTGCTCAGCTGACATTTAGACTATTGCAGCCACGTTTACTGCCTTAGAGTTACAATAACCTTTCTTAGAAACAATATACCTTTTTCTTTTTTTTTTTTCCTGTATATTTCAATGTTCTCATGTTTTGCTTTCCTGTTTCTTGCATTCTATTGGCATCTGAGATGCAGATGAGGAGGGGAAGAAAGCAAAATGGAGAACATTACAGATGAGCAGATAGTCTGCAAGCAATTCTTATAAAAGCATAAGGTATCTAAAATTTTACACTGTGCTGTCAGGCTGGGTGAAGTGTTTTGCATTAAAAAGCTGGAGAATTGAAAAATCTCCATTTAAGATAAGCTACAGTTGCAATTTCATTTTATAAAGTGTATCAGAAGCTCATTTTCAGTAAACTTCTGAAAAACAATGGATAATGACAACATTGGAGGACGGTGCTGCTTTGTTTTCCTTTAGGAAATACTATACTGACATGTAATTTCAATAGGTTGATAGGTAGTAATTTGTTGTAAAATTTATGATGTTGTAAAAATTTATCAGCTTACATTTATTTCTGACCAAAACAGCATGGAAATTACCTCCTCAATTCAAAAATGCTATATCAATTTTGAAATATGTCATAGCTTACTTTACATTAACAGATCCTTCAGTTAGTTCACATTATAATAAGGTGTGCAACTTATTCCTATTCAGTATTCACCAAGCAGTAGATTGTTAGTTAAGAAAAATCTAGGCACAATAGAATAATCACTTGGCTTCTTGTAGCATTGTTTCTTTTTTGAATGCTCTGCTTATGTTAAATGTTTAACTTCATACCTTATAACCAAAATAAAGACTATCATGGTGGACTTTAGGTGAGATTTAAAACAGTACAAATTTTATGTAGAAAGATGATTTATTGCTGACCTCCATTGACAGATACCATCTGCAGGTCATAAAGATATTTTTTAATTTCTTTTTTAGTTTTCATGAGATAAAGCATTTGTTACAGTTGATGAGGGTATAGATCATAAATATATTTTGATTAAAGTGTAAAAACACAGGCAATATTTTAAACTTTTGTGATGCTTTGGGAGGAAAAATACTGTTTATTTCTAATGCTAAGGCGACATCCTGGATAGGTTCCTTTTCCTCTGCCCTCTAATCTTTTTACCTTCTCTAGGAAAGAAAATCTATTGGTTTTCTGTAAGTGTGGATTAAAAATATCCAGTGGCTCTAAACTGCCACGTATTTTTCCCTTTTTAGATATGGTATATTATGCCCATGAAATGCTTTTCCTTCAAAGCAGTTTGAATTTTTAAATTTTTATATAAGGCCACAGTGATACAGCCTTTGGTATTAATTATAATGAATATGGACTCCCTTTGTGATGCAAAATAGTCACCATCACAGGCCTTCTAAGAGATGTCAGCAGCTGAGGTTTGTCCTTTGCTGTAAAGTAAGAACAATACTATGCCAAAGCTTTGAAGGAAGCTCTACACAAGGAAAAGGAAATGCTTGAAAATGTTACTAAATTGTTGTGCAAATCCACCAGGGAAAATAGACTTCTGCCAAAAATAATTTTCATCAGAAATCTCTCACAGCTTTTCTTCCATCTCATAGGCTGTTGATCAGTAAGGAGAGAAGACACCTGAACACAAGGTGATTTAGGTCTTGTGTTTGACACCATGCATTTTTCATTCAACCAAATAAGTAATGAAATACACTGAAGCATACTTTTCTATATCACATTTTGATATATGGAGACAACAGTGATGTCATTGTTACTTTCATTTCATTAAGCTCCTTCCAGAGAGAGAGAGAGGGGGAGAGCATGCAAATAGCCCAGTCTTTCCACTTTTAGCAGCAAAATACAACAGCTAACGTATGTTTCCTCTGCAACAGAGGTAAAAGTTCCACTTGCTCATTAATATTGAAAACTCTTAAAAGTAACAACCTTAATTACTTTGGCAGTATTACTTCCAATGGTATTTTACATTAAATTAATCTTAGCATACAGAGTTTGATATTGCCCAACATTTCCCCCAAAACAAACTTTGTGGAAGCAAAAGAACACAATGAGGATTTAATAAAATACACAAAGAATCTGCAGGTTGTGGGAGAGGGGTTTAATCTTGTCTCCCTCCCCTACACGTATTCATTTCACTTTTGTTGTCTGCTTTATATCCTTTAAGGCCTCACGTCCCCATCAAATACTGACATTTTCAAGTTCATCTGGTTTATGATACTTCAAAATCTCCTTGACATAATTTGGTTTGATTAATGGCCAGCTGTATTCTGAAAGTATGGAGCAAAGAGACTACCCAAAGGTAATCACAGGAATCAAGAGTCTATGTGGTCCTGTTTCAGTTAAGCTGTCAATACAGAAAACACCAATAAGTATTTAATTATAACTTAGGGAATTAATTTTAAACTGTACAGTGATTTTGACATCTTACTCCAGATAAGATTCTTCTCAGCACATAGCTTGCAAAATGGACATAATAATTCTTTAAGAGTGAAAGGTTTATCTTTGGTTTGGTTGTTTTTTAAATTAATTTTTCTTTTTTTTGTAATAAGAAAAAAAATTATAGAATTATTTAGTCATTTAGAAAGATAGTGTCAGGATAAGATAGCTAAATCTTAAGCTTGCAGTGTGGCACACAGCTCTTGCCTGCCTCATGCTTGTCAGGAAACTAGATACTGAAATATAAATGTATTTTACTCTGTTTCAAAAGGCAGTAATCTTGTATATTTTATTATGCATTCACATGATTATAAAAACATCCTGGATATTTAGGGTGTCATTGGGCTTGTAACAGTCAGACAGGAGTGTCTGAGAAAGTAGGTCATGGAATAAACCCCATAACATTAAAAATGTGATCTAAATTAAACAAACTGTATCTCCAAAAAGAGCTCCTCCCTTATTTCTGAGTCCTGTATCATCAGGGACATCAGACCCAGATGAATGTGCATAGAGTACAAGTAGTTTTTGAAAGACAATTAAGAGAAATGTGTGCATAACGCTTGGTGACTTATTATTTGAAAGAAATTATTGTGTGATTGTCAGATGTACGTGGAATCCCACAGAGTTCAACCATAAATAACTGCTCTGGAGATTATCTTCCCGTAACACAGAATAAGGAAAAATATACTTTGGAAATTGTTTTTGATGTTTTCTGGTCCCCTCCTCAAAGCAAGCACAACTAGATCAAGTGGTTCAGAACCTTGTCCCATTGATTTTTTAATACAATGGAGAATGGAGATTACACAGTCTTTCTGAATAACTTGTTCAAATCTCTGACAACCTATAACATGCAAAAAATTTCTGTTGCTGCCTAGGTGAAACTTCCCTTTTCTGCGTTCTCTCTCCTCTTTTCTCTGTTCACCTCCATCTTCTCTATACTCTCCAACTGAGTAAATAGCAATCATATTTCCTTTCAAGTTTCCTTTTCTTAGAGGCTGAACACACCCAGGTCCTGCAGCCGCTCCTTGGATGTCCAGTACTCTAGCCCTGATTGCCTTAGTGGCCTCTGTGGGACTCATATCAGTATGTCAGCCCCAGGCTGTGCACAGCACTCAGGAGTGTCTCATGGATCCCAGAATGCTCGGCAAGATCCCTTCCAGGACCTGCTGGCTGCACCCTTGCTTGTGCTACCCTGGATGGTGTGGGGCTACATTGCTGCAGAGGGGCACAGCCAACTTGGTGTCCACAGAGCCTGTTTTTCAGAGCTGCTCACAGATAGTTGGTCACATGCTGTTTTGGTGCAGGACTTTGTCCGTCCCAGAGGCCAGGCTACACATTTGCCTTTGACGGTTTTCATGGAGTTCCTGTTCATTTGCTTCTCCAGTCTCTCTGGCCCCCTCTGTGTATTAGCAGATTGTAATAGAGATAATGAAATAGATAATTATATTCTAGTGAAAAAGTAGTAATCCCAGACCAGCTCTCTGACAGATTCACATTGTAATTGGCTTTGAGCTGGACTGTGCCACTGTTCATGGACCTTTGATCCTGATAGTCATGCCAATTTTCCACCCATGTTACACTGTCTACTCTATTCACATCTTAGCACTTTTACTTAAAAGTTCCTATGTGATAATACATTGAATATTGTAGGATACTACATTTGTTAAGCTTCTCATTTTCCGAAAGACTCTGAGCAAACAATAATTTAAGCTAAAATTAAAAAAATAATTGCGACTTAGAATTTTCACAAAATGCGTAAAAGTATATTCTTCTAAACATCTTTCTAATCACTCCTGTGAAAGATCTTTAGTATCAATGGCACAGAAATTAGAGAAGCTTATGCCTTGTTCTATTTGATTTTTCTTTTTGATCACTGAGGTGAATCCGTGTTCTTCGTATACTGAAAAGCCATTTCTAGTTCTTTGAATTAATCATCTGTGTGCCTCAGGACTGAATTAGATATTTCAGGAAGATATTTTCCTGAAGAATAGACACCAAAATGGTAAACTTTGTAATGATAAAATAGCATTACAATGTTGACAACTGCTGAGGGTCTCTCCCTTTGTGACCTTAATCATCTGCCTTAGTTTCCAATCTATAAGGTTTAGATAACAATTTCCTTCATCACAGAATGTAGATGTAAATACTTAGGAAAAGAATCTGTACGTGTTAATATGAGGTCATCTAGTAATTTCAAAATTCTATTGGCAAAAGTTTTCTCTTAGAAATTGTCATTATCTTTGGATTCTCCAACAGAAGTACTACTGTTCACAGTTCATGGTCATATATACCATAACTCCATACACATGAGTTTTTTAGGAGTTGAGTGATGGTATTCTGAAAAATATGTAAACAATTCAATTCATTAAAATGGGCTTAAGAGAACAGCAAACTGCTGCCTGACCCCTGCAGTAATACACTCCCTCCTTGAAAATAACCCATCAAGTATAAGAAGAGAGACATGAAGCAAGAAAACTTCATGGCAAATTTAACTGGAAAGTAATAGTTTTCTACATGAATAGAATTGTTCAATAATCTCTTATAGAATGTGAAAGTAAATCTAACAAATTCACTAAGCTAGTTCTGAAAGACAGAATCAAAAAGCTTGTGGTTTGGGGGGTTT
The DNA here is from genome assembly GCA_025769975.1 of Gallinago jamesoni. Lineage (NCBI taxonomy): Eukaryota > Metazoa > Chordata > Aves > Charadriiformes > Scolopacidae > Gallinago > Gallinago jamesoni. The sequence goes on along the minus strand of JAOQGH010000019.1, from coordinate 32,619,681 downwards.
ATTTTTGTACTGCAAATGCACAATATTGAGGCAATATAACACTAAACCAGTGTTCCTGGAAGATGTGAAAATAATTACTTGTTCTGCCTGAGCTATGAAGCAGAGAAATAGTCTGTCTCAGGCTTCTCTAGAGCATGTCAATTTCCAGTTTCCATGTTTTCAGTTTTCAGTGCACAACCTGCTTGAGAATTCAGTGATTTGAAAACAAAAGCATCCTCTAACAACAAGGGAACCTGAAAATTAAGCAGAAGCTAAACTCCCCTGTGGACATGCTTAGCAAAAAAAAAAAAAAAAAATACTGGTGGAAAACCACCATTTATTCCCTCAGAAGTCATAGCAAGGAACTGAAAAAAGCAATATCTTTATGAGCCTATATCTTGCTACTTGCACCTTTGGCATAGACATTGTACCATTTGCATATATTTTTGCATAGAACAAGGCAGAGTTTTTGCTTACTGTAATGTATGCTCTTCCATCATGGAGGTTAGACATCCATTTCTATGGGAGGGTGTTTCATCCATTCTGCTCAGATCAGTTTCCTTTATAAAGGAACAGATTTTAATACCTCCAAAAAGGCATTGTCTATAATTTGTGGAATGACCTGTACGTTATGTTTAAGAAAGGCTAAGGTTAAATTTGAGGTAAAGTTAAGAGAGGTGAGTTTTTTCAGTTCTAGGGAAAGAGTTCCTTGCCTGATTGAGGTGGTCAGTTACCAAAGCCCATCCTTCTTTTTTTCAGTGAAGTAAAAATCTTACATATCTAGGCCAAAAAGATGTGTTATTTTTCATAGAACAGGGGCAAGTGGTTTTCTAGCTTCAGTTTTAATGTGGTTGAAATTTTGTATTACACACTATTCTCTTCCTTTGCTTTGAAATATGTCCTTAAAAAAAACCACCTTGTTTTTCATTCTTTTAACTTTTATTAGAGAAGTAAGAAGAGACCTGGTAAATTCATTCCTTTTCTATATACATTGTCATCTGTTTAACTTGCTAGTCACATATACCTAATTCCTTTTATTGAACTTTGATTAGAGTTTGTCACACTCATAGCATGGCTGCATAAATTAAATGGATGAGTGCTGTTACTGCACTCTTGTCTCTGAAACAGACAGCAAGAGCCGACTTTGCGCTGAACAGGCAAGGATACTAAGTCTGTTTTGATTCAGGGTAGGTCTTTGAAGAGGCTAGACAGTACTAGCTAGATGGCTAGTGCATGAACACACCAGAATGATTGCATATCCTCATTTTCCTTTTAGTTTAAAATCTCAGTTTTAAGTAAACTTTTGCTCTTTAATATTTTAGATGCTTTTCTTCTATAGTTAATGTTACTTCTGAGTGCTAATTAATCTGAGAAATAATCTTGCAGTGCAGTTAGTTTACTGTGGTGTTAAAATAACTGTAATACGTAAAGAGGAAGAACCTGGATCATAGTAAACATATCTAATCTGTCTCTCGAATTTGGGGAACAGCTATTTCATCAGTTGGCTTGTAAAATAAGCACAGTTAAACCCATCTTCGGTAAACAAAATAACTTGTTCCAATAAGTAGTGTTATTCCTGGCATTTGATTGTTGTTCTGTTCTCATACCTGAAGAATAAGGGCTTCTTTCTTTCTATTGTTTCATAGATTCGGTCTTATTTACATGTGAGCAGAAGACTAGGTAACTGTGACTATGCAGTCACAGCTATATTATTAGGGTGATTACATTTTGTGTATTTCTCTCAATGTATGTTTGCAAAGTTTGAAAATTTTGACTTTTAAGGTGTGTAATAGCTTTCAGAAGTCTGCATCAGTTTCCTTCTTCCCCACTTTTATTTCCACTATCCCTTACTCATTATTTGCCTTTAATTAATGTTGGTATAAAACCCCAAGATATTGTAAGCAACATATGTGTACAGAGAAGAAAGGAAAAGAGATAGAGAAAGGATCTCTGAATAGTGAAATACTTTCTTGGCCAGCAGAATACAGTCTGGATAACTGTATTACAACAACCCACATAACAACCCATTACAACAACCCACATAATCTATGGTGGCTTAGAGATAATGGATTTAGAGCTTTAGACTTCATGGAAAAATCAAACATAATAGCTATTGCAGAAGATATTGGTTTTTAATAGCCATTCCAATCAATGTATCCATTTTAACTTCTTGTTCAGATAGGTTTAAAGCTATCTCTTAATATCTTAAATTTCAAGGTTGTTTCTGTAAATTGATTAAGTGTATTGAAGGCATTCATGAGTAAGCATTTTTTTTTTTTTTGGTCTCTCAATGCAAGCAATAACTTTCTGCACTAAACAGTAACAGATGAAAAGTACTGAAATACAAATTAATATAGGATGATACAGGTTTATAAAGAAACTTCTCCTTCTGTTACTCTTACTTGTCTGAGGCTGGTTCTCAATTTGAGAATGGTAGTGTGCATTCACTGCTCTTAGCCATTTTACAGTTTCTGTCTTGGTCTGAACTTAAAGATTCACTTCCTATGTAGCTGGGCCACCAAGGCTAAATGAGCTTTTTGGCTTTGATCAGGTTGATAGTGTTGGTTGTCCAACATGAACTTTTTCTGGTCCCATAGTACCTTTCCCTGCACTATTCTTCTTGGCATCGATTTGCCTTGAGAGTAGCTTGCTCTCTACCTGCCTGGAGCTACTGTTACTCACCTGGTCTGTCAGACTGCTCATCAGCCTATAGTTTTGTAGAAAGTAACAACAGTTTTAGAATAAGCTTCACTATATTATGCCTATATTAGAGGGGGAAAAAAAGTTAAAAAAAAAAAACTGCAAAACTATAAATTATAGACATAGCACTCTCTACTTGCTTGGTATATCATATAGTTGGTATACAGTGTTCAGACTGAAAGCTTTCCTTCTGCCCTTGTGTGTACATTACTTTAGATTCTTGATAGCATCTCTTTTGTGAAGTTTGCCACATTACAGAAGACAATCATGCACTCATTTGAAAGTCCTAATTAGTTCTATCACTTCTCAGAGACTGGGAGCTGCACTTTTTGCTCAACAACAGTAATAATGTATAAACATGTATTTAAACAATGTAAAAAAAATGTATAAAAATGATATTAAAAATACTCAAATAAATTTATAGCTATGAAGTACAATGTATTTACTTCATGAAGAGGCTTATTTCTGTCTGTCAGCAAGTGCTATCATTAACTCCATTGGCCATAAGTAATGGGTCGGTTTACATGTATTCACTAAACAAGTTTATTAATAATTGCATGTACTGTGCAATTCACTGTTTCATTTAGGAGGCATTTCTTATTTTATATATACCTTTTCCACATGACATCTGTTTAAAATGGTTTACTATGCACTATTTAAGGGCCAGTAGGGAGTAAATATACTTAGGTTAAAAAAAAATAATTAAACAAAACCATGCCTCAGTCAGATGTACATTCATTTAAGAAGTTTCATAGCACCATTTCATCAACTGACATAGAGGAAATAAAGTTTGGCTCAGAGATGTTGACAGTTCCTCACCTATTTGTACATAACAATTTTTCTTTCCTATGTTTTGTCTGTGTCACTAGGGAAATAATCAACAACATCAACAGCTGTTCTTTCTGGTGTTTTAATCACAACTAAAATACATTTTATTAGTTATTAAAACAAGACAAACAAACCCCCCTCTTATCCATATCATTGGAAGATCAGTGTGTATGAGGAAACAAAAAAAAAATAAACCTTTTTGATTAGGGATTTTGTAAAGGAAAGGCACGGATCTCTATGACACTATGTAGTATTAAATTCAAAAAACTGACCAGAACCATGCTTCTAAGTAGAGAGTCTTATGAGCATTAATGGCTACAAATGCATTAAGATTCTTGAACTGACAGTTCAGCTATTTGTGCAAAAATTTTGAAAATGTCTTATCCGGATTATAAAGAAACATTGAGCAAATGTGCATAGCTTATATATGGGACCTAAAATGATGAGTATGCTGAAAATCAGGGTCCCGATCTTAGTCTATTAAAATTAACATCAGTATTTGGGAGGAATACTGATGTTAATTTGTTTGGGAGGAAGAGGTAGCACTGTCATGTTAACAATAAATAGCTAGGTCCAAAAAATAACTGCAGTTGGTTAAAAAATATAATTCTGGATGGCTGATGACACGTGGGTAGGGCATTCTAACTTCAGCTGTTTCCACATCAGAAAAAGATTAAGACTTCTCAACTTCTTTTGCCTGGGCTAGTGGACTGGTCTTAATCAGGATATCAAATTGATATTGATTAATTCTTCATGATAAAATAAATAGCCTTATTTCATATGTTGATTTAACTGTATGAGTGTATGCTTGAGGGAAGGATGTGGCACTTATAGTTCTTTTATTTTGCTCTTTATTGTCTGATTTGTCCATGAATGTTGCTGGGTTGTACCTTTTGCAAGCAATAACATAAAGTGCAACTGACTACTGACAAAGCTAATAAATTAAAAATAAATGTACACCTGTGTCTAATTAAATTAGACTTGAGGAACGTTGTAGAGATTAATGCATGCAATCAAACTTTGTGCCTTAATCACTTCCACTGTCAGCTGTAATTTATGGCTATTTACAACTATTCACTTTATCTAAACTTTAAAGGCAAGTATACGCAGAAAAGAAAGGTACGGCATTTTAGGTTGGAACTTAGTGCATTTTGACAGATAACAGTTCCAAAACAACAAGAAAAAAGAAGCTCAGATGAACCTCTTTTACCACTGCTAATCAACACTGAAATTCTGTGGTTAAGCACTAATCACCTGAATGTAAATGAACAAATTTGACAAGGGTCCTGAGCTAATATAACATCTAGAGAGATGCAACCAGAGATGTCTGCCAGCAAACCTGTTAGAAGTCAGTTATTCAATTCACAATGCTTTCTGTGCAGTACTATCTATTTACTGACTTTCAGCAGTTTTTTTTTGTTCAGCCTAACTTTAAAAGTACCATGCACATGCTTGCTGTATCAGTTATTGTATCAGAAAAAAAATAAATTGATGGTTGACATAGAGATAACATAAAAGGAAGTTTCAGCCTTCTAGAGTAAAAACACCATTTTTTGAATAATTTTCATTAAGACATTTTAGACACCAATAGGTAATGTGATTCTTTTGTTGAAGTATACACATAAGTTTTGATCACTTTTGCAAACACATTTGTGCAGGATATACCTATACAATTATTTCTTTGTTTTTAAAAAGGATTAATTAATTTATCACTGGTTTTGAATATACACATTAATGACAATGAAGTAAATTTTAATCTGTGGCATTTTGCCACTGAAATACTGGAGAGAAAAAGATGTATCTTCACAGGTCTGTGACAAATATATTCATCACTTCAAATAGATTCATGCAGAATAGGAATTGTATAGTGATACATTTTAAAATTGAGGCCTGGATACACAAAGGTTTTGGGGCAACTAAAATACACATAAGGCTGAGACATTTATTTCACAAAATGTGAGAAACACATCTAGATCAGAGAAGATGATTCAGGTTGCAAATTTCATTTTCATGTGGATGATTACTGCAGGGGATGCCTAAATTCAGGGTTGAAACAGGATTTTGAATACACATTTGTCTCTCCTTGAAATGTAGACATCCTTCACTGAATGCACTGGCTTTCGTGATGGGCATGGCTTTTTTTCCATTAACTCTTCAGGAAACCTATGGACATATAGGAGATTTTTGAATTCTACTCCTTTGTCTTAATATTTCAGATTCTGAGCTATTGCATCCTTGATTTACCAATAGGTACAAGCACTTCACAGAATCTGAACCTAGGTTTGTAATAAATTTTAAGTAACAGATTAATATTTCATGTTTCAGAATTTTTGCTTAACACATTGCAATCGGTCAACCTTGGTTAGATGCCAGGTGCCCACCAAGCTTCTCTATCACTGCCTGTCCTGAATTGGAGTGAGAAGAAAAGTGGAAAAAAATATGACAAAAGGTTCATGGGTTGAGATAGGGACAGGGACATCACTCACCAATTACCATCACGGGCAAAACAGATGCAACTTGGGGAAGTTAATTTAATTTATTACCAGTCAAAATCAGAGTAGGATGATGAGAAATAGAAGCAAATCTTAAAACATCTTCCCTCCAACTCTCCCTTCTTTCCAGGTTCAACTTCACTCCCAATTTTGTCTACTTCTTCCCCCCGAGCAGCAGAGGGGAATGGGGAATGCGGGTTGTGGTTGGTTCATCCCAAATCATCTCTACTGCTCCTTTTTCCTTTACCTTCTTCCCCTGCTCCAGTTTAAGGTCCTACCTATAGGACACAGTCCTCCACAGACTTCTCCAACATGTATCCTTCCCATGGACTGCAATTCTTCATGAATTGCTCCAGCACAGGTCTTTTCCATGGGCTCAAGTCCTTCAGCAATGCTCTGGCATCGGATCCCCACAGCACCACAAGTCCTACCAGAAAACTTACTCCAGTGGGGGTTCTCTCCACAGTGTCACAGAACTTTCCAGGAGCCTGCTCAAGAACAGGGTCTCCACAGGGTCACGTTTTTCTTCAGGGCACATCCACCTTCTCTAACATGGGATCCTCCACAAGTTGCAGGTGGTTATCTGCTCCACTGGAGTTTCATGGGTTGCAAGGGGACAGATTACATGGTCTTCACCATGGGCTGCAGAGGATTCTCTGCTCTGGCACCTGGAGCATCTCTTCTCCTTCCTTCTCTGATCTTGGTGTCTACAGAGTTGTTTCTCTCACATAGTCTTCTCTCTTCTGGCTGCTGATGTATTTTTTTCCCCTTCTTAAATATGTTATCACAGAGGAATTACCACTGATTGGCTCAGCCTTGGTCAGCGGTGGATCCATCTTGGAGAGGGCTGGCATTGGCTCTGAGGACATGAGGACGTATTGGACATGAGGGAAGCTTCTGCCATCTTCTCACAGAAGCCACTCTGCAGCCTTCCTGCCACCAAAACCTTGCCACCAAACCCAATATAGAAATCAATGAAGTAGGGAAGCAGAGAGGGTTGATGTTCAGTAAAAGGCTTAAAAATACATGTTTCTTCCTTAACCTATATATTAGTTCTTTGAGTATGGGTGCAGACTCAAAATAAGGCACAAATAATCACTTCTTGGAAAAACTTCAGTATAACTTCAGATAATTTCTGAACAATATTAAGCCATTGATGTAGAGTATAGTATAATTTGACAGTTTATGTTACTTAGTATATGCCTTCCAGAAACCTAATAAGATTATAGAATCATAGAATGGTTTGGTTTGGAAGGGACCTTAAAGATCACTGAGTTACAATGCCCCCTGACATGGGCAGGAACACCTCTCACTAGACCAGGTAGCTCAAAGACCCATCCAGCCTAGTCTTGAACACCTCCATGGATGGGGCATCCACAGCTTGTCTGGCAAGCTGTGCCAGTGTCTCACCATACTCACAGTAAAGAATTTCTTCTGATATCTAATCTAAATCTCCACACTTTCAGTTTAAAATCATTATTTCTCACCCTATTGCTACATTCCCTCATAAATAATCCCTCCCCATCTCTCCTGTAGGCCCTTTTTAGGTACTGGAAGGCTGCTATAAGATCTGCTCTGAGCCTATTCTTCCCCAGACTGAACAACCCTAACTGTCCCAACCCATCTTCATAGGAGAGATGCTCCAGCCCTATGATCATTTTTGTGACCCTTCTCTGGACCTGTTCCAATAGGTCCATGTCCTTCCTGTGCTGAGGACTCCAGAGCAGAGGGGCAGAATCACCTCCCTTGACCTGCTGGTCAAGCTTCTTTTGATGCAGCCCAGGATGCTTTCTGGGCTGCCAGCACACACTGACAGCTCATGTTGAGCTTCTCATCCACCAACAACCCTAAGTCTTTTTCCTCAGGGCTGCTCTCAAACCATTCTTCGATCTGCTTAGTTTTAATGGAACAGATGTTATACAGTATAACAAGTTGAGGTGAGAGCTGAGACTGAAAGGTTTAATTGCTGGAGTAATATTAACTGTAAGCCATCCTTTACTCACATTCATTTTTCCTCAGCCAAATATATTTCTGCCCTTTGGGATTTCAGACACATTGAAAACTTGACCCTGTCTGTTTTTTAGTCTTTTTTTATTTGGTGGAACATAGGAATTTTATAATGTCTTCTTATTATCATGTCCTTTTCAATGACATGTTGTGATTTTTCTTTTATTTTCTTGAAAACATTGGAACGGTACTTTATGCTATAAAAATATTTTAAGATGGTTGTGAAAAATAAGGTATATACAAAATTATGTGTAGTTTGAAATAACATATTCAAATATTAAGGATCCTCAGGATCCCAGTTAATAAGGCTTTATTTCACATTGTTGCTGTTAGGATTCATCTGAAAGCTGTACAATAAAATGAGATAAATTCTCCTAGTACAAGCCTCTACTTCTTAAAGTCAAGTTTTTTAACCACAAAAACAAAGGAAACTTTTCTCTCTGTCTATATGTCTTATCAAGTTCATGACTATTCACAAGATAAAAATTACCCCAGAAAGGGCTGGGGGTTGCATTGTTATCTTAATAAATTTTGTGTATGAACAATATCATCTGATTAATCACAGCATGACAAATTTTATTTGGCAAACCCCACTTTGACATAAATATGCAGTTTTGCACTAGTGATAAGCTGCTCTTATCACTACTGGAACCATCTAGTATCTCAGAGCTGTCATAGCACAGAGGTTACTTGAGATAAATCACTTAACAGCAGCTGCAGGCCCTTCCAAAGTAACAGATTAGATACAGCGTATTCGGAGTAATGCAGAGTGAAACAGACTGACTGAACATTCTGGAATCTAAATCAGTAGCATCCCCCTCCCAGTTAAAGCTCAGACCTGGCAAAGTGTCATAGAAACTGGTGAAGATCATTCCTCAGTAAGGTCAATGCAGTCTGGAATAAGAATATATTGATCCAGCAGAGCAAATACATTGTCTTCATGGACATTTTTTGCTGCTGTTTTCCTTTTCTGACAGGTTAATTTTTTATTCTCCTTTCACTGTTACAACAATATGGCTGAGGATCCTTTCCTGTGCACAGCGTCGCTCTGTAGGAGGGAGCAATTGCAAGGACAGGACAAGCAAAATATGAGTTGTGAATAACCCTTTGATAGATGGAGTCCAAAATAAAGTTAATTTGATGCAGCGCATAATGATTTCACTGCTGGTTGGAGATGAGTGAAAGAAAACCAACCCTATTTAAATGAGATTTTCAGACATTAAAGACAAGCTTGAGTTTAAAAAGGAAAAGCAAATCATACTACATATGGGTATGTTTAGGAATGCATAGTACTGCCTAACAACAGGGATACCTACATCTCTCCCTTCTTGTGAAGAAAATTTGTCAATACACCTTGCTTACAAGTCCTCTGCCCTTATTATAAGTTATACGATGTGTTCAGAGAAGAGTGCAACACATAACTTTTCATTTACTGCTAGGCACGGTTAGAAGAAGATGAGGAATTTTGTCATCAGGTTTTTCATTTGATACACACAGAACTGCTATCCTTTTTCCTTAACCAGTAATACCAAGTTTGCTTAAAATCACAGCTCCTCACAAAATCCATTTCTGAGGATTTTTAAAGTCAAATCACCCTGTCCAAGGTATATGTATTCAATGACCACATACAAAAATATGTCTTATGAAACTAACCTACATCAAAAATGGCTGTCAGACTAGGAGTATTTCTGTTAAAAAATATCTTATAGATACTTTTCCTTCTAAAACTGAAGAGGAAACAAAAGGACATGGGGAAAATGCAAGCTTTAAACTACAACAGGAGGCAATTAAACTTACAGGAAAAACGTGGTAACTGTTGTAGTAGGAAACTTTAAAGCAAAGTAAAAACCCAAGGAGGGAGGTTTAGCATAATAACACTTGTAGGCAAAATGATGTGCAAAATGAGAGCATATGAAATCTCGTGAGCTGTAAGAGCATATTCCTTTTTTGAATGTCAAAATACTTGTACTAAAACATGTCATCCATCCATTTATTCTTTATTAATCTTTTCCTAATATGAGGAAGGATGAACTCTTTAGTTTGTAGTTTGCAATCACATTGCTATGACTTTATTTCTCCTCATGAATCCTGGCTTAATAAACGACAAACCTAGAGTATTGTCATCCAAAAATCAAAAAAAAATATAGGGATGGTCATATCTATGTCTTGATAAAGGTTCAGGAAATTTGAGAGTACATCCCACTCAGGAGGTATTAAATCATGAAAATTCACATGAACTTAAAGGTAGCTCATTAACTTACCAGTTCTTAACGGTTATGGAGTCAGATGAAGAAAATTCAGAAACTTGTTTGGATCAAGTGAGGAAAATCATTGTATATTGTAGAAAAACAGCAGTCAACAGTGGGAAAATGCACAGCAAAGATATCTCTGGTAACTTTTAAAACCAACAGGACCTGCTACAACAAAGAAGCTAGCAAAAATAGTTAAAAAAAGAAGGACTGTATTATCATGGTATACAAAAGAGGCAGTTTAGAAAAAAGTCCCCTCAAGCTGAGCTGTGACATACTACACAATTCCAGAGAGAAACCAACTGTATTAGGGAAAATTTAGCTACTTTATGAAATTCACCTCAGTGACTTTTTTTCTGCATCAAGAAACCGAGATAGAAAAAGTGTTAAGTTGGCATTGTCTGGATGTCTGGTTTTCTCACACCCAGTAAGAAATAATTTTTTTTATAGTTCTGTACAAAATCTGTTTGCCAGAAATGTCCATCCCATGTCCTGCAACAGAAAACTGTGTCTTTGATACGGCTGCTGATATGACATTGGAGTGCCTTAGAAGCTGGACCTTAGTAGAACACACTGCAAAACTTTTGGGTCACAGGAGATTGCACTAGACAAGTATGTCCATAGACTAGAGGCAGGAGTAATACCAGGGTTTCAGATATTCACAGGATTCAGAAGCCTAGGAGGCTTAGCATGATTTGTGAATGAACATTTAGATATATTCCCTGCTCTAGATGCTGGATGAGTATGTGGGGGGGGGGTGGTGGTGAATGTGAGCTTCGACACTCTTACTTGTATCTGCATGGGTGGGAGAAGACATCAGTCTACTATTAGTTCAGAAACTAATGCAGTCATCCCCATGTAATAATTCACAGAGTTACCTTGTTACATTTCTTGTGTAGCAGAAAATTGTACACTTTCTGTTGTTTTGTGTAAGTAGAGGTCTTTTTTCCATTTTCCTTTTCGTTACTTTCTCTTCCTCCCAAATGATAAATGCACTCTCATTTTCACATGCACCCCTGCTCCCAGCTCTCATTACAGTTCTGGCTGTGCTTTACATCTGGCAAGCTTAACATGTCACTCTCTGTCCTCAGAACCAAAGTGCACTGGAATACTCGATAAACCAAGAGAGTTATCCGATCTGTATTACCTGACAGACCCTGTGCATGTCATTTCTGTAAAGCAACTTGCATGCCTCTGCGAGCCAAGAGCCTTCACATATTCCCTCCGTTTTGAAATAAGCATCCCTTGAGTAGCAGTATGTGCACCTTTATACATATTTTACCATCTACTCTTGTTTTAACTGAATCTAGACAATGTTCGTCTGACACTTACAGATTTTAAAATATCTTTGACTGTCAAAGTCCCAGAGCTTTCAGATACATAGTCATTGTGATGCTCTAAAACACATACAAAAAGACAACTGGATGTGTGCAGTAAATGGATTATGAATTTCAGACTATTTTGTCCAAGCACTTCAATGCTACCAGAATTCTTAACTGTCATTTATTCTACTAAAACCAACCCTCCTTGCATCAGTGTGAGTGAGTTTTATAAAACTTAAACTAAGTTCTAACTACATTTAAACTGACATTCCACTGGTGAACTGTTGCTTTTGCATGGAGCAGAAACAGGACACAAACAATTACCCTTTCTAAAGTAAATGACATGGGCTGCCAAAACCAGGTAAGCCACAGAGAAAGGACACTTTAAACAGTGAATTTCTGTTCTAATATACTTTCTCCTTTAAACCAAAGCAAAACAAATATTAATGTTGATTTTTTTTAATTGTCACTCATCTTCCTCTACCAATGACTTAATCACTTTAGGATGTTGTGACTGTGACACATCAGACCATGCCAATCTTTAATTCGAGCTGACACACTCCTGACATGGTGAGACACAAACTGAAAGTCCTCTGACTTTTCATGCCTGCTCTTCCCGCAGGTAGTGAATAGAGAGGGGAAAGGGAATTTGGTCAGTGTCACTCCAGTTCTTTTGATAGGAGTGTTGAAAAACAAAGGCATTTTTTAATAAATTCACATTTAAAAAACATGCCTTCAGTCTAAAGTATGAGAGGGAAATAATTAAAATTAAAATTAATAGGAGGGAAATAATTAAAATTAAAATTAATAGGAGTTACAGTTGTTACACAAATGTTCTGTGATTTCCTTCAAAATGTTAAAGCAAGGAAACAACAAGCTTGAGACACATATTCTTATGTTGTTTCCTTTTCTCAAATATCACTTCAAGAAATAAAGCTTTGTAAAGTTTGCTACAGATGTTTCTTAAGTAAATCACTGATTCAGGCACCTTAAATCACAAACCACAAGAAAATAAGCCACCAACAGATGTAACTCATACAGAGGCTTGAAAGTGTATTCTCTCTATCATGTTAGATGCCTAGCCCACTGTTGAAAGCTCATTTGAAACTCAGACAAGGGGAAAAAAACCCAATCAAACAACAAAAGGCTATCTTAATTTAATTTGTCTTACTGTTCTATTTGCCTTTTTAATTTTTAGTTCTAGGGTTGTTTTACGTGTTTGAGAAAATATTTAGAATTTTTAGTTAGATAGGTAATTATACTGCATGTCATATTGATGAAACCATTGCTACTGAACAGAGAATATTCCTTAGCATGATTATGTGTACTTTACTAGTTAATTTTGAGTCATGAGTGTTACTTGTGATATTTTCTATCCAAGATGCAAATATGATAATTAGAGAGGCAGAAAATAGATGTCATTGTACATATTATCCTCCTCTGTCTAGTCAAGTTCGCAAAAAAATGACAAAGTACATACTCCTGTTGGGAGCTGGGGTGTAATTGTAGGCTATTAGTATGTGCAAGGACTCTCCCCTCTTCTGCTTTTTTCCTGTTCTTTTGCTGGTAATGGTTTAGTACCAGTAACCATGTAGCACAGTACTTTTTATTTGTACTTCCTCGTGCATAGTAAAAGGGTGGTCTGCTGCATTTTCAATGTCTTTTCTCATGTACTAAAGAAATTATATGTTTATATTTTCATACACACTAGTTATTTGATTTGTACTTCATAAATGCTAACCATCATAGCAGGAATAATCCTTCAGGCCTTGAAACCTCAGAGTATCAGATTCTTCATGTAACAGCACCAGCAACCCCACCACATTAAAGTCTGTCTTAAATGTTTCATCTCTCCTCACCCTATTCCACACACGAAGCAATTTAATGTACTTCTGTTACAGGTTTGGACTTCTGATTTGGGCACTGACCATTCAGATAACCAAATTTGAACTTGTCTTCATTGAGAAGCTTTCATTAGAGAGAATATGAGAATAGAGTACACTTCTACGTGATTTTGGAGGGAATGCTGGAATTAAATCTGTTAATAGTCTGTCACAATGTCTCAGGATGGGAACCATAGAAGTCTTGAACAGGAATTGAATGTCTGTAACCTTACTTATGCCTAATTCCCAGTGAAACATTTCTCAAGCAGCCAGCTCTGCTGAGTGCCCATACTTCTTGTTTTTCCTGGATTGGGTTTAAGTCAGAATAGAATAGAATAGAATAGAACAGAACAGAATAGTTCTAGGCCTACAACAATCATCTAGGCCAACTTCCTGGTCACTTCAAGGCTGATCAAAAGTTAAAGCATGTTATTAAGGGCATTGTCCAAATACCTCTTAAACACTGTCAAGCTTGGGGCACTAATGACCTCTCTAGGAAGCCTGTTCAAGCATTTGACGACTCTTTTGGTAAAGAAATGCTTTCTAATATCAAGTCTGATTCTCCCTTGTTGCAGCTTTGAACCATTCCCATGTTTCTCATCACCAGATACAAGGAAGCAAAGATCAGGACCTTCATGCCCATTTCCCCTCCTCAGGAAACTGTAGAGAGCAATGAGGTTGCCCCTCACTCTACTTTTCTTCCAAGTACACAAACCCCAAGTCCTTAGCTGCTCCTGTAAGGACATTACTTCAAGCCCTTTCACCAGCTTTTTACACTGGATACATTTAAGTACCTTAATGTCCTTCCTAAATAGTGGGGTGCAGAACTGCACATGGTACTCAAGGTGCAGCAACGTGAAGACCAAGAAGCATGATAATCCCATCTTTTGAATGGCTGGTGGTGCTGTGGTTGAGGAAGCCTGGAATACAGTTCGCCCTCTTGGCTGCCAGGGCACACTGCTAGTTCCTCTTGAGCCTGCTGTCAACCAGCACCCCCAGATCTCTTTCTGCAGAGCTGCTCCCTAGCCAATTTAATCCTCTCCCAATTTTACTTGTGTCCAGTGTTACTTTGTCCTAGATGTACAATTCACCATTTATTATTGTTCTATTTTCATGTCATTGATGATTGCTCAATTCTCCAATCTATCTAGATCCCTCTGCAAGGCCTCTCATCCCTTAAGTGAGTCAACTGCACCTTCCAGATAAGTATCATCAATAGACTTCCTAATGGAACATTTCAGTTCCTGCATCTATGCCATTGATTAAAATGCTGAACAGAACTGTCCCTAGAGTTGAGCCCTGAGGAATGTTGCTAATGACTGGTCACCAGTCAGATGTAGCCTCATTCGCTACAAAACTTGACTCCTACTGCTTAGCCAGTTCTTCACAGCTGGACAACTTGTTCAGAAGGCTACGGTCAGGGACACTGTCAACTTTACTAAAATAAAAGAAAACTACATCCACCACCTTCCCTTCATCCACTGGCAGGTGACTTTATTGTAGAAGTATACTAGGTTAGATAAATAGGACTTTCCCTTTGTGAACCCATGTTGACTGTGCCTAATGATTGTATAGTCATTCAAATTCCTTTCATTAGAACTCAGTATGGACTCTGAGAGATGGTAGATTTGAGGCAGCCACTCACATGTGACAGTACTAGCCTTTTTGGCTAGACTTTATTAGTCTAGAAATAATGTGTGTGCTAGGAAAGGTTAGAGTAAATAGAAAATATGCCATAGCGACCAAATTTCTTGAAGAAACAAAATCTAAGCTCCAGATGCTTATATGATTTATACCACTAGATTTGGGACCAGGTTTTGGGCCAAAAAGCTTTAAAAATTATTATGTTGAACCATATATTTAATTCTTCTATCTTGTCTATATTTGCTGTTTCCTAAACATCTTCAGCACATTTTCTGTAGGAAGAAATTTTTAAGCATTATTTATAATACTTTTTTAACATTTTTTTTACAGATTAAAATATTTGAGCTAAAAGTTTAGTTTTTAGTCACTGTAATTTCCAAATGATAATATGAAATTTTTCAAATTATACCAATCATCTTATTATTAAAAAAATGATTCATTTATATTAATATAAATGAACTTTGGTGTTCAGACCATAAAGTTGTGCATGATGTTTGATTCTGGAGATGGTAATGGGTTAAAATTCTGAACAAATGCTTTCTTTTCTCAGGGCTTCAAATAAACAGAAACAGTGGCTGTCTGTCATGACGTCCCAATACGGCTCTTTATAAATTTTTTACATCTTTAGAGAGGAATAAAACTAGAAGAGACATTGACTTTGAGATGACATGTTACAGTCATATCAGTGACCATATAATAATAAATAATATTAAACTTTAATTACAAATATTAACAAGTTGTTAAACTTATGATAAAGAAATTATGATCAAGGCACCTAAGTGCCTTGAAAAGTAAGACTTTTAAGATGTTAGGAATCTGTCTTAAGGTCTTCTGCGATAAGAAGCATTTGCTTACTTCACTACTCTATCTGACTTTCATAAGTCCTTGGGTTTGATGGTAGAGAGTATGTCTTCTGAAAGTGAGTCTGATATTTTGATTTATGAAAATGTTGCAGAAATAAAAAAATAAGAAAAAAGCGACACCTGGAAGAATGATACACAGCAGTGTAAATGTAGGGGGACAAGCCAAATATCCTGAAATATACATCATGCTTTGAGATAAACAGTCTTCCTCTTTTTTCTTACAAATCAAAAAATACAGTGCAGAGTCACCTGATTCACACACTCAGCATAACAGCAGCATTGTTTATATAACTCAGGTTGAGTGAGACTGACTTTGCAGAGGTAGCATTGTTTTGTGTGTTGGATTTGAAGCAGCATCCTGTGGATGTATATATTGCATGTAGGGCTTTACTGTGAAAAAAATGAGGAAATTACTCTTTAGAAGTAGAAAGCAGAGTTTTGTAGGAAGACATTCAAGCCAAGAAAGAATAAAGCCTATATGACACCGTGGTGATGAATAGGCCTTGCTCAAGTCGTAAGACTTGGAGTGAATTTCAACCTCAGCAAACAAATGATGGATGGGTAATGTCATCTAGTTGCTTTTGGTTTTGAAAGATCAAAATGGTAAGGCACAGTTCAGGAGTGAACTACACAAACACTGCTATCAGGAATACAGTTTTAGAAAAGTGAATATTCACCAAGCATGCCAGGGAGAAAGCTGGTCACTAAATGCACAGAAGTGACAGCTGCCACCTCTTCTTCTCCCCACCCCCGAGAAACACTACATGTCTCCTCTCAGCCCCACCCCCACCAAAATATAAATTCCAAGATGAATCAATCAATCATTGAAGACTAAAATAACAGAGTCTGTAGAAACACTGAAGGCTTTGTATACTTTATTTGTAATGTCAGCTCAATATGTGAATTGCAAAACTATGAATTACCTAATCATTCACTAAAATGAAAAAATAGCAGAAAAACTCTCCTTATTGCAGCCAATAGTTGTAATTAATACTTTGCGCATCAAAAAACAGAGAGGTTTTAAAACTGCGTGCATTCATTAATCTTATATTTTTTTAATGATGTGAAAGGGGACAAAAATGAAATTTGAAGCCTTAGTCAGACACTCCTGAGCTCTGATAAAGCAGATAATACATTTATTCCTGAGCTGGAATTGTGTTCTATCTGTTTTGAGTCTGCTCACAGAAATGTGAGCCTTTCCATCAAGGAAACGCATTCTATTCTGGCACTATTGTCATCTAAAGAGATTTGCTTTTAGGAGCAGTTGTATTTGCTGACATGTTTGAAATGTGTCTGCAAGTAAGCATGTTTACAATATGTCCTTTGTTTTTGAAGTAGTACAGAACCACCAAAAAGTTGTGGCAAGAAGAGATGCAAAATTGGCCAGTATAAATGGAACATACCAAGAAGAGCAAGGTTATAAAGTAGGCATTGGAAGCTGTTGTTATACGAGAGATGGCTTATGGCATGCATTTTGTGAGCTGAGATTCTATGATGAAATTCATGATTCAAATCCAAACACTCTGTAGTAAGTGCTGTAAACTATTTGCTTGGGGTAATGGGGTGAATCATGAGTATATTCAACCCACTGTCACTGTGTAAAACATCAGAAACATTGTCCTCAATCTAGAATACATGAACAAATAGAACTGTCCCTGAAAGAGCCCAGTTGCATAAGGGATCATTCTTTACTTATTTGGACTGGAAGATTGGCTTATATTAAAAGCAAGCTATCTACTGCTTTACCCAGGGGACATCTGACAAATTCATATTAAAGGGACTGTGTTATATTGTAACTACTAGAATACTTCAATGTAAAGTAATATATTTTTTTTCTATAAGGCAAATGCATATTTTTCAAATTTATGAATGTAATTTTTTTCATTGTTCTATTTTTATTAACACATTTACTTGACTTCTAAGATTTAGATATTGTAACAACTCAGTATGTACCAGACAGGACAATGGAGCAGGGCAAAAACTAGAAGGACTACAGTTACAGTAATAGCCTACTTTGGGAAACAGAAGACCATGAAAAATATGGAGTAAAAGAGAACTGACAGAAATCAAACCAGTCTGATATAGTTTAGTGGAATCAGTTATTGAAATCTCATTGCTGGAGTGATCAACAACCAAAGAACATTTTAAAATTTGCCACCTGTACACAAAAAATAACATATTCAAAATGCTGAGGCTTGCAAAAAGAAAAACAGACAAATGGAATGAATATGAGAAATAAATTATAGCTGAAACACCCTCCATTTTCTGGGAATAATGACTGAAACATTGGAGAGTGGGTAAGATTTGCCCTTGGGTACTGTATTTGTATTGCTTTCTTTTCTTTTGTGCTTAATCTTGGTTTTTTTTAATATTACCTGTTTCATATCAGGAACATATTCTGCAAGTTTCTGAATAATCTGACACCTAAATCCGTGCTTGGTATACTGAAAAAAAAAAAAAAAAAAAAAAAGAAAAGAAAAGGAAAAAGGATTAGCAGCAGCATAAACAAAATAAACAACCAAATAAGTATTTTAAAGCTAAGAACTCCAAAAATAAGGCCACCAAACACCTTCCAAAAATGAATGAAGGTTAAAAACAACAGACTGCTGGAATACTTTTTCTCAAGTGAGCAAGATGGCATGGGAAACGTAAGAACAGATAAGAGCAATGCTGATTATCCAGTGCTACTAGTTCAAACTAAATTGCAAGGCATCTGTCTGGCCACTAGTACTGCGGTTTTTAAATCCTGCCTATCCAGAAACTTAGCCTAGAATAAGACAGATTGTGACAATATTTGTTGTTCTAGCTAGCTTATGTATGAAAAAAAAAAAAAATGTGATGAAGGAACTACAGTGAGAAACTGCTAAAACAAGAGATGTAGATTTTTGGACTGTCAGATTTACTATACAAAAAATATTAAATATAGTCTCTAGTCTATGATATAGTAAATTGGAAAATGAGAAATTGATTCGAACCATTCTGTCCATTCCCTGTGGTAGCTACTGTTCAATATCCACTCACAAGTGTTAAATTTCACCTTAGGTGGGATGCTACATAATTTATAGTGTATATAATGTAAAACATAAGTTTAATATAAAATTTAAGATGTATTGACATTTCAGAAATTTTATGAAGATGCAAAATGCTTATGGTTAAATTTCATAATGTGAACATACCTCAGACTAAGCACTATTATGGATATGTATTGTTCAAATTTTATCACAGTTATGTAAGTACCTAGGTATAAAGCAGAGCTTTCGTCTTACTACTTGTTTGCTTTCAGATGTTGACCTCATTTTCAGCTGACTTGAAAGGACTGGTGGTTAACCTTAGCTGGTTACCAGGTGTTCACTAAGCTGCTCTGTCATTCCCCTTCCTCAGCATGACAGGGGGAGAAAATAAGAAGAAAAGCTCACAGGTCAACCATTGCATTCAAAACCACGTCAACTTGGGGAAGATTAATTTAGATTATTGCCAATTAATAACAGATAGGAAGAAATAAAAAGAAAACTGAAACCACCTTCCTCTCACCCCCACCTTCGTCCCAGGCTCAAATTCACCCATTCACTCCTAACTCCTCTGTCTACTTCTCCCATCCCAAGTGGCAACGGAGGATGTAGAAGTTAGGAGTTGCAGACAGTTCACAGCTCTTTGTCTCTGCCACTCCTTCCCCCAACACTTTTCCCCTGTTCCACTGTGGGGTCCCTGCCATGGGCTGTAGTCCTTCAAGAACTGCTCCAGCATGTGTCCTTTTCCATGAGGTACAGTTCTCCAGGAACAGACTGCTCCAGCATAGACCTCCCATGGGCCTCAGTTCATGCCGGAAAACTTGTTACTGCATAGGCTCCTCTCTGCAAGCCTGCTCCTGTGTGGGTTTTCCATGGGCAGCTGCTTCCTTCATGGTGCTTCTGTCTTCTGTGGCATGAGGTCCCCCATGGGCTGCTGTCCAGGCTGGTTAACTGCTTCGGCATGATCCTCTATGGACTGTAGGGGAACAACCTGCTTCACCGTGGTCTTCTCCACAGGCTGCAGGGAGAAGCTCTGGCAACTGTTTCCAATGAGGGAGCATTATGCTGAAACGTTATACAAAAAACAAATGATCTTTTATACTTTGCCGAATGCTGTTAAAGCTTTAGTTGTGTCCACTTTAGGTTATTATAGTCCAAGAACGGCAACTTATTCAAAATAAACTAGCAAGTTTATCAAACATCTTGAAAATGAAACCTATCACAAAATACCAGGTTTAGTGTGATTGTGAAGACCAGAAATTTGTCATATTAGGAACATAGCACTCAGTATTGAGAAATTAACTATTTACTGGGATGGTTAAAAAGGGCAAGAGACACAGATATTATAACCAACTAGTCATGAGTAATATGATTCAATCCCTGCTCTGCAAGTGTCTTCTATCTAAAGGAATAGGCCTTGGAGATTTTGAGGCCTAACAAAGATATCAAACTGTTTCTAAGATAGGAGTTTAGGAGCACAGTCGAAGTCTAGGACAGCCAGCCCTGAAGCCTTTGATTTTACAGAGTTGAAAGGATATTCTCTTGGTTTAGTTAATTTTTTTGTTTGTGCTTGTTTGTTTGCTTTGGTGGCGAAGGTGGTAGTAGGCTTATAAATTTTAGAATATATATTCATCTCATTAATGGCAGCATTAGTAGAAAGAGAAAGGAATATTTCATACAGTTTCTGGGTTACGGCTTCTTTGAAATGGTGCTTCATAAATAGACTTGGAGTGAGGCACTCCAGAAAGCAGGAGGGACATGACTTGAGTTGAGGTATTTGCAAATTTCCAATGTGACTGGAAGAACACCTTCTCAGACAGCAGTAAGAAAGAAAATACTTGAGAAAAGGAAGGAGTGGCAGCTCTTATATGTGTATGTCTTTTTTTTCTGACTCAAATGGTAATAGCAGTTATCAGTAAAATACCCCCATATGGTTATCGATGCTTCCTCAGAAAGCATTCACAGTATATTGTCAAACAATCCTATGTTTTCTAGTAGATCTGACAGTTTCTCTGGGGGAGTTCTGAAGAGTCCACTTAAGAAGAAAAAGGGTGTCATATCTGAGTAAACTGGGACCCATCTGACTCAGAAGTTTATTTGCTTCAGCAACATTTCCAAAACTGTGCAGTCTTTCTAATGTATTTCAAACCTACCAGTAATGTTTCTGATAACAACTCATAGGAACTAACTCACTTGCTCATAATCTATAAAAAGAGATTCCTTTTAGGTGAAGAATTATTTTTAAATTTTGGGATATTTTTTTAAGGTTAACGAGAAAAAGAAACTGTATGAATAACTGCAATAACTTTGGCTTCATTTTTCTAAACCTCTATTCCTCTAGACAATATAATTTATTGTTAAGCAATGCTCTTAGCTAGGCTACTGAAAAAAAAATACACTGAGTTTGGAGAAGCAACATTTTGCTAATCCATCACAGTAAAGTAGATAATGCAAGCAGTAGCCTAAATTCATATTAACTCAGAAAGAAGAATGTGTGCATATATGCTGATATGGAGCTAGGCATCCAGAATGTCTGTTTCTACATTTCTGAAGTTTATGTCTGAGAACCCAAAAGAGCATAAATTTCCTCCAGGTGAAAGGGTATAGGTCCTTTCTTCACATCACTAGTTTATTTATTCTAATTTATTATTGGAAGGGTTGTTGAGAATGTAGCTATTCTATATGTTTATAACTAAGTTTATTAAATTAAGCTCTCCCAAGACAATATGAAAAAATAAGTTGTTTGATTATTTGTTTATTTATCCTAGGGCTGCATTAAGCAGTGTGGTGATTGAAAAAGAAAATGTTATTAACAACAATCTGATCAAATCTGATCAGCATAACTTAGAAAGCTTTCCAGCAACATGGGACAATATATATAAATTTATATAAAAAATATCTATTAATATACACATATCTAGAAAACTAAACATCAGGTTTTATTTTGTTTTTAGAAAAAGGTTTTGATTGATAGGCTGTGTATCATTTAATGAGTCTCCATATAACATAAAAATATGATTCTCTTCTTCTTTTGAGGCTCTGCTTCAGAATGGCCACTCGAGCAAGGAAGTAGCTAAGGAGCACCCTACAACACAGATGCCTCCTAGGCCAAAAATAACACATATCCACACATCCCCTCTAAGAAGATGTAAAGGGTTATAATTGTTGGGGACTCCTTCCTGAGGGGGACAGAGAGCCCAATATGCCAGGTGGACCCTCCTCAAATGAAAGTCTGCTACCTTCCTGGAAGGACATCACCAGGAAACCTCCTGGTTTAGTACAGCCCTCAGATTATTACCTGCTACTGATATTCCATGTAGGTGCAGAGGAGACAGCAATTCATAACTCAAAAGCTACAAAGAGAGACTTCAGGGAGTTGGGAGACTTAGTAAAGGATTCTGGGATCCAGGTGATTTTTTTCGTCACTCCCTCCAGTGGCAGGCAATGATGCTGAGAGGAGCAGATGGATCAAATCAATCAATACATGGCTCCACAGCTGGTGTCACTCACCACTGGTGAGGTCTCACCTCGAGTACTGCATCCAGTTTTGGGCCCCTTACCACAAAAAAGAAATTGAAGTGCTGGAGCGGGACCAGAGAAGGACAACAAAGCTGGTGAGGGAGCTAGAGAGTAAATCTTATGAGGAGAGGCTGAGGGAGCTGGGGTTATTCAGTCTGGAGAAGAGGAAGCTGAGGGGAGACTTTATTGCGCTCTATAACTACCTGAAGATGGGGTGTAAGAGAGGCAGGGTCAGTCTCATCTCCCAAGTCATAGGAGATAGGACAAGGGGAAATGGCCTCAAGTTGCCAGGGGAGGTTTAGATTGGATATTAGGAACCATTTCTTCACCAAAAGGGTTATCAAGCATTGGAATAGGCTGCCCAGGGAAGCGGTTGAGGCACCATCCCTGGAGGTGTTCAAAAGACGGGTTGACATTGTCCTCGGGAATATGGTTTAGTGATTTTTATTTCTTATTTCTTATTTATTTTTTTGTCAGAGTTAGGTTGATGGTTGGACTAGATGATCTTTAAGGTCCCTTCCAACCTAGACAATGCTATGATTCTATGATAACTTTGGATACTTTGATAGTAGGTTGGCCCATCTGGCACCGGGCTTGTTAACAGGAAATGGAGGATGCCTCTCTAAAAAAGGGGAAGACTGTTCTGGTCTGAGAGATGGCAGGGTTGATTGACAGATCTTTAAACTAGATGTGAAGGGGCAGGGGGTGATAACATCAGACCTGTCCTTGAGGCTCCTAAGGCAAAGGGAATACAGGAATCACAGACAAAACACCACAAAGGAAGGACACTTGAAAAGCAACACGAAAGAAATGGGAGCCATTCCAGCCAGTAAGTCAGCCCCATTAGGCGCCCAGCTAAAGTGCCTTTACACAAATGCATGCAGCATGGGGAACAAGCAAGAGGAATTAGAGATGTGCGCATGCCTCCAGGGCTACAATCTTGTTGGCATTACCAAGACATGGTGGGACGGCTTTTCCAACTGGAGTGTTGAAATGGAGGGTTACAGAGTCAGGATTAAAGGGAGTACAGGGGCAGGTGATGTTACAGTTGAGGTCTGCTACAGACAACCAGGTCAGAGTGACAGGGAGACTGAGGCCCTCTGTAGACAGATAGGAGAAGCATCGCGCTCGCACATCTGGGTCCTCATGGGGTACTTCAACCACCCCAATATCTGTTGGAAGGATAAAAGAGCAGGGCACAAGAAATCCAGAAAGTTCTTGGAATTTTTTGGTGATAGCTTTCTTCTTCAAGTGATCGAGGAACCAACAAGGCAAGGAGCCATGCTGGACCTTGTCCTTACTAACAAGGAGGGGATGGTGGGGAATGTCAAGTTCAAGGGTAGTCTTGGCTGCAGTAATCATGAAATGGTGGAGTTCAAGATTCATAAGGCAGCAAGGAGGGCGTGCAGCAAACTCGCTACCCTGGACTTCAGAAGAGCAGACTTTGGTCTCCTGAGAGATCTGATTGGGAGGATAACATGGGAAAAAGAACTGGAGGGGAGAGGGGCCCAAGAGGGTTGGCTGATTTTCAAGGATCGCCTCCTACAAGCTCAGGAGAGGTGCATCCCAAGAAAGAAGTCAGGCAAAATAGCCAGCAGGCCTGTGTGGATGAATAAGGAACTACTGGACAAGCTCAGGACCAAAAAGGAGGCCTATAGAGGGTGGAAGCTGGGACGGGTAGAATGGGCAGAATATAGAGAAACTGTCCGAGTGGTCAGCTTGTCCGAGAGATCAGGCAAGCGAAAGCCCAGGCAGAACTAAATCTAGCCAAGAACATCAAAGACAATAAGAAAAGTTTCTGTAGATATATCGGGGACAAAGACAAGGCAAGGGAAGTTGTGGGCCCTCTCTGGAAGGAAACGAGAGACCTGACCACCCAGGATATGGATAAGGCTGAGCTACTGAACCACTTCCTTACCTCAGTCTTCACCGGAAAGGGTTCAAACCACACTACCCAAGTCACAGAAGGCAAAAACAGGGGCTCTGCAAATGAAGAACTGCCCAGAATACGAGAAGATCAGGTTTGAGACCTCTTAAGGAACCTGAAGGTGCATAACTCCATGGGACCTGATAAATCCATACACGGGTCGTGAGGGAGCTGGCAGATGAAGTTGCTAAGCCCCTTTCCATCATATTTGAGAAATCGTGGCAATCTGGTGAAGTTCATATTCAAAAAAGGAAAAAAAGAACTATAGGCCAGTGAGTCTCATCTCTGTGCCTCGCAAGATTATGGAGCAGATCCTCCTGCAATCTGTGCTAAGGCACATGGAAACTAAGGAGGTGATTGTAGACAGCCAACATGGCTTCACCAAGGGCAAATCATGCCTGACAAACTTGGTGGCCTTTTATGATACTGCCACACACTTGGTAGACAAGGGCAGAGCAACAAATGTTGTCTACCTGGACTTGTGCAGGGCGTTCGACACTGTCCTGCACAACATCCTGGTCTCAAAATTGGAAAGTCATGGATTCGATGGATGGACCACTTGGTGGATAAGGAACTGGCTGGATGGCCGCACTCAAAGGGTTGTGGTCAATGGCTCTATGTCCAAGTTGTGGCTAGTAATGAGTGGTGGTTCCTCTGGAGTCTGTACTGGGATCAGTGCTGTTCAACATCTCTGTTGGAGACATGGACAGTGAGGTGGAGTGCACACTCAGCAAGTTTGCCAATGACACCAAACTTGGCGGTGTATTCGACATGCTGCAGGGAAGGGATACCATCCAGAGGGACCTGGACAGGCTTGAGAGCTAGGCTCATGCAAATTGCATGAAGTTCAACCAAGCCAAGTGCCGGGTCCTGCACCTGGGACGTGGTAATTCTAGGCACGTGGAGAATGGCTGGAAAGCAGCCCTGAGGAGAAGGACTTGGGAGTGTTTGTGGATGAGAAGCTCAACATGAGCCATCAGTGTGCACTGACAGCCCAGAAAGCCAACCACATCCTGGGCTGCATCGAAAGAAACATGGCCAGCAGGTCACAGGAAGTGATTCTGCCCCTCTACTCTGCGCTCATGAGACCCAACCTGGAGTATTGTGTCCTACTTTGGAGTGAGTTCTCAACACAGGAAGGACATGGACCTGTTGGAATGCGTCCAGCAGAGGGCCATGAAGATGATCAGAGGGATGGAGCACCTCCCCTAGGACAGGCTGAGAGAGCTGGGGTTGTTCAGCCTTGAGAAGAGAAGGCTTCATGGAGACCTTATAATGGCCTTTCAGTATCTGAAAGGAGCTTAT
>JAOQGH010000019.1:32575609-32586185 GCA_025769975.1 Gallinago jamesoni | reverse complement strand
GTGGATGCCCCATCCCTGGAGGTGTTCATGGCCAGGCTGGATGGGGCTTTGAGCAACCTGCTCTAGTGGGAGGTGTCTCTGCCCATGGCAGAGGAATTGGAACTCGATGATCTTTAAGGTCCCTTCCACCCCAAACCATTCTATGAATCTATGATTTTATGAATTTTATAGGGATTGTGTCCAGTTTAGTATTTCATCTATACATTTGCCAAAATATTGTCGTGCATATACCTGATGGGGAAAGAGCAAAGAGGGAGGTGTGACTACGTCTGCTGAATTTTAGGAAAAGGTGAGAGTTGTAGTCTCACAGGCTCTTGTAAGTAAGTAGGGCAGATAGGAAACAGTTAAAATGCCTCCCTCCCTTGCCAAAGGGGACAATGTCTAGAATTACGTTTACTGCCTATGTTTATTTTACAAACTTACTCTAATTACTTGTTGCCTTATGTATCTGGAAGGACAAACCCGCGTTGTCCTGTATATGAAGTCTACCATTTTTGACAGGCAGAAATTTGAGACATTGTCAAGTATTATACTTTTACTCTCTCTTTTAGCAAGAAACTCCAGCTTCCAAGAGTATAGGAGGAGCAAACTTCCCCTGAAGAGAAGATTTGTCTTTCAGAATTATTTCTTTGCTTCCCTGAAACAATTTCTGGTATTATTTTGTTTTCCTCAAGACTACTCTTGAATCACCTTTGTTTTAATATGAACATAAGCAAATGGGAGGAAAGCATGGAACATGTTTTTTCCACCATATATCTATATATCTATATAGATATACTGCTACAACTTTGAAAAGAAGAGTTGGTCAAAGTAGGGCAAGAATTTTAATACATATGTGCGCACACCTCTCTATGTTAGAAAAGAACTATGAATTCAGGAAAATAGAAAATGCACTTCAAGTTAAATAAAAGAGTATTATCTAGAGAACAGTATATATATATGTAACCTTGATATTAATGCTTATTTTTTTAAATTAGAAGAAAAGTACTGGAGAATCCAAATACTAATGCTAATCCACATCAGTTGTCCCCATTCGTTTTTACATTATATCTCTGTTGGATATCTCATATGCATCATGATTTCAAATAAGTCTATGCTAATAAAGAGTTGCAAAAGGTTTCAGAATTTTGCATGTGTAATTTGCTATCTCATATTTTACAAAACAAGTCTAAGTGAAGCAGATCCAAATTAAACAGGATTTGTTAGGTTCTTGTAAAAACATGATTAATGGGTAGTTTATCCTGACCCTAAGACTTGATGGGTGTTACAATGCAGAATAGAAATGAGGATAATCCCATAATAGTGACACAGCAATAATGATAAACTATGAATATGAATTTACATTAGCTGCTAGATTAGCTGCTACATTATATTATGCTCCATAAGTATACTTTTGAGAAGAAAAGATTTGCTAACAGTGCCTACTTAAAAATGACTATTCAGTGCCTTCTTAATGATAAACAGAGAGACCAAGTTAATCTAATGAAATAAGGAGGGAAATCAGCTAACAAAAATAAAATTGTCTAGTAGTACAACAGTTAATATTGGAAAGAAGGAGCAAACGGACATTTGAACCATGAAAACATCAGTTAATGAAAAAACAGGGTAAGCAGAACTTTAGAACTGTGTTGCTAACTGAGCAGAACTGTGTTAGAACAGACAATGCAAAGCAGAGTGATGCATTTTGGGGTACAGGAGATACACCTTCTCTCACTTTTGGTTTAGGACTACACAGTATCATTTGCCTAAGTAAATAATCACCAAATAGAAACACTCTGTCTTATCCTGGCTAGTCTAATGGAAACATAGTTTATTATTTGTAAACCCAAGAGACTAAAACCAACCAACCAACCAAATTAAATACAAAACTGTGTAGTTAGTGTAAACTTTGAATTTGCCAGAGATACAGTGAAATACAGAGTAAAAGAGAGATCTATGCATGTCTTCCCTTCATTTTTAAGGAGATAGATTAAGATCTTTGTACCAGGCATAGTGTAAATGAATAGTAAAGTCTAGTGAAAGCTGTAATAGCATAGCATCAACTTATTACATTATCAATTAAAATGTGTGGAAAAAAAGCCAGAGCTGTAGTATATATCCCTGATACCATTTCCAATCAGGTTTCTTGAATATGCAACATGTCATTTTAATTGGATCAGGCACTGGTTCAGCAATGAGCCAACCCACAGCTTGAGTTGACACTGTAGATGTACAGACACAAGAGATGTCTCTGAAATAATAAAGCATGGAAGGGAATTTATGCAGTGCCATCAGTGAAGAAAGTACATGTGTGAGTAGCTCTGCATGTATACTGAGTACACAGATAGAAAGACAAAGCATAAACTGAATGTACTGTTGTAAAGCTCCCAATTTCTGCTGCACAGTGAAGGAAATAATTTCTTATTCTGAGAATGAAGCTATTTGGTTAATGCAGTGTTTTTAACATCTACAGAAATAATTAAACCTGTTGACAAAAATCAGCCTTTTGCCCAAAAGTCATACTATTAAAAAAAAAAAAAAAAAGGTTAGATAAATAAGCAAAGGAAAATAAATACATTTTCATTAAAGAAGAATTACTCAACCTTAATGTTAACTTTAATACCTTTTCCCTTTTGCAATGTGAATGGCAGAGGGGTTTGGCTTCATTGATTATCCTTTCCCGCTAAGAAAGAGCTGATTACATTAGAAACGAGAACTAACTTAGCATTTGTACTAGGACATCATTGAGAAGCAGTAGGACTGAGAACACCTGCTTGGTAAACAGTAGCTGTATTTGTGGGAAAAGATGTCTTCAAGAGATACAGATCTTGCCTGTAAATATCCTTCAGAAGCAATAATCTATAAGGTTAATAGATAAATCTTTAGCATACTTAATATTACTTTGTTCTGGTGATGGTATCTGAAGTGGGTCACAAGAAAGCTACTGGAGGGATCAAACCTCCAGGGAGCTAAAGGGATATTTTTGTCACATGTGATTTATATGTAGAAACCCATTGTTGAAACAATTGTAGAGCTAATGTATTTCAGCACATGAATGCCAAGGTTACATTTCCAAGAGAAAACTTGATAAGAAAGTTTTGAAATTACCTAAAATGTTTCAACTGTCATGCAAAATCCTTTGGACATTGATATAGTGAACAATACTTTTAAACGGAAAATATGATTCCTAAAACTCTCAGGTGTACTAGTTCAGTGAGACAATGGCACAGGCAGGCAGCAGCTGCTTCCTGTGTATATATTATTTTCACTAAGGCCAAAAAAACCATAGAGACTTTAACCCTTCTTAACTGTATTATTCTTACGGGGAATGTCATGAAGGACTCTGCATGATAGGGTGAGGATTAAACTAGGCCATGAAAAGAATGGTTTCAAAAAGTTGCACTGCATTTTTACTGTGTATTTACAGCAGATGGAGGTTTTATTTCAAAACTTCTGTACAGAAAATATTATACATATAACAACTGATTTACACAGCAAGTTGTGTTTAAGAGCAATATGGGGTGGGCTCTGTGTCTGTCAGATACTTAAATAACTTTCAAAATTCTGTATGATTATGTGAGATTTTGGCAATTAATTTGTAGTATTTACAAAATTTAGATTCTTGTTATTGTTTTTCTTTGCATAGGATTTGCTACCATAAAGAAATTACCAATAAATATAGTGGATTTTGACTCGGTACTATCCAAACCTTCATAGATAATTTAAGTCCTGAGAAATTTAGTCTAGCATATATCACTACTACTTAAACATGCCAGAGAATATAAATCACTTTTTCTGCTTTCTTTCAGGAAGTACAAGATTTAATTTTGCCTATATATTTCCTCAGAAGAATGAGTAAATGACACCTAAAATGCAGAAAAATAAAAGGGATAGAGTCACTTTATCAATCTGACTTCATGAACTAGGAAATATCTAAAGAAAAACATGGTGAAGATGAGATGAAAATCAGAGAAAAGAACGTATTTCTGGGTTTGAAGAGAAGGGTAAGTAGTATGTTACAGCATCTATGCAATATTTTTATATCAGTTCTTTAAGTCAGACTTCAATTGCTAAGAAGCACAGCTTTAATAAGTCTGCCTCTGTGGTAAACAGACCAGATGGGTACAAACAGAAATAGAAAGTTTGTTTTTTTTAAAAAAAAAAAAAAGAGAGAGAGAGAAGGGATGGAAAAAAAGAAAAAAAAATGTTTTGATTCCCATACCTTGCTTTAATAATACTATCAAGCTCTGTTTTTAAATGGATTGGTTGTCCAAGCAGGTGTCCTAGACGTGCCATCAGGTACCTGAATGCCAGCCAATGTTTGAAAGCATGCCAATCTGATAGCCATTAATTGACAAACTGTGAGAGTCCAACACCGTGTGCCTGAAAATTAGACTTTATTCTGAACACCTCATGATGACAACAGCAGAGGGAGCTGTCAATCTTTGCAGAAGCCAAGACATACAGTATCCAGCATCAGAGATGGGCATGTATTATCCAGTAGCTAGTTAGTCAATTCTAGAACGTAACACAGGGCTTGGTGAGATGTGTGTAGACTATCCATATATAGAGATAAATGTGGAGTTTCGTGTTTTCATAGCTTGACCAAGGCTGGCAAACCAACACACATAGTTTAGAATCAGACTTAAGTTACGTGCACTAACTACACTAACATTACCTATTAAAGTCTAGCTGCTCTTTGAATTTTGAATTTTAATATAACTTAATTAATGATGATTTTTTTTATATTTTTTTTTTGTTATTGGCTATTGGTAATGCCCTAGAGTTCCTCCTTGGTTGCTTAATGCTCGCTTTCAAAGCTATATATGTCCTATATGTTTGAAATTCCCCTTGATTACTTATCAGTCATTGGTGCTCCAAGAGGCGTGATAGTAAGGACAAGGGAAAGAATACAATGTTAGCAAAAACTGCATCAGAAGTAGAAAAAAAGCCTAGCTTGTTCCAGTCATGAATTCACTAGGAAGAAGGGAACAGTGAATGGCTTCTTCAAATTATTTTTCTGGCATTCAAATAGCTGTATTACTTCCTCTTTTTCTCCTCCAGCAACCTAGACGAGGAAGGGTTTTTTAAGTGAGAATACTGTGCTATTGTGTGGTATTTCACTTACAGAGTTTTTAAGCACTGCAAAAAGATCATTAAATGGTAAAGACAGATTTATTCAGTGTCAGCTCAACACTACTTGAGATGTGATACAAATCACCTCTGTCTTCACTTGACTGCTAATTTGCCCAAGGCAAATCTTTTTTTAAATCAAGCTCAGTGGTAAAGTACATAATAGCAAAACCAGATAAGTGTTAAACCAAGTAAAAGTCCTCTCAGGAAAAGATTTTGTATCATTGGAAATAAACTAGATTTAAAATTACTGTTAAAAATTATTTGAGTAAAATATTAAAATGACACTTCGAATGGTTTTCTAATGAATATTAAAAGTTTTTGGAAATAATCATAAGTTTAAACTATTACAGCCAGTGGGCAAAATGTTAACCTAGTAATCAAAAAATAAGGATTAAAAAAACCATGAACACTTGCAAAACCTAAGCAGAAAATTATTACTCTTACCTTCTCTGTATCACAGTCTCTAATCTTCACTGTATTCAACACCAGCATGTTCTAAGCTTTTATGTTTTATTTAAAGGTAAGGAAGGAAATGCAGCTACTATTGGCAGATGTGTATGGTTCATCTAATCTTGTATATTGTTAACCTCTCAATATCAAGAATGAAAAGGAAAAAAAAATTGGTTTCCTTCCCCATCTTTTCTTTTTCATATCAGAGATTCAGTTTGATTTAGTTTGATTTTTTCATTTCATTGGGTAGTTCACCTCAACTTGGAGACACATTCAAAACAACAAGGCATAAACAATTAGAAAATTACTACTTATGCACTCTGGAAAGCAGCTGTGGAAAAAGTATGAGATTTAGTTTCTATATTTCATGTTTCTTTAAATTGTAAGTTTGATCTGCATGTCACTTGAGAATAGAAATTTCACATTTAAAATCTACTATTTAGAAAAAAATACAAAAAAAAAAAAAAGAAGAAGAAAAAACAAACAAGCAAAACAATAGACAAAAAATTACCAACCCTCTCAGGTAACATAATCATCCCAACAGCTCAGCTCTCCCTGGTTTCCAAGGTCATCTGACTGGGGATAAACACAGGCACAAATATTTGAATTATACCTTGCCAAGGGAGGTTTACTTATATTGAGCAGTCATGTTTTGCTTTAAAATGTTGTAAAACTGTTTGCTTCTAGAAATAAAACAAAACTAAATAAAATTTAAACACATGAGATACTAAGCTTCATAAAAACACTAAAACAAATAGGAATCTCTACCAATGTGGCTTCTTTGCAACTTACCTACTTTCTCAGCTTCTCAACCTTAATATTCTCTAGCCCCTTAGGCTCTTTAAGAAAGGAAAAATATAACATGGACTTTGAAAGAGTTGCATGATAAAGTAAGAGGGCAGGTGAAAATCTATGTATTGACTCACAGAAACAAAGTATTTGGCAAGAGCTCTTTAGACTGCCATATTGGCAGTCAGCAGCTGTAGGCATTCAGACCTTGTTCAGCCACTGTACCCTGGACTGCATTCTCTCTCTCTCCTTTTTTTCTTTTTTTTTTTTTTTTTAACAGCAATTTTATAGAAATCTGCATTTATCACAGGAACCCCTGCATCAGATGGCACAAATACAAAAAAAAAAAAAAAAAAAAAAAAAAAAAAAAAAAAAGAAAAAGGGAAAAAAATTAAAAACAATTTTCTTGAGAATGTAGGGAACTTGGAGGATTAATAGAGATCTCTTGGGAGCCTTCACACTGATCTGACAGGTTTGCCTGGGCACACAAATAGGAAAACAGTTGGGACAGCTGTCTTCCTTCTCTCACAGGTGATGGTGGTGGTTGTTGCTGTTACTGTAGTTCTGTAGAGGTCAAGAAATAGTAGTTGTGTAGGACAGAACAAGGACATATAGAAATTCTTCCTTCCAGCACCCCAGAGATGTCTTGGGGAAAGTGGTGTTTTCTTATACTTCATTACCTTTCCACATTAAAGATGTTATATTTACTTCAGTCCTCAGTAGAAGTGTCTTCATGGTTGGACTGTGCTATTAGGGATTGAAGAATATTTTAAGCACCCTCGTTATACAGCTCTGTAATCCTGATCATCTTGAGAAATCTAAAAGGTCTGAGACTAGGATTAAAGTATTCCTTTATCCATCAGGATATCCTCTCCAGAACATTTCTAGAGGAAAAAAAAATCAAGACATCTTTTCTCAATTTCACCACTGAAAAATTGTATTACAGTAGAGAAAGATGCAACATTTGGGTCCTAATAAGTGAGGTGGGGGAGTGTCCATTTTAAACATAAATCCATCTCAGTTTTGGCACAATATGAAAAGTTCTCTCTGTCAGATGGAAGACATTCTCTGGAATAAAAAATTTGAACATTATATTAATTACATGCTCACGTAAAACCCTGTTCCTTTTTATAAGGTTTTCATAAACAAAATCTACATAATCATGCAGCCAATTTTTAAGCTATAATGTTAATTTTTTTTCAGAAACATTTTTGTTCAAAAATTTGCTAATATCAGAAGTAAATAAACTGCAATTTGTCCACTGTTGTTTTTCTGGAACGATTGAAATGGCTTATTGTGTCATTGAGAGCGTAAGAATTTTGCTATCATTTTTATTGTCAGGAGTTCTTCTTTTACCAGCATTACACTTGCAAAATAGCTGCAATTTGTTCACTAGAAGCATTCTATCCTACAAAGTCTGGTAATAAATGTATTTTCCTTCAAGATACTTTTTGAACCATCTTTTTAAGCTGATCACTTCTATTTCAGAATACAGAAAATTCAATGACAAATGAAAGCAATTGTGGGCAATGGGCAGAGACATAATATTCATATACTAGTCTGTATTTAGAGATCTGTTTTCTCTTGTCCTTTCTACTACAATCTTTTTCTGTGGTGTTGTATATGTGTTTCATCTCAAAAGTCTTAGGTGATGTTTGGAGGTATGAGACCTTCTAGCAACAAGTTCTTAATCTCTTTCCTTCATCTTAAAATTCTAAAGTTATATTAACCTTTGATTTTTATTTATAATATTTTCTTTATAGGTCTGTTATAAGAGCAAACTCAATGAATGTACTGAGCTTGGTCTGGCAATATGAAGAGCTATTGAAGTCCATTATATTCATAATGAAAGGAATTCTATGCATCTTCTTCAATAGTAAATTTATTTTATGAATGTATACACAATATGGAAAGACACTTAAAAAAAGTGGAACATCCACTGTCTTTACATGCTACTTTCATTGCACAAGAGCTATTTTTGTAAAAAAAGCTGTACTTAATACATTGTGATTCAAATTATTTGCACATGTTCTGGCTAACTTAAAATAGTGATTCCAGCTACTCTTAGAATAAAGAATTTAAAGTCAAAACTGCTACAGCCACACAATAACTTGCTTCTGAAATCCAGAACCATGACACATTTACAAAGGCCAATTAGAAATGTGACAGATATTTGATTTTTTTAATTCCATAATGACAGTGGTTATTCAAATACAATATTCTGCTTATTGTAACATCTCTGTTTCTGCCAGCTTACAGTTACTTACATAATCAAGTGCAATTTTGATCCTACAGAAGTTCCTTTGACCAAATTATTGAATTCTGTAAATCAATGTTACTGAGATATATATGTGTGCCAAGACACAGATGCTTTTAGAAGTCATTTATCCAAAATGTTTAAGAAATTATTTTTATTTTTTTAAACTCAAAACCAGTACGATGAACAGTATGACCTTCTATAAGCTGGATCAAACTGGACTTCCTTTGCTTTTTTGAAAAACCGTGCAGTATCTGGACTGTTATATGTTGTTCATGTTTTAACAACAAAGATCATATTTGTTTTGTCACAGTGTTCTTCTGTGACACTGTAGCTACTCCACTATATTCCACTCTGTAGCTACTCCACTATATTCCTTTGTTGATAGGAATTTATTTGCATTAATTTTTCTTTTTTTTTTTTTTTAATTTTCCTGAAATAATTTCACAGGGCATTCTAAATCTTGAAGCAAAACCAAATGAATTAAAGCAGTTAGAACTGCTATTTGAAGTGGTACATGAAGTTTTTAATAAGATACCATCTATATAATCTATTATTTGGCAGAAAAAATATTTACATTTTTTTGAAAGTTCTTCAATTCATATTAGGTATTCATAAGATGAAAAAAAAAACTCCTAAAAACTGGAAGTTCAGCATGTAAATCTCAATGTTATCCACATGTGAATTGCTGTGAAATGATGAATAAATGTGATTGGAGTATTTGCTGTAGCAGCTCCATAAATTGTCTGATCTGTCTCAATTCTTGTTCCTTTATACGTTTATCACAAAGAGAAGCAAGCTTTGACTGTCACAGCAGAATCTGCAAATACTAGCAGTTCCTTTCTTTCCTGAGTTTTTCACACACCATACGTATGTGAATGTGATGTTCACATCTGAGGATTGTATACTGGCAGTATACATGTAATAAATTGTTTCAGACCTGTGAACATGAAAACTTCTATAGACTGTCTGTAATCTTCTCCATCAATTGTTAATCAGGAATCAAACTAGATTCCAGGAATAAGTGGTACGTATTCATATCCTTCAACCAAAAATTTCAAGTATTGATGTTCTTATTAGTCAAACATCTTTCCCTTATTCTGGCAAAAGTTTTTTGTTTCTGACCACGCCCATTACTGTCTGAAAAAGTACAAACAACATTCCAAATTTTTGTTAGGTTTCATCTAAAACTTCATTTAAATTTTATTTTGCATTTTTCTTAGTATTTGAAAAGTATTGGGTCTTTTTCCTCCCTTAAAAATAGTCCTGTCTTGCAAATGCTTCACTTGCAGCATACAGTTATCTAGATCCTTTTTTTTGGTCTTTTCATAGTTTTATTTTATTTTCATTCTTCAGGGGAAAATAGAAGCAGCTTGAATTATCTATATTTATTTTCTTCTGTTGTGGTGAATTCTTAGGTTTTTAATAATAAATATGCACCAGAAAGGCCTACCCAGTGACAAACATCACGTGAGATCCCTGGGAACTTCTTCATCTCACCACAGCTTATGCTGTTACAGAGGCAGCATGAAATGATATAACTGGAGAAGGTTCACAGACTCTGCAGATTGTTCAGGAGGCTTACCATAATAGATTTTTCCAGATTTTAACACTAGGGCTTTCTTTTCCCTCTTTTTTTTTTCCCACCTTACATAAACTATAACTTTTTTAGAACAGAAGCTGTAACTTCTTAGCTGTAACTAGACTTGTTGTGGAAGGGGAATATTCTCCAGCTTGCTTATGACAAGCCAAGGACTGATGCTCTAAGGTTTCAGGAACGCCTTTGGAGCAAAGGCCCTCAACTTGTTTCTTTGAGATGTGTTGGGTATACTGCAGCACATGCTAAGTATTAAAAAGATGAGTCTGGGGCTCTTGAGGCTGTTGCCTCAGGAACTAGAGAGTCACAGATAAAACACCTCAAGGAAGGCCACCTGAAGAGCAGCATGAAGGAAATGCAGCCACTCC
>JAOQGH010000019.1:32548610-32575509 GCA_025769975.1 Gallinago jamesoni | reverse complement strand
GTGGCAGTCTGGTGAAGTTCCCAATGACTGAAAAAAGGGGTTGCGTTATTCTACATCATAAGGTCTTCCTCAGAAAGTACCACTGAAATAAAAAGCTAAGAAAAAACAAAACAAAAACTAACAACAAAAAAAAAAAACCACCAAAAGCAGTTTTTTTTCACAGAGTCAGAAGAGGCTCAGCCAAAATGCAAAATTACTAAACATTACTAAACCGGGACACTGAAGTCAGTATCCGCTTTAAATGAGAATTTGATAAAAGAAACAGTGTGAGAAGCCAGTGTTTTCATGGGACAAGGATTTAAGTCAAATATAATAAATATTTTCAACATTCCCCCCTCCCATCCCAGGATGGAATAATCTGGATAAAAGTGTGTAATCCTTTTCAAGAAAACATTCTGTGAGTATGTCAGAGATAAAGGCAAGATTAGAGATGATGTGGGCCTTCTTTGGAAGGAAACAGGAGACCTGTTCACCCAGGATATGGAGATGGTTGAGGTACTGAATGACTTTTTCACCTTGGTCTTCACCAGCAACTGCTCTAAGGACACTAAGTTGTAGAAGGCAAAACCAGGGGCTATGAGAATGAATAACCACCCACTATAGGAGGAGACCAGGTTTGAGAACATCTAGGGAACCTGAAGATACCAAAGTCCATAGGACCTGATTAAATCCATCCACAAGTCTTGAGGAAAGTGGTGAATGAAGTTGCTAAGCTACTTTCCATTATATTTGAAAAGATGTGGCAGTCTGGTGAAGTTACCAGTGTCTGGAAAAGAGAAAACACCCATTTTCAAAAAGGGAAAAAAGTAATGCCTGGGGAACTACAGGAAATCAGTCTCACCACTGTGCCCAGCAAGATCAGGGAGCAGATCCTCCTTGAATCTCTGCTAAGGCATGTAGAAAATAAGGTGGTGATTGGTGACAGCCAACATGGTTTCACCAAGGGCAAGTCATGCCTGACAAATCCCATGGCTTTCTATGATGGTGCTACAGTGTTGGTAGATAAGTAGGGAGAAACAGATTTAATTTACCTAGATTTATGCAAAGTGTTTGATAGTCCCACATGACATCCTGGTCTCTAAATTGGAAAGACATTGGGTTGATGGATGGACCACTGGGTAAAGAAGGAATTGGCTGGATGGCCGCACTCAAAGGTTTGTGGTCAACGGCTCAATGTCCAAGTGGAAAACAGTGACAAGTGGACTTCCTCAAGTGTCAGTACAGGGACTGGTGTTGTTTAACCTCTTTGTCAGTGATATCGACAGTGAGATTGAGTGCACCCTTGACAAGTTTGATGACAACGCCAAGCTCTGTGGCATGGTTGAGACAACCTGGAGGGAAGAGATGCCATCCAGAGAGACCTGGAAAGACTTGAGAGGTGGGTCCCTGCTAGCTTCATGAAGTCCAACCAAGCCAAGCACAAAGTCCTGCACATGCGTCGTGGCAAGCCCAGGCACAAATACAGGTTGGGCAGAGAATGGGTAGAGTGCAACCCTGAGGAGACGGACTTGGACATATTGGTGGATTAGAAGCTCAATATGTGTTGGTAGCTCAGAAAGCCAACCAATTCCTGGGCTGCATCAAAAGAAGTGTGGCCAGCAGGTGGAGAGAGGTGATTCTGCCCCTCTACTCTGCTCTGGTGAGAGCCCACCTGGAGTACCTTGTCCAGTTCTGGAGTTCTCAGCATAGAAAGGCCATGGACCTGTTGGAATGGGTCCAGAGAAGGGTCACAAAGGTGATCAGAGGGCTGGAGAACCTATGCTTTGAGGACAGGTTGAGAGAGTTGGGGTTGTTCAGTCTGGAGAAGAGAAGGCTCCATGGAGACCTTGTAACAGCCTTTCATTACCTAAAAGGGCCCTACAGGAAAGACAGGGAGGACTGCTTATGAGGGAGTGTAGCAAGGGTTTTAAACTGAAAAGGGTAGATTTAGATTAGATATAAGGAAGAAGTTCTTTTCTGTGAGGGTGGTGAGACACTGGAACAGGTTGCCCAGAGAAGTTGTGGATGCCCCACCCCTGGAATGGTTAAATACTAGGCTAGATGAGGCTTTCAGCAACTTGGTCTAGTGGCAGGTGTTTAAACATTTACATTTACAGTAGTAAGAACACATGTCCAGAAACACACTCAGTATTATGGTACATAGAGACTGCATATAGATCAATGTAATTGCTGCCTAAAGTATGACCAGTTCTTTTTTGCCAGCTTCAGGTCCATGACACTGGAGTGGTGAAACACTGTGGCAGTGTTCTCTACTGGACGAAAAATCTTACTTTTTCACTATGACAAAGTTCTAAATATTTTCTTAATGAACATCTGATGAAAGGTATTTAGCAAATATATGCTTATATGTTGATGTCCCTTAAGTTATATACCATAATTTAATTTTGAGAATAATTGTCTATAATCTTATATTGGTAAGAGCATAAGAAATTCTTTACTCAATCTGAAAAAACATTAGAATCTCACCAGGTATAAACTGATATGGTCAGAAACAATAAAAATTAAATACATGTCCTATGCATTCACATATACTTTAATCTTCTTAGTTAGACATTTCATTACAAATGTGTAAAATCATCTTTGGCAAGTTTAAGAAATTAACTTTCTTCTCAGAAGCATTTATATCAGAATTGGGAACTCCATGCCCTATTCCAGACTTCTGAGAAAATTCTTAGATACTAAAAAATAATTGGAAATACCTTACCTTTCTTTATCTTTTTTTTTTTCAGAATTTGCAGTCAAATTTTTTGTTAGAGTACCTTCTGGTTGTATCTGTTTCTCAGTAAGAGTGACAATGTAATAACAACAACAACAACAATAATAATAATAATTATACCTACAGAATATTAGAATTCCCTTTCTTAAAAAAAAAAAAAAAAAGGCTAGTTTGTCTTTTTACTTTTTACTTTTTAAAAATAAATTTTAAATTCCACTCTTCTAGAATGAGGGACAATGTAATATACTTGAAATTATACAAGCAATCTGAGACCCTCACCTTGTATAATAAATTATAATGATCCCTACTACAAAGGTGTAGATTGACACAAATAAATTGCCTCCCTCAAAATTAAACATAAGCTTTTTATGCACATATCCAATGCATTACAAGAACTTTAAGTACATTATAATTATACATTTTAAAAAAATCAAAAATTAGTTTTACAACATTTAAATACAATTTATAGGAATAGGAGTTGATAAAATGTACTCTTTTTGACTAGAATGAAGAAAAATATACCCCTTTGTTTCCTTTGCTGGCAGGCTGCCTATTAGTTTTATGCTGATTGTGCATGATGTTAGTGGTTGGGAGACAGAGGCTCGAGTCCTGCTGAGCTAAGCATTTGATGTGGTATAGAATACAATGTGTATGTATGTCCCTTGGCAGTGGCTGATAGGCCTTGAAAAAATTCCTAGGAAGAAGAACCTTTAGGTAACAGAAAATAAAAAATTAATAGTGTTTTTCACCTAAATTTATGTTTGCTTTTCAAATTCAGTCACTGAGTGAGATATATAAAGAACTACAGATCTGAAATGAAAGCATGCTATATAGCTAGACACAGACAGCCTTTTACAACAACATATCTGTTATCATAGAAAATTATCTCCACTGGACATCTTCTCTTTTCACTATAAGAAGGCTCTGCACATGTATTTTATGAACAACTAATCCAAGGTCTTCAGTGAATGCATAACCACGTACCCCATAATTTGAGGAAATTATATGGGAAGAAATTGAAGAAAATGTCAGTCAGAAAGGGCACCAGGACATGCAAAATGACTCTTGCACATAAGATCCCAGGGTCTGCAGAACCTCTGTTTCGGGAAGATTTCAGGAACCTCTTGTAATCCTATTGTCTAATGTTGGTGCTGGTAGACACAGTTATCACTAACACTGCTGTAACAGTTGTATCAAAGGAAAAACAAAAAGTCAATTAGACTCATAACTGTGGTTAAGCTGAGATAGCCATGAGCACATCAAATATTTCCTAATTCACCCTTCTTCACAGGCCAGGTGGACCTTGTTTTTCACCAGATCAGAAAAAAAAAAAAAAAAAATAAAGGAGTCTTTCTAAGGGAATCAGTCAAAGGAACATGTGTGAAACAAAAACCTAGGAAAGAGTTCATGAAGAAGCTCAGGCTTTATTATTACTTAAGAGACCAATAAATCTGAAAGCCAGAAAGGGCAAAATTTTCGCAGTATTCATTCTGCGTCTTCATTGTCTTAGAATTATGTTAGACTGTGAGAAGATGGTTTTCTCTGTGTAAACACTTACATAGACCTTCAGTAATACCGATGGTTTTTTTTGATCCCCTCAAAATATCTGTGATTGGGTGAGGAGTAATTATTTCCCTTTTAAAGGCTGAGAACTGCATACATTATTGAAAATTGCTTGAATGATTCCTGGCAGAGCTATTAACTTAAATTTTCTGAGCCCAACAAGTGCTAATTGCAAAATAATCTTTCCTTCCCAGTAGCTTTAATCTATAAGGGGTTATGTGGTCTGGGATAAAATAATCTGAAGGATCAATGTCTTGCCCATAGCACAGTGGTAAAGCTGAGATGAACAGATACCTTGCTGCTGGGGCTTCCTCAGAAAAACATGACAGATTTGCACCTTAGAATCAGTTTTCTACCCAAATAGCCTGTTTTGGAGAAATACTATGTAAAGCTTGTCTCTCCTTTTTGCCTTCCTTTTGGGACTATTGAAAATATGCTGGATAACAGTGGATCTATATACTGACATTTTTGTTTTATTCCGTTCTTTGCCTGCACAGGGTGAAAGCCTAGAAAACAGAGTAAGTGGTTTCAGATAAGCTGAACACAATAAACTTTATAGATGTGAAAAGGCTATTTTAAAGCAGATAAAAGTTAAATTCAGTGAAATTCAGTGAAAATCAGTGAAAATTATTGAGATTTCTCATTATAAAGCTAGCTAGACTCTTAAAAATGCACATACGTCATCTGCAGGAGTACATGTCACAAACTATGACATTTGCAGCTGTTCCGTTAATACACTTTAATTCTGGAACTGAGAAAAAGTATGTTTATTGAAATGCTTTTAACATTTACTGCTAAATGTTTTAAGGTTGCCACAATAAAAACTCACATATCAAAGAAAAAAAAAATCCTCTTGCTGATTCAGATTTATTTGTTGTTCTGTGGTGTATTGGTTCTTCTCATTTGTTCATCACCAGTTTCTGTCAGGATAGTATATTTTTCAGTACTGTGCCTGAAGCCTTGTTTTCTGCTATCCACATTCTGTAGTTGTTGCTTTTCTTTGGAAACTATAATTGTTGGAGCATATTGTAGGTGCTTTGCTTGGCCTTGCTTTCTGAGTACTAGAAAGCAACTTTTATCTCAGTTATAACTGGGTCATGTTACTGATCAATCCCATTTTACATTTTGCAATCTCATTCTACCAAACTATCAAGGTTTTGAAATGCCATGGATTTTTTACAACAATAAGTAACTGGAAAGAAGGGAGAGAATAAATACATTCAAGTGATACAATGAAAAAAAATCCTTCACTAGTTGGAATTTTCAATGCTTTTGGAAAGCTTATGTGATTGTGTAATGGGTGTAGGGATTCTGAGAGTTACATTTTATCAGAGAAAGATCTAAAAATAACCAGCAGACTGCAAGCTTTATTCCTATTATAAAATTTTGTTTGCTGCACCTCATCTGTTCATTCACCTTGAGAGCAGCCAAATCTGCTTGCACTTAAATAGGTACCATTGACTAATTCACTAATCTTTCTTTTCACACGATATGCCACCTATTTCCTTTAGTAATTGTCTGGTTTTTAAAACATTATTTCAAAAAAGCTTTCTTTAAAATACTCATAATATTATTATTAGAATCTCTACAATGCTTTATTTGAAATCCTAGTTTACGTGTATTTTGAATTGTAAGTTACCCATCTCACAGCTTGATCATTGCCTTATAAAACAGGATGATAATAATACCATTACTTCATTACAGATGCAGAAGGATTCTAACTCACTCCCTCTCATTTTTATGTTCAGTACCTAAAAAGTCCATGTTATCTACAAATGAATCATGTAACTCCAGAAGTCTATTCTGTCTTCAGCCCATCCTGAAGAAGATGTTCTGTTCATAGAATTGTAGAATTGTAGAATGGTTTGGGTTGGAAAGGACCATAAAGATCACCTAGTCCAACCTCTCTGCCAATTGGCAGGGACACCTCCAACTAGACCAGGTAACTCAAAGCCTCATCCAGCCTGGTCTTGGACACTTCCAGAGATAAGGCAGCCAAAATCTCTATGGGCAACCTGTTCTAGTGCCTCACCACCCTCAAAGTAAAGAATTTCTTCCTGATATCTAATCTAAATCTATCCTCCTTCTGTTTAAAACCATTATCCCTCATCCTGTTACTACTGTTGCTGATAAAGAGACATACCCCATCATTCCTGTAGACTGCCTTTAAATGCTAGAAGGCTGCTATAAGATGTCTCAGGAGCCTTTTCTTCTCCCGACTGAACAATTCCAACTCTCTCAACCTGTCTTCATAGGAGAGATACCTCAGCCCTCTGATCATCTTCTTGTCCCCCCTCCAGACTTGCTCCAATAGATGCTGATCTAATGTTATAGTTTTTTGGTGTTGGGTTTGGTTTTTTTTGTATTTTTGATGTAAACATAATTTTAGAAGTATTTTTTTTCACCATTGTCAATAACAAGAGGATATGTGATATATGATACCTGATTATATTAACATTTACATCACGTCATGTAAAAGATGCTAATATTAACTGCATTTGATACAATATCTTGATGAATCAAGTAATTTTAGAAGGTGTAATTTATTTTACAAACTCAGTACATAGAGCACAGTGCCAGAGGCTCTCCATGACAGTAAGGTCTTATTATCCTGTGACAACAGCTCCAGTAGTACCATTACTATTAGAACAGAAAGATATAAAGTAGAAGAAATTAGAGGTTTTGGCAACCATCTAACCTTTTTAGATATAAGAAATCCCAGTATTATGCAACAAAGAGGAGAATTTTACCACGGCTGTAGGGAATGTAAATTGCTAGACTTTAAGAATAACATTAACTATCTAGTCATACTACTAACTGGTATACATCTAAGACAAATAATTAAAAATCAGTAGCAAGTTTAATCCCACCTCTTTCCCCCTTTTTGTTTCACAAGAAAACCACCAAACCAAAACCTAATGAGAGTTATGGAAATTGTGTTACCCAGAAGTTCAGTTTAGGATATTATATCTGTAACATTCATGGATCGAAATGGATCATTCTATTTCCAGACTGAATGGCAAAATGACTATAACTGATGCAAAAATGCATTTTCTTATCCATTTTTAAAGAATCCAGCTAGTATTAGATATTGTAAGGTATAATAATGTGATTCAAAATTCAAGTTCCATTTCCATCCAAAGGTGCAGGAGGATACACACATCTTTGCACTTAGACAAGAAACTCTAGTGCAAACACACTGTGACCACGACCAGTGCCCTTGGATGCAAATGGAACTTCAATTCTGGGTAACACAATTTCCACCTTGCAAGTGCAGTTGAACTGGATAATAACATGAACAAACACACAAACAAAACACAAAAGAGGCTACAGATAAAGAAATCCAAATCCATTCTGGGAAGAAAGAAAACAACAACTCTTAGTGACCTGTTGACTCTGTAAGGACAGACAGGCAGAAACCGCATAGCAGGTAGTGATTAAAAGTTATGAAAAAATGAGGCACATAATGAACTGAAGGAACTGAGAATTTTCAATAGCCAGCACCATCACACAAAAGAAGTGAATACACATTACTTATGATGGAACCAGTCAATCCAGTCTTTTGGGACAGAGCTGTTTGCCATGTGTAGCATTAAGAATGGCTTCTAGAATACTAAGGTTGTTGAGCTCCAGCCCTCTGATAGGTTTTGCTAAATATTTGGCAGATGTGAATGTCCATGGATATCCAGTGTGAACTGCTGTATGTAGTAGAGGAAGCTGTAGACCATAAACCACAATTCTTTACATCCTTATTACAAAAGAAGGATGTTTTGAGGAAGATGCAATTTGGGACCATAAAATGAGATTAAAAAAAAATAAATCATGAACATATACTATTGTGTTAGTATATTACTTTTAAGTGCACATAACCCAAAAGGGTTGAAACTAACAGTGGCTTTTTCATGTGACAAAAAAGTAAAACCCATGAAAATGAAATTGGGAATAACAGTCTAACAAAATTTTGCCATGGAAGTCTGCTGTCCCCCTACATACCAGGTGAAGGTTATTTGGAAAGCTGCTAGACAAAATGAGGTACTATAAAATAACAATTCTATATTGGCCAGACTATGTTATCACTGCTAGGCAAGATGTTAGTTTTCAGTGTAAGGCAGGTTT
The DNA here is from genome assembly GCA_025769975.1 of Gallinago jamesoni. Lineage (NCBI taxonomy): Eukaryota > Metazoa > Chordata > Aves > Charadriiformes > Scolopacidae > Gallinago > Gallinago jamesoni. The sequence goes on along the minus strand of JAOQGH010000019.1, from coordinate 32,567,114 downwards.
TGTCTGACAGGGAAACAGAACTCATCACAACATATATCAGTTGTGACATGATGAGAAGGACATACACTCAACATGCCAGGGACTGAGGCATGAGGATTGAACCAAGAACATGCTGGTTTCATGAGCTGGGTGTCCAAGAAAGAATGTATGTGGATAAGGATAGAGACAGAAGGCACTTTACAACCCCAGAGAAGCCTTTCCTAATAAAAGGCTGGAAAGCAAATTATTGCAGATGGAGGGGGGCAGGGGGAAGATAAGTGGAAAACTGCAAGGAACTATGACATGATTGTGAATTGATACCCTTTTTTTGCTAGCTGATCTTTTGGTAAGACACTCATCAAGAAGGTTTAACCAAAACCCATCAGCTTGTTTTTTAAAGTAAAGCATTTCTGGCTTTTTGAGGGAGAACTATAGAACAGTTTAAGTCACTCAGTGCCAAGTGACATCTTGGGGATCGTAGTGAAGCCCATATGCTTCCATTGCAGGAAGCATACAGCTGAAAAAAAAAATGTGGTTCTCTATTCCATGGAGATAAATCTACAAACTTAAGGAAATAAAAAGGTAGATAAGAAGCAGAAACAATTGAGAGAATGTCAAGAAAAAGAGGTTGTTATAACATGGGAGACAAAGCCTCCTGTATACAGAAAAACATGTCCAGCTTCAACTACCATATAGTTGTATGAAGCAGCAATGCGGATGGAAAGCTCCAATTTATATTTTCCATTTCCAGATGGAAAGAGCCAATTTATAATGGAATTCCCACTGAATTTATTAACCAGAGGTTAGGGGTAACAATAAAAATAGAGCATGGAAGAGAAGCACAGTGACAGAGAGAAAGAATGAGTAAGAATAGACCTGAAAAGACAGGAACAATAAGGCCAGGACCAAGACAGTTTGGACTACACTCATTAAATGACCACATACAGGGAAAACAGGAGAAATAAAATCAGAAAAAAAACCACAGAGCATTCTCAAGACTGTCCAAGAAAAGGATGTCAGGAAAAAATGAGTTTCTCCATCACAGTAGCAAAAATACAAACAAGAAAGCTCCTAGCAACTCAAAAACCTGATTTTGAGACTGTTTTCTTTTTATTATTTCTGACTTTATTCCATTCATTCCAGCTTTCAAGTCTCTGGCAATGGAAATATCCATCAGGAATTCAGGCAGGATTCCACCTGAACTTTTGCTTCAACTACAAGAAGGAAGTCCAGAGGAACTATGGGCTGGTCAACCACAATCCCTGGAAAGGGGATGGAACAACTAATCCTGGAATCGCTTTCCAGAAACGTGAAGGACAAAAAAGACATCAATAACTAGCCAGCATGGATTTATCAAAGAGAAATTATGTTTGATCTACCTGATAACCTTCTAGTACGAAATGACTGGTCTGGTAGGTGAGGCGAGAGTAATGGATTTGTCTACCTAGTGCTCAGTAAGGTTTTCAACACCATCTCCTATAACAGTCTCTTAGAGAACCTGATGAACCTCACCTAGCCAGGCTCTTTCAGTAGTATCTAATGATAAGACAAGATACAAAGGTCACAAACTGAAACACAAGAGGATTTGCCTGAACATACAGCAAAATCTTTTTACTGTGAGCATGACTGAGCACTGAAAAAACTTGCCCAGAGAGGCCGGGGAGTCTTTCTCCTTGGAAATGCCCAAAAGCTGTCTGGACTTTGTCTTGGGCAACCAGGATCCAGGTGGTACCACTTGAGTAGGGGGCTTGGACAGGTCTCCAGAAGTCCCTTCTAACCTCCACCATTCTGCTATCCATCAAAAGGTTCAAAGACAATGTTTTAGACCTGATGAACTTGCAGTTTCCAGTAAGCCTTTTCACTGGATAAAATTCTTCCTAGACTCAATAACAGACCAAATTAGGCTAGCAGTAAAAGTCAGACCTCCTTGGACAGTTGCATACTTCAAAGTTCTATTCCCAATATATGCTAGCAAAACAATAAAAATTTTGCTAGCCCCCTCCCCCTTCCCCCCCCCCCCAAAAAAAAATGTAAAAGAGACATGTATTGAAGAAGTAAAAAGCTGTAAAAAAAAAAAAAGGTTGGTAGAGAGAAAAGATGGCAATTTGCATGGAAGTTGGGAGAGAAAGGAACAGAATTTAGAGGAAAAGCCTTTGGAGATGGTCATACAAAATAACTCCATAGTCTGAATGCTGTCTGAAATTACAGCATCTCTGGAAATACTTTAACAAGGAACCTTGTTTTAGAAACACAAAGACACTTCCTTTTTATTAGGAAAGTCACAAGGTACATTAAACAAGCTGGGTTGTAGACAGGTGTGAGACAGTGGGGAGGTCATTAAATGTGGGAAACCCAATATGTGACACATGGCAGCCCTGACAATGCCTACTGCCTTTCTGAAACAGAAGAGGAGATAGAGACAACCCAAACCAGTTTCATTGCTTAACATTTGGTCTTCAGGGTTAGATGGTAAAGAGGACAGTGAAGTATCCATTAGTGTTAGTCAGAACTTTTAAGTGGTTTTGTCACTACAACTGTCAAATTATTACAATTGAATTATGTATTAATATTTACTAATCTCCTGAGAAAAGTCATTGTTTGAAAATCTACAAATAGACGCGTCAGTTGACTATATGACCATTTTACTTAACAATTTAGGAGGATATATAAAATGGCTTGCCAATTGAGAAAAAAGAAGTAGTGTTTTTATATGTTGAAGTGAACACTTCTGGTTTGGGCCATTGGGCTTGTTTTTAGGACATGACTCACAGACTTAGTATGCTATTTTCATTTTCCTCACAAACACATACTTAGATTACATTTTCTTCTTTGCATTTATAGAGCTGACACTGCTTTTGCAAGCTTGTTGTCAAATCTCTGGGGTCAATTTTGTAAGATTCCTCATTCTAAATCCAGGTTGCAAAATTTCACCATTTAAAGCTAAGCCATTATAACAAAAGGTAATGGTCAATTTTTTTTCAAAGTAAGCGGGTTGTGTGGCCTAAATTTCATTTTTAGAAACAGTCAAAACACATATCTTAAAATATCACTACTAGTACACAAAATATACACTTTCTTAGTGTATTAAAAATAAAAAGTTTTGGCTGTTGTGAACTTTCCTGTTCTGCCCTTTTCATACCCTCAGTGACTACATTGGTTTGGTAGAAGATGGTAAGGGGACATAGTTAGAGACAGCTCACCTGAACTGGCCATGTGGAATGAAATGAAAGCTCAAATAAAGGAGGAGAAAGGGGTGCATTCATGGTTATGGAAATTTTCTTGCCAAACAACTATTACACAAGATGACACTCTGCTTTCCAGGAAATGGTTAAGCACCTGACTTTATGGGAAGTAGTGAAAGAATTCATCTTTCTGATTTGCTTGTATGTGCAGCTGTTGCTTTAGCTATTAAACTGTTACCACCTCAGTTCCTGAATCTCATCACATTCCATTTTCTCCCTGTTCCACAGGAGACAGGGGTGAGCAAGTGACTAATCACAGAGTCAGAGAAACAGAATGGTTTGGGTCAGAAGGGACCTTAAAGATCATTGAGTTCCAACCCCACTGCCATGGGTTAGGAGACCTCCCACTAGACCAAGTTGCTCAAAACCCTCATCCAGCCTAGTCTTGAACACCTCCAGGGGTGATGAGGCATCCACAACTTCTCTGGGCAACCTGTTCCAGTGCCTCATCACCCTCACAGTAAAGAATTTCATTCTAGTATCTAATCTAAATCTCCCCTCTTTCAATTTAAAACCTTACCCCTCATCCTATCACTGTGTTCCCTGATAAAGAATCCCTCCTTATCTCTCCAGTAGGCTCCCTGTAGGTGTTGGAAGGCTGCTATAATGTCTCTGTGGAGCCTTCTCTTCTCCAGACTGAACAACTTAAACTCTCTCAGCATTTCCTTATAGGATTAACTTTGGGTATTAGGAAAAATTTCTTCACTGAAAGGGTTATGAGGCATTGGAATGGACTGCCCAGGGAAATGGTTAAGGCACCATCCCTGGAGATATTCAGAAGACGAATTGCCATGGTGCTCAGGAATATGGCTTAGTGTTGGTGTGTGTGTTTTGTTTGGAGGTGTGTGGTTTTGTTGGGTTTTTTTAGGGGAGATTTGTTGGGGATTTTTTTATTATTATTTGGTGTTGGTTTTTTTTTTTTTTTATTTGCTAGTTTTTTTTAATGGTTGGACTAGATGATCTTAAAGGTGCCTTCCAACCTAGGTGGATCTGTGATTCTGAGACGTGGTCTACCACTCTTATCATCTTTGTGGCCCTTCACTGCACGTGTTCCAACAGATCTGTTTTTCCAGTGCTGAGGACTCCAGAGCTGGACGCAGTACTGCAGGAGGGTTCTCACAAGAGTGGAATTGAGGGCCAGAAACACCTCTCTCCACCTGCTGGCCACACTTCTTTTGACGCAGCCCAGGATGCAGTTGTCTTTCTGGGCTGCAACCCACGCTGCCAGCTCATATTGAGCTTCTCATCCCCCAAAACCTCCAAGTCCCTCTCCTCAGGACCGCATTCAACTCATTCTCTGCCCAAGGAGACTGTGGGCTCTTGGCTGTTGGACAGGTCAAGCTAACACAGAGGCTTTCATATTCTTACTGCTTGTCTCCTCGTCAGCCTGTGCTCTTTTTGACTTCCTCTGTGTTTACTAATCTCTGTTCACTAATGTTGAGGTTTGTTGACATACATACATCAGGGAATTAACAGTCTTAACACTCATATTCTAAAACAGCTGTGAGAATACAGTGCCACGGAGCTGATGGTGTAGAGTCAGTACAGGTGATGGTGGTCTCTGATGAGGCCTCTTTTTAATCTAATCAGGCTTAAAGGCTCTTTGACAAGAGAAATTGTAACTGATAAACTGGTTTTCTTATCCATCTTTCTTTGGTATGAGTGGGGTTTTGTTATTTTGCTCCCAGTATTGCTTATCTTCTTTTTGGTTTTGCCAGTCATCCTTCTTTGCCTCAAGCAGGACATCTGCCTGTAAACAGTGCTTTGTCCCTTATCTGCTGCACGGCCTATCAACTTTTTCTTACTTCAATGTACAACTGCACCCATCCTGGTTTGCCCCTATGGTGCTCACCTTGCTCACACATTTATGTAACATCACTATATACTGTGCCTGGTTATTTTGTGACAGTGTAACAAAGTAATTATGTAACATTTTCAGATACATTGTTTGTAAACACTTAATGCACTGAAAGTTCAAGGTAAACTAATATTGTTATCTATATCCAAATTAGAGTGCTTTTCATTTATCACAGGCCTCTGTTTTGGTTGTAGTGGTTTAAATCACCTCTGGGAAGTGGAGAAATCTCAAATATACATTAGTTCCTTCAGTTTTATGAAATAGCCTTCTGGGTGGATTACAGAGACCCAAGGCATTCACTCTAAATGAGAGAATTTTCGGTGTGTTCAGATACATTATTAAGGACTCTATGAGAATTTGGTTGGTAGCTAGACATTGTTCACTGAAGCTCGAGGAAGCTAGTTTTCATATGTTATGCTATTCACAGAACTATTTGTTTGATTTTCTGTCATTTTGAGTGGGTTTTTTCCCCTTTTTTGTTCATTACTGCAAATAAACACAGGTTTTCAATGAGATTTTGTTCTCTCTTCAGAAAATTCAAATTTCATTTAAAATTCAAGATTACACCTTTGTAGTCCGTGTCATACTGCATATGGTACTATCAAATTTCATTTGTTAACAGGGTCACTGTTCATAGAGTATTTTCATCTCAACTCTGCTGTACATTTTTAATGTACTCATTAAATGATGTTTTCATCTGTATGTTTTATTGCCTCTCTTCACTCCTATTTGTACCTAATAGATGAAACATGAGTTCTCATGTGCATTTTACATACAAGCCTTTTTTATTGTTAACTAGCTATATTTCTGATGACTCTGTATTCACTATTTTCTGTCTGTGAGCAACGTCTATCTTATAACGGAAGTTCACCTCCTGAATATTTGATTTAATCTCTACTGTTTGGAAGAACTTTTTATAAGTCAGTTTTCTGAAATAAAAACAAAGAGCTCTGGAGACATGATACATGACAAAAAGAGGGAAAAAAACCCTTGGGTTTTCCAGATTAAAAAAAAAAAAAAAAAAAAAAAAAGGATAACATCGTTTAGGATGAAGAACAATCACCAACAGGGAGCAATGAATAAAAGGCTACCAAAGAGGCTGAAGAAGCTAGAGGTTACCAGATTTCATGAGACAGAAGGGATTCATCTGACATAACTGAAAGGACAGTGATGTGATTGCAAGTCCACTACCATTCACAAAATGTCATGGTAACGGAGAGGTACTTGACAACCAGAAAAAAATTAGTCCAACATACATCCTTGGTTTCTCTAGAGAGATAAAGTCCAGCCAGACTCACTTTTCTACTGAAAAAGATCATGGAAAATAACCTATTTTCAAAAACATCCAAGATGCGAAGTAAGAAAGGGTAGCACTGATTTACACCGTTACGATCATGAGGACAGGAATGCAGCAATAGAAGAGGGCATTGAGGAAGCTGTGCACTCTCCATCCTTGGAAGCTTTCAAGATAAAGGCCTATGCATGTTAAATTTTAAATTTTAAATGAGTGAAAAATCTATATTCTTTTTCACTCTACTTTTAAAATTTGATGTAATGCTTTAATAGAATGTGCAGTTATACTTCATCTTATAAACTTCTGTAAAACCAAGGAAATGTCTCTTGCCGAGTTCCAAGCATTTGTGATGTATATACACTACATGGTTAACATGAAACAGACAGAATACTACTATTTATAGACTGATATTGTTCATCCAACATATTGAAACTCTTGTTACACAAACAAAAGGCCCAGATGGGAGGGAATTATTTCTCAAGACAGACTATAATAACTTGATTCTTGAAAAAAGAGAAAAAACTTTCTTCTTGACATCTTAACAATTTAAAAAATAGTATCTTCATGTTAAGAAGTTTTATTATATATTCAAAGTACAACGTTGAATAGTTCAGCAGAATATTTTATTTAAATGTCAAATTTTTAAGCCAAATAATCTCTGTTATTTTTTATTTCAGTCATGATCATCTTCTACAAATTCTACAAACAAGACTCCAAATGTGACCTTCCTGAGGCTGACAAGTGAGCTTACAGTTATATATGCCGGATGTTGAAATAAGAACACCACTCCAAGGTTGAAAGTTAAAGTTTTTCTGACTATTTTTTCAGAATTTTCAGTTCAGTACCAAATATGCCATCCAGCAAAATAATACCATGAGCAGTCATAGATGAAGGCATTACTCCTTCATTATATAAAGCAAAAATTCACCCTCCTGCTGCATGCCTGTTTTCTTTTAAGGTTTTTCTTCATTGATAGAGCTGAAGTTACATATGGATAAATATTTTCTATTCCCTCCTTTTTATTTTCTGCTGTCAAAGACACATCCAACACAAAATACAACACATAAATAGAGGAATAACAATAATAAAAGAATGACAATACTATGTAAACATATTTTTATAGGCAAATAGTTAAAAAAGAGTCTTTAAATAAAATACTGCTTCATTGACTTCTGATATTGACCTAGTACATCAATGAATTTGTATACAACTACAACCAGCTCTGCCACGTTTAATTCAGTCCAAGACCAAATAAAGGGAAATCTATTTCACTGTGGAAGTCAAAATAATAAACAAGAAAAGGAGTGCCTAGTTCTGTGTTGTGCTTTATCCTTCTAGCACACATAATCTGCAACACTCATGCTTCAGGTTTTTGCTTCTTTTTCTTTAATTTGAAATTTCCAGAAATACTGGTCATCTCATGTACATAGTCTCTAAATTCTCATTTGTGTTATTGCTAAAGGTATAAAGTAAGTATGCAACATAAAATTTACAAAGTATGGAGTATGAGGGTTGCAGCTTAGCAATTTAAATTCACATATTGTAGTCCTACTGTCCCCAGGAGGCCTAGGCCACTTTACCTTGTTTCTGTAATGAGAATATACTGACACATTTTCATTACTAGATCAAAGGAATGGGGCATTACACAAACCAAGTTGCAAATAAAATATCAAATTTGGCTGGAGTATACACATTCATTCTAATCAATTATCATCTTGTTTTTCAGAAATAAATATAAGAAAATGAAAAGGGAGACAGAGGACCTGAAATTAATACAGTTTGTGAAATATGGCTTAAAGTATGTTCATTTATATACAGTTGACTGGAATGAGTGAAACAGATTTTATAATTAGAACACCTTTTGAAAATGTCTACTCAATACTTAGAGTACTTTTCAAAAAGAATGTTCAACTCACATTTACTGTATATTGAAACAAACTACATGCTAAAATTGTTATTTTATGTTGAAATATATATTATTCATATCTATGAACTTCCACTTACTGAAAAAAAAACAATAACCAAGAAACAAGGAAAGAAATCCAAACTTACTAAATTATTAGCCTAGTTTTTATTTCTTAAGGCTGGTGAAAAAGTCTTTTTTGAGCTGATTGAGTCTGTGGATTGCTTTCATTTGGTAATGTTATGCAAAGTCAATTGGGGGCAGATAATTTGATTAATGCTCATTACTATTGTCATAGGCTGTGACACATCACATGAACTCTTTATTAGTAAGCAGCAAGAAACAAATTTGTGAGATCAGCCAGTGTCAATAGAAGTTAATCAGTTTTCATGTATTCACAAGCTAAACCTTCTCTGCCTTTAGGACATGACCTCAAAGAAATCACTTATGTGGAATCATACTGAGGGAAGCAAGGACACAGTAAATGGCTTTCTTCATTCTCTTGATTATAATAGTCTAACAGCTTAAATGAGATTATTATATTGATCCCTAGGAGGAATACTCACATAACCCATAGAAGAGATTTTTTTATCTCTTCTAGAAATCAAACCGTAAAATCCAATACGAGTTGGAAAGAACCCAAATAAGCCAGCAAAACCTTACAGTTGGCTACTTTTACTGTTCCATGGTTATCAAAGTAATCTCATAGTGAATAATTTTATATAAATTATAAAACTGATGCAATTTTCTTAAACACAGAATGGCATCTTTATTGTTTGAATTAAATTTTACCATCACACTAAGAGAATGCATCCACATGAAGGAGACAGTTCAAAGCACGTTTTATGTTATATATATGTGTTAGCCAAGGTTGAGTGCTGTGGCCTAGATAAAGGGATGAGTCTAGTAGAAAGAGGCAAAAAAAAATGCTCCAGAACTAACAAAAGTTTATCAACACTTGTACTAGAACCAAATAATGAACTGAGCCTTTTATTTCATTGACTGTTAAAAAAAAAAAATCTGAAAAATTATGTCATAAAAAATTACCGATGTTAGCAACTCTTCAGTCCACAGTACTTTCTTCTATAGTGCTCCAGCCCAAAGACATAAAATGCTGTGTTCCTGAGCAGAGGGAGGAAGAGGAAGGGTGGAGTGGGAATAGGAAGACATGAGTATGGGCAGGTCTGTGTTGGTTCCCACCACTATGGATAAAAAAAGGTAGCTGCTAATTAATATAATTTGTGTATGGAAGAAAGAACAGAGTTCACATACACTAATTAACTTTTCAGTGGATTTCTGGGTGCAACTTGCCAGGTTTCAAAACCAAACTGTAAGTACACCTTAATGAATAAGTTATTGTTCCAAGTTTCATTAAAGACTTATAGTTGTTATTCTGCATATGACTAACTATCCAGAACAACTTTGAAAGATCCATAAACCACAAACAAGGTGGAATGAATCTCAAAAAGGAGAGAAATGTCCCATCTAAGGAACGAACTAGGTGCATTTCCAAAAAAAACCCAAAAACAACAACATCTAGATCATACCAAAAGGGTAGACCATAAATTTAGTTTTGCTGCTTTACTCTGTTGGCTACTTTTTAAGAATGCACCACAATGAAAATCATTTATAACAAGAAAGGTCCCATAACAACATAGCAAAGACACGGGGGCTCCAACTTAATATTACAGAACACTTACCCTGTGGGCGATTGCTAGTAACTGAGGAAGATAATAACTGCTCAGCTACTCTGAAATAATTTACTCATAAAAGAATCTTCATTAAAATAACATTAAGGAGTATTTTCAATGTGGTGTACAGGGATTTAGCTGCATGATTCCTTTTAATATTAATGGGAATTGTGTGGCTAAACCCACACACGCTGCAATGAAAATCTGCACTTATGGTTTTAACAAAAATCCATAAAAGGAAACAAATTCAGGTGAAGAATTCGCTCTGTTGTGCCCTGATACTGCTAATAATACAGTACGTAAGATTAGTGCATAACAATTGTAATGTCTGTAATAAACATGCTGTTGCACCTAAGCTCTTAATAAAAGAAGTTAAGGAGAGAAGGCAAGGCTTACCTCTGTGGTAAAGCAGTGATTAAATAGAAAAGACAAATGTGGATGGAAATTTATAATTCTTCAATCTGAATTGTTCATGTAGTAGGCTGCAGAACAAATGTCTTGGAGAGCCATAAAATAATTATTGCGTACTCCAAAGGAGAGGAAGTTGAAAATATCAATAGCAAGACAAATTATGACATTTGGTGGAAAAAGCCCTTTTGGTCAGACAGAAATTAGAAACACTATCTAATGAGAATTTTCATGTAACCCTAGGAGGCCATCTGGAAGCTGACTCAAAAAACATGGGACCCATTGGCAAGGCCAGTTTGCTTTTATTCTTCTCATTTATGCTACCCTAGACTGGCATAAAGACAACTAATTGGGACAGTGTGATACAAACTTCTTATCACAAAGCTAGACAATAATTTGGTTAAAAAAAAAAAAAATGGCTATGCAGTGACAACAAAGGAAGAGCTATATTTGAACTTTGTCCAGACCAATAATGTACAGATTGGCAAACAGGGAGATGAAAAATGAACAGGTCCCATAAAGACAAATTTTTAATCCATGTTAGGTGGTAACTGGTGCTTTAATCCTCATAGTTAATATAAGAGTTACTTGTTCTCTGGTTTATTTCATCTGCACCTTCATGTTTTGTTTTGTGAGCAGAGGTTTTGGGGTTTTTTGAGGATGTATGAAAGATTGTGTTGAGGCTTAAAAAAATCAGTAAAAGCCAACTATTTATAAAAAGAATGCCCTAAAACAGTATTTGGGTCCAGTTTTATCAGATAAAGCATACCCTTAATTGGAGTCATTGGAATTTGAAAACATGAAAATGATAAAGCAAAAGATTTTCAATTACAATCAAGCTTGTAAGAACCCCTCTATTACTAGGAGGCAGCAATGTGAAGAGGTAGCTCTGAATATAAAGCTTTTATTGTACCTTTTATTTTTGAAAGAGTGTTATGAGAGCTTAACATTACTTTTAAATGATTGACACAATAAGTGTTCCGTTTTAATTGGCACTTTTGTGATTTATCACTATATCATGTGGGGAACACCGTATTAGGCCATTTGTAAGTGAATAGCAGGCTACTGAACATCTGACAATACTTGAAGACTTCTATTGAAGGCTCCTATTAAGAAGAGATACCTACTAAGAGAGTTCACATCCCCTTTTGATCTAACTACTGAATTGGACCAAATTACATCCTTCCCTTCTGAGCAGAAATATAATCCTTGCCATACCAGTTGCCCCTGGTGCTATCACACTGCCTTGTTTTCCTGTTCTGCAAATGCATGAAAATATGACTTCAGTTTCTAAACTGAGACAACCAGAAAGCCTAATCCTACTGAAAGTAATTGCCTTGATCATCTCAGCTTGTTACTTCCACCCTAATCAGAACCATCTTCTCAGTCCTCACCAGTACCATAATACCTGAGGAAAATAAGAAGATTTATCAAACCTTGGTTTTAGATCAAGGGCAGAGTTTCCTGGTACTGAGGTTTGAAAATGTATTAAGCTGCTGCCACTGACTGTGCCGTGGCTGTCATACAGAATGCATTTCCTTCTAAAAGCTGTTCAGTCAAAGCCTGAGGAAGCAAGAATCAAAGAGAGCCTCTACATATTAGTTCCAGCCCCCAAAGCCCTTCTTTAGTTATTGGTCTGTTTACTAGCCCACATTCAGGTTTACTAGCCCACATTAACTAAAGTCTAATCGTTCCCAGCATCAACTGAATTACTCCATTTTAAAAAACTGCATTGTTCAAAACCTTTCTAATCTGCATCAGATAGTGCTATTTCAGGATTTTTTGTTTCTAATTTAAGAAAAGCAATCAATCTTGACATATTGTGCTACATACAGACTTACCTTAGTATTTTGTTCTGGCCCAACTGATTTCTTTTCAACTCCTACTGCATACTCCAACTGCATATTTTACATCGGCAACTGTTACTCTATGTACCATCTGTCTTTATCTAGGTACACAGATGCGCTGTTGCTGTGTAAAGGTTAGAGAGCAGTTTAACCTTTCCCCTTCTTAAAAATTATAATAATAATGCATTGAAACAAGTCAACATCTAATATGTAATTTGTTTCAAGTGCATTTTTGTAGGCTTTTCTTGTTCTAAAAACTGTGGTTTTAATTAAAAAAAAAAAAAAATCCCACCCAAAATAAAAAAAAAAATCTATACTGCATAGCTAGAAATTGCATAAACTGCAAACTAATTCCATATCAGAAAGAAAATCTAAGACTATTTATAATGTAATGTTTTATCCAATGATAAATGATAATGGTAATTTATCCAATTACCAATGATGATGGTAATGTTATGATCTGGGGCATTTGAAGGTTGTTGTCTATATACTTATTTTCAGTTTAGTGCCAGTAAGCGATTCCATCAAGAAACAGAGGTTTAATAAAAAATAAACTCCATGAATGGTGTCTTGCCAAAAAAGTGAATATAAGAGTATCTTAGAATAGATGCAGGCTAATGCAGTTCTTTCCAAAATTATTTCTCATCTCTATGTACAGATATGTGTATACATACACATAACATCTAGAAAGATGGAATTGAAGGTAACTTTACCATAAATAACTGGGAAAGAAGTGTGTTACAGAAATAGGAAAAACTATGTACACATTTTAGTAAAGGCGTACCCATGATACCACAATATGGATACTATATACAGTCTCTTCGTCACACTGTTTTCAAACTCAATTGCAACAAAGAAAAACAGGTATGAAACTCCCAAAACCAAATGTATGGATTATAATTTATTTTAAGTTATTGTAAGTAACTAAAGCATGTTTAGAGTTCTGGAAAGTCTTACCTCTACTATTCCTATTGTATAAGTGAAGAAAATTGAGATGGACACTTACCTAATATAAAATCATAACTTTCCTTGTTAAAACAGAAGTCACTTTTCATACCAAATAGTCATTTTTCATTTAGCTATATTCAGAGTTATAAAAATCTAAAGGTGTTTTCAGGTGTTTGCAACTCTGTAGTTCTGGGCTTCAAAAAAGTAATTGTATAGATACACAGGAAAATGCACTCGTATACAAGTATACCAGATGTACTTGCATACACCTGTACTTCTACCCAGATGGGGTGTCTTTATCTTAAAAACAGATTTATAAACATTTGGCAGGAAGAAATTATGATACTTTAACCATTTGTAAAAATGGCTGTATTGTTTAACACCACAGTATTTCAGACACAGAAGCATAGTGGGTTGCAGGAAAACAAAATCTCCTCAAATATCATGGCCAAGGAATAACAAGATCTCTGTTCCCCTCCTGATAAAGTAAAACTATATAAGCTGTGGATGCATTGGAGGAAAAAAAATCAAAAACTATAGACTAACCCACAACATATAATTCTGATATTATTCAATGCAAATTTATCTGAATTTGAAGAGTTAAGAGCAAACCACAAGGATATTTTTCTACTGAACTTGAATACCAGATTTGACCTCTAATTCAGATCTGCAGTAATGCTCATAACACTGGGTCATTTTTCCAGACTCTATGCACTTAAGACATGTCTGTGCATGAATGCACATGCATAGAGTTTCTCTATATACAGAGAGTTTCTCTAAAAATGCTGTATGACTAAATGCCTTCCCAAAGACACATAAATCTTGAAGTAAAATATTTGCGAATGCACATTTCTACACATTGTCTCCCCATTAGCTTTAATATGGAGAAAAAAAAATATGATCGGTAATGTATTTCTCCTTTGCTGAGAAACATTCCTGGACAAAATATTAAGGAGCTGGACTTGTCACATCTGTGTCCCTAAGTGCACTCCAAAAACCAAGAAAGCATGTTTCAGGACAAAGTACATACAGAAAGACAAAAACAGAGCTGTAGTAAAACAAGTATCTATCACTCCAGTTGAATCAAATGTACATTAATGTGGTCCAAATCAATATGAAAAGTAGATATTATTTATGTAGAGGAATTCTCGTATGCTTAAATTCTTCTAAAAATTATATAAAATCTAAATAATAAATGGCAGGGCTCAAGCAGTTATATATATGTTCCAATGTACTTGGTGATAGTGGAACTTCTGTAATATTTTGCAGTTTTATCTTATGTTATGGAAGTGAGAGAGCAGATTCTATGAAGACAGGACAAAGTACAAAACAAGATAAACAGTGTCTTATCTAGGGTCTCCCTTTGGGCTTTTTTTTTTCCCCTTGGATTTGTTTTATTTATTTTTTTTATTATTTTTCTGTTCTATTCCATTCCATCCCATTCCATTCCATTCTGTTTTCTAGTCTTACTTAATTTCAGGTTTTCATTTTAATAAATGTAAAAATTGATTGAATCTAGAAAATAATCTTTCTCTAAATGAAATACCTCTTCTAAAGATAAACATTTATAGCTGGCATGGGTAAAGGTGTAAGTATGTGAACACATGCACAAATATCATTAAAGTGTCACATTATTTGATTTAAATATGCAAACATATTAATAGTACAGCTAATATTGTATGGTATTTGACAATGTATTGTCATAATACTGGCTTTCCAAACTGCAAGGTCCGCTAGCAGTCTTAATTGTTATGTGTTGCGTAACTCAATTTCTTTCTTCTTCCATCTAGGAAATAAAGACAAAACCATACAGTGCAGAAGGGGAGATAAAAAGATAATATGTGAAGTTTGAGTTAAGTCATGCAGTTATTCCTTTAGCAGATTTGACTGAATACTGCCTCAACCCATGAAGCTCTTATGGTGGTCCAAAAAAACATTTTTTTTCATAATGTGTTCTTCTTCTCACCCGCTGATGACTTTCAGCTCAACCTAACTCCCCTTCTGTTGTCCCAGCAATTTGATTCTCCAGTGGGCTGTGCTGTCTGGTTTCTCACATTTCTTGCCTGATTGTCTCTTTTTTCTGTGCCAGTCACAGTACTGCTCCTGCATTTGCTCCCTCTCCCCCTTCCACACACACCCTCGCTCTAGGCCTCCTACTGCTGAAAAGTGAATAGCAAGACAAGCAGCAGTGGTTCCCTTTTTTTTCCATAGGAAGCCTTTCTCTTCCTCACCCCTATCTTTCACATCAAATTAATACAAGCCTGACAGAAGAACATGTTATAAAGAGACACAGGGCAAGTAGCTTTTTGTTCTCCAGGAAAAACTAGAAATGTGCAGAACCTCCACACTGTATAAAATTATAATACCTAACCTGTTATACTAGCAGTCCCTCATACTTAAGCCAGTGAATTCTCAATAAGAAATTGAATATTCCGGTCTTAATCTTGCTTACATTACTCAATACTACATCTATCACAGAATCACAGAATATTCATGGTTAAAAGGGACCTTTGGTATCATCCAGTCAAACCAAAAAAAAAAAAAAAAACCCCGAATCACCAACAAACGCACCCACCACACCCACCCACAAACAGACAAAACCCAACAATCTTGGGCACTAGAGCATGCCCTGAAGTGCCACATCTACAGGCTTCTTAAATACCTCCAGGGATGGTGACTCCACCACCTCCCTGGGCAGGCTGTTCCTGTGCCTGACCACTCTCTCAGTAAAGTAATTCTTCCTAATATCTAATCTAAACCTCCCCTGTCGGAACTTTAGACCATTTTCTCTGGACCTGTCATTATTCACTTGAGAGAACAGGCCAATACCCACCTCTCAACAACACAGAATATGAAATCAGAGCAAAATGATTACTATTGCACAGGAAGAAGAAAAAAAAATGAAGTCCATGAAAAAGCACAACTTTAAAAAAATAGAGCACTGCATTACGTCATAGATTAAAAATATCTTTACAGATAAAGAAGACAAAGGTAGTTCTAGCAGATAGAATTTTATCTCTATTTCTTAACTTTTGGAGGTTTGCTCACTATTTGTATGCTAATACATGATTGCAAGAAGTCTATACATTCAGTATTGAAGGCAACTTGGAAACAACATTGCTTCATTTGGGATGCAGTTGATATTTACAGAGGATATTTTAAATCTACCTATTCCTAATATTCTGCACTACAGTTTGAGTCCATCTTGTGATATTTACTCTCATTTTGTATTTCACACTTTCTTTTTTTTTTTTTCTTATTCTTTTTTCCTGAAAAAGTATGAATTAGTTTCACTGCTCAGCTGCTGAAAACACTGAAAGAAGCTCTGTTGTCACTAGTATCATTTGCATTGCAGGACAACCTAGAGGACCCCAAGATTGTACATTATAAGATATATAAATTCAAAAGCATAATCACAACAAAAACTTGAAACAAAGGGAAAAAATCCCAGAGAATGTTCCAAGAAAAATGTTCCAACAGCGCATTTATTCATATTTAAGTAGGACATAAGAATGGTAACAATATTTGCCAATGACTTCAAGAGTCACTGCCATGGACACTCTATAAGTGGAAGAAAAAGTTTAAATTTGTATTTCTTATGCAAAGTTACGTATTGATATCAGACAATATTGTGTTGAATAGAGCTGCTGTATAAGATTCTTAGAACATTCAGCAGAAAGCATAGCAGAATTATTAATGGCTACAGTTTAGTAATAGACATGTTAAGAAAGCCATCTAGAAGTATTTCTTGAAATTCACTGGTAGTTTTTATTACTAAGGTGTGGAAAACAACATTCACTTCATATTTTAGAATTGTGGGAATAGTTCAAACTATTACAATTCCTTTGGGGAAAAAAAAAAAAGAGTATTTTTTCCACCCATTATAAGTACATCTCAGTACTACATTTACACAAGAACGCACAGAGCTTTATATAAGAACATACAGATAAACAATACACTGCTGTATTTGGAGCTAATCACAAGATGATTTTAAGACAACAACTGTTCTGTCAAACTCTACCATGGCCACTATGGAATTCTTCTATTATTCATCTGATATGCCTGCTATTACGTTGCTGCATTACACAGGGAAGTTATTCCACATGAAAAGATGAAAAGAAAGAGTGCACAGTTTTGTTCAAGAAGAGATTAAAAAGATGGGGAGTTCTCGGTCAGTTGATTGCTGTTCTTTTGTTCTTGGTTTGGATTTGGTTGCATTTTTCTGTTTGTTCTTGGGTTTTTTTAAGGTTGGACATATGAGACCTCAGCTTTGAAATCTTACGTCGCTACTAAGCATCAGTCATTGATCTCTCTGCACAGTTTCTAATACTAAAACATTTTGAAAATAAATTAAGCAAAAACCATAAAGCAGTAGCAAGAGAACGGGATGGCAATTATATTGCTGTAGTTAAGTTTTTTTTTCTTTAGAAGCCAAGTCAGCTTTCTGTTACAGAATCACAGATGATATGGGGTTCAAAGGGACCTCAGAAGATCACCTATTCCAACTGCCCTGACCATGTATGTCCACATTCCAACAGACCATGTTCACCCAAAGCAGGTTGCACAGGATGGCATCCAGGCAGGTTTTGAATGTCTCTAGAGACAGAGACTCCACCACCATCTCTCTGGGCAACCTGTTCCACTGCTCTGCCACCCTCAAAGTAAAGAAGTTCCTCCTCATGCTTTGATGGAACTTCCTATGTTCAAGTTTGGGCCTGTTACCTCTTGACCTGTCACTGAAAAAAGACTTGCCCCATCCTCTTTACACTGAGCCTTTAAGTATTTATAAGCATTGGTAAGATCTTCCCTCAGTCTTGTCTTCTCCAAACGAAAAAGACTCAAGTCCCTTAGCTTTTTCTCATAAGACAGATGTTCTAGTCCCCTCATCAACTTTGTAGCCCTCTGTTTTACCCTCTCCCATGAGTGCCTGTCCTTCTTGAACTGGAGAGCCCAGAACTGGACACGGTACTCTAGATGCAGCCTCAGCAAGGCAGAGTAGAGGGGGAGGACAAACTCCTTTGACCTACTTGCCACACTCTTCTTGATGCACCCCAGGATGTCATTCCCCTTCTTGGCCACAAAGGCACATTCATGAAACATGGTCATCCTGTTGTCTACCAGGGCTCCCAGATGTTTTTCCACAGAGCTGCTCTCCAGCAGGTTACACCCTAGCCTGTACTGGTGCATTCGGTTATTCCTGCCTCGGTGTGGGACCCCACACTTGCCCTTGTTGAACTTCATTAGGTTCCTGAATGCGCAACTCTCCAGCCTACCCAGGTCCTACTGTATACCAGCACAGCCTTCTGGTGTGTCAGCTTTGTCTCATCAGCAAAC
>JAOQGH010000019.1:32536796-32548510 GCA_025769975.1 Gallinago jamesoni | reverse complement strand
TCTTAATCCACCTCACTGTCCATTCATCTAACCCGTACTTCCTAAGCTTACCTCTGAGGATGCTGTGGGAGGAGGCAACAAAAGCCTTGCTGAAGTTAAGGCAGACAACATCCACTGCCCTCCCCTCATCTATCCATCCAGTCCTACCATTGTAGAAGGCTATCAGGTTAGTCAGACATGATTTTCCCTTCATGTCAGTCTGTGTTGACTACTTCTGATAGCTACCTTTTCTTTCATATGCTTTGAGATGACATCCAGAACAAGACATTCCTTCATCTTTCCATGGATGGAGGTGAAACTGGCCAGCCTGTAGTTTCCTGGGTCTTCCTTCTTGCCCTTTTTGAAGACTGGCATGACATGGGCTTTCCTCCAGTCGTTTCCTCACCCGTTCTCCAGGACCTTTCAAAGATGATGGAGAATGGCCCAGCAATGACCTTTGCCAGTTCCCTCAGCACTCATGGGTGCATCCCATCAGGACCCATGGACTTGTGGCTATCCAGTTTATTTAACTGATCTCTAA
This sequence comes from Gallinago jamesoni, assembly GCA_025769975.1. Taxonomy (NCBI): domain Eukaryota; kingdom Metazoa; phylum Chordata; class Aves; order Charadriiformes; family Scolopacidae; genus Gallinago; species Gallinago jamesoni. Next base: position 32,547,990 of record JAOQGH010000019.1, on the reverse strand, counting down.
CCTGGTCTTTGTCAACCAAGGGGAAGTCTTCCTTCGTCCAGGCTTTCTCTGGTAACTCCAAAGTCTGGGACTCTTCAGGTCTGGCCTGAGCAGTGAATACTGACGCAAAGGTGACTTCTCTACATCCTCTGTCACCATGGCACCCATCTCATTCAACACCAGGCCCACATTTTCTCTTGTTCTCCTTTTGCCTCTGATATACTTAAAGAAACCATTCTTGTTGACTGTGACGTCTCTTGCTGGGTTTCATTCCAAGGAGACCTTGGCTTTCCTTGTTTCATCCCTGTATACTCTGATGGCATTCTTGCAATCTTCCCAAGTGGTGAGTCCTTTCTTCCATGTACTGTAAACTTCCTTCTTCCATTTGAGCTTTTGCAGAAGCTCCCTGCTCAACCACGCAGGTTGAGGTGGTCTTCCCTTGCCTGATTTCTGGCTCTTAGGGATGCACCAATTCTGAGCTTGGAGAAAGCAGTATTTGAGTATCAAATTTGAGCCCCCCTGCTTTCCAGAACCCTAGCCCATGGAAATTCTCCTAGCAGTTTCTTGAAGAGGTAAAGGTTACCTCTCCTGAAGTCCATGGTTTCAATCCTACTTATTGTTTTGCTCATACTACCCATGATCCTGAACTCTATCTTTTCATGATCACTACAGCTATGGCTGCCCTGAACCTTAATGCCCTCCACCAATCCCTCTTTGTTTGTCAGAACCAAGTCCAGTAGTACACCGCTCCTTCACTTCTCCACCACATGAATAGAAAAATGATCATCAATACAGTGGAGAAACCTCCTAGATTGTAGATACCTGGCTGTGTAGCCTTCCCAGAAGATTGCAGGGTGATTCAAGTTCCCAGTGAGAACCAAGGCCTTTGATTTTGGGGCTACTTTCAGCTGTTGAAAGCTGCTTCTTGGAATTTGCAAGTGCTTCGTGTGAGACTCTGACAGTCACATCCTCTGAAGTGCGAGGTTTTTTTTTCTGAGAATTTTTCTACACTACAGTTAAAGGAAAATGCGTAGCTATAATATAACACTGAAGAGCAGGTATGACAAATTTATATTATATAATTTGCTTGAAATACCTTTGTGTGCATACCTCCACTGTCGGTTACATTTTACCTTAGTATTTCAAAATCATATGTTCCAGACACAAGACTGCATTTTGACCATATAAGACTTTCTATTGCATAGAAAACAGATAGAAAATAGCAATTCAGCAGTTGCAGCAAATCAACAGTGCTCCAATGCTGCCTACAACAAGGGATGTTCCAATGGACTATTTTATATACTACTCTAAATAAAATTATGTGATAAGGAAATGGACACAAGTGATTTGTCACATCCTATTACTCCCTCAGGTCTCATTTCTTGTTCAACAGAGAAAGTACTGAAAGATGGTACTTGAAACCTCACACTTCACCATGTGAATTCCTGCTACTCAGCAATACTGCTAAGGTTACCTGCTAGAAAGAAAAGTAGGAAGAAAAGTAAAAAAAAAAAAATTAAAAATATTATGAATGTTAATATACCAACATGCTTTCTACATCTTCCCTTGTGTCTTTGGGGCCTTAAAATGAACTCACTGTGGTAGACAATTTGTAGCCTCCTAAAAGAGGCATATTTCTCTTTTTTCTTTATCCAACTTCAATGTTAATGTAATGCCATATAATCTAAAGTAAATACACACCATTCTTATACATTGACGCAATCCAGAAAATAATAGGCAGCACCTACTACAGTTATGGACTGTTTATTTATATTTTTATGAATGCTGAATATATTCTGATTCTAAATGCAAAAGCATGCTATGGCCTTTTGGTGAAACCAAGTAGATTCATTCAAGTGCTTCAGCTGTGGTGGCATAGCAGCTATTATTGAATTAAAGTTCTGAAATTATGGGATCTAGTAGTATAATGAAAGAAAGTTGAGTTCTGCCAATTAACAGTTAGAATAGAAACAAAGTTCGTGATTTTGGGATAATCACAAATACTACCCTGATCATTGTTTTGGAAGAAACCTCTCTTCATCTGAAATACAAACTCGATTGAAGCTGGGGTATGACAACAGTCTTGGTTGGGAGGGTTTTTTTGGTTGGGTTTTGGAGGTTGTTTCCCTGTGTTTATCCTGATAATTTTTTTTTTTTTTATTCAGTGCCACACTGATTTAAGAGATCAAAATAATGGGAGATCTTAATTTGCAAAATAATTTGGTTATTGGATAGTGGAAATAGCATAGTAAAAGCAGATTACTTTTTAATTTTGCCACTATGTAAATCCCAATCAAAATAGTATTTGATTTATTTAGATATAAACACAAAAGATAAAAGATTGTCTACCACTGGAGTGTTGCATAGCCACTATTAATTAGAAATGCAGCATTGGCACCATTGCAGAAATAAAGAAGCAAACCATTTCCCTCTTGTTCACTTGAAAAAAAAAAACTCAAACAACCAAACCCAAACAAAAACCACCCAAACAAACAAACAACAATAGTTTTCTGCTCTCAGAAGTAATGACACCTTCTGGGACAGACTGTGCACCAAATTTAGTTATGTTGTGTTTTAGCAGTTAGTCAATAACTGTGGGGATGGTTATGCTACAAAAATAGGTGAAACTTTCCTTTGTTCAAATATTTGTTCAGTTACAATTTTATTAAGTAAAATCAATAAAACAATAATAAATTTTAGTAAAAAAATGCTTCTTAAACCCTTCTTAAACAACAGTAAGTGCACAGCATGCACATCCCATCCACACACACACAATCCCTCATTCTTACACACTATCAACAACCCACTACATTGCTGCCCAGCAAAACTCAGTCTCAATGCATTTTCCCCAATGGCTAACAGGTTCAGATCACCCATAAGGGTGGGCTGGTAGAGTTCTGACTAGATCTGTGGCTACATTTTGCTTGTGCACTCCAGGCTGCAGGGAAGACAAGGAGGTGGCTCTGATGCTTCCTCTCTTGTAACTCCTCTGGTCCCATACCACAGCCAGTCCTGTTGGCAGGTGGTGCTTTGGTGTCATCAGTGCACCTCTCCCTACTCACCACCCTCCAAAGATTTATCACTTGGGATTTATGGCACCAGTTGCCTGATCTCAACTTTGTGTAGCTGTCCAAATGTTACTTTTTCTGATGTTGCCTGATTGTTAGCCATTTCACCTATTTTTCATGGTTATTCCCCTAAGCTATTTTCGTTACACTCAAATTCCTGTTATGAGCAAACGCACTTTATATATAAAGCTAATAATGTATTGTTAGCAAAACTTAAACCCTAATTCAAGAATTATTATAACTCCAGACCTAGTTATTGCAGAAAAAAAATAGAAAACAAAAGAAAGGAATGGTATTATACAGGAAGAAATGTTAATAATGATAACAACAACAATAATAATACAATGAAAGTTGTGATACATACACCTTCTAGTAACTCTCACTTTTTCTGGTGTCATGCTTGCTTCCCCACTGGGAGTCCTAAGGTTCATGGCATCACCCTGGTGTTGTGAAATGGGGAATGGGAGAGGAGGTATACAATAAGTTGCCATCAGCCTGAGTCCTTCAACAAGGAATATGATGTTGCTATGGGTGATGTCTTCTACCTCAATTTAGGACGTGGCTTGAGGTTACTGTTATATGTTTGCTAGCATACTTGTAGATCTTGTTTTTGATTCCCTGGTCCGCAAATTCACATTACATCTGATTTCACTATACGTGATGCCTTTTACATGTGTCAGACACTATTTATCTTTCTTATTTGTTTCTTCCTTAATTTGACTATTTACAGTCCTGGCCTGCAGCTCTTTAATGGAGCACCAGACTGCAGTTTGTAACCATAGGGTCTCCATTGCCAGGCCTGTCCCCTTTCTTACTAGCTTATGCCTGTGCTTCTTTATACCACTTCTTGTGTCTCCATTTCTCAGAGCCCTTGCCTCTGAAAGCTGATCTAACCACAGCTATATGTGACCCATTGGTTGTGTTGTAATTATTGCCTCAAGAAACATAGAGAATCAGATGGATGTCTGTTATCCAGAGAAGTATTTGGGCTTAGTGATTATATACTTTTCTACATAAGTACAAGAATGTGAATACATTCCTGTAATAGATTTTCAACTTCATCAAATGCCATAGGTCTCTTGAACTGATTTATAATACTAGAATCCTTATGTAATCTAATTCTACACACCAAAATTAGAGATGCCAATTCTTATGTGGGGGAAAGTAATTTCTTTTTAAAGGACAAAAATGATACCGGTTTAAAATTTCATAAGTTCCTTTGGAATTTTTTCTTATTTTTTAATTACTTTCATGGGACAAAAGTCTTCAATGTTTTTTTCTAGTCTCGCCCAGCTTACAGCGGCATTACTTATAGGTAGGTACTGATTTTTTTGCAATACCTGCAAAAAAAAACGTAAAATGTTCTTCATACATTCAGTCACACTCATTCCACTTGAGCATTTTGACTGTTGGCCTGTAAAAGAATAAAAAAAGAATGTATTACAGCTGGCCTCTTAATTGTTCACCACTTTGATGATGAAGTTGGCAATTTAATCTTTTTCTTTTTACTCATATTACTTCCTTTCAATGAGATAAAATTCTAAATTTATATTAAGTGTAGTTATTTTGTGCTGACATACAATTCTAAATATGTGTGTGTTTGCTATGTACAATCAATGATATACAAGATACTGGGAATACCCACAACATTCCATTTCTCTTTATTTTCTCAATAGAAATTGTGGCATGGTTGAAAAATGAAAACATGACAGGTGCTGCCTCACATTTTTCAGACTAAGCAATGTAGATACCATCATCTGGCTGTATGACAGCAATATTTCCTGCCAACCTCTCAAATGACTCATTACTTAAATAATTAATTGGTTTATTATGGTGAGGCAGACTTTAAACTGAAGGACTTGGCGTGGGGGTAGGGTGGGGGGGAGGTGTATCGAAACTTGCAATGCTTATGCCATTGCATCTAACTGGGGAATAAACCAGGCCAACCAGAGCAGCATCAAATTTTCCTTATCTGCCTCCCAAGATGAGAATCAGAAGGCCAACCACCTCAAGAGTGTGTATGGCTATGGTGGTTCCTCTGGCACATCTCCAATGAACTCTGCATGTTCAATTACTTCTCTGAAATGCCTGTAAAACAACAAAATATCCCACAATATGTGGGATAGCTCACATGACTGGAATGCTGTCAGGCATGGCTATGCACTTTTTAGGAAAGTGAGGCCAGCAAGGCAAGGTGGTGGAGTTGCTCTTTATGTGAGAGAGCAATTGCTTGGGAGTACATGAAGAATGAGTCAAGAGCTTATGGATAAGACTTAAGAGGCAGGCTAATATGGAAGACACTGTTGTGGGTGTTTACTACAGGCCACCTGATCAGGAAGAAGAAATCCATGAGACCTTCTACAGAGAGTTGAAAGTTGCCTCAAAGTCACAGACCCCAATATATGTCATGGGGGACTTCAACCACCCTGATATTTGCTGGAAATGCAACACAACGAGGCAGACACAGTCCAGGAAGTCTGCAGAGCATTGATGATAACTTCTTGAACACAGGTGGCAGATGAACAAACGAGGATAGGTGCTCCACTAGACCTTGTACTAACAAACAAAGAAAGTCTGGATGGGGATGTGAAGATTGAGGATAGCCTTGGTTGCAGTGACCATAAGATGGTAGAGTTCAGGATACTGGATAGAAGAAATCAGGCAAAAAGTAGAGCACTAAACTTCAGGAGAGCTCACTTTGGCCTCTTCAAAGACTGACCTGGAAGAATCCAATAGGTTAAGGCTCTACAAGGTAGGGAAGCCCAAGAGAGCAGATTAATATTCAAGCACCACTTCCTTCAAGCTCACGATCAGTGCATCTCTCTGATGAAGAAAGGAAGAAATTAAGAAATGCCTCAGTGAGGCAGCGGCGGCAGTGGCAGTGGCATCAGTGGCGATGAGAATTGAGGTAAGCCCGAGGAGACCGTTGGATCACGCTGTACAGAGGGGTTTTTGAGCTCAAGGACCCTCCACTCACAGCCCCAGCCCCAGCGGGAACCCGGAAGTCCACAGCAACCAATCAGGCTCAGAAGAGGCGTGGCCAGGAGCCGTGCGGAGATTTAAGCGCAGGAAGAACAGCCCCTCAGTCACTTGGTGAGGCAGCAGCGGCCTTTCTGGAAGGTGTGACAGGTGAGTGTGGGCACGCAAGAACAAAACCAAACAAAATCATTTCCACTAGGTCTGGAGCCACAGTCAAGAAGAACAGAGCCTGCCAAACTAACCTGCCATGGAGACATGCAGCTGTCCAGGTGACAGGCTGCAGGGACTGTCTGTCACTCCTGCTGGAGGACAGCGAAAACTATGCCTGTGTGCACGATCTGCTCAGCCTGGTGGCTGAGCTTAAAGAGGAAACAGAAAGACTGAGGGGCATTAAGGCATGCAAAGAGGAAATGCCATCATTAGGGAAAAAGAAATGGGGGGAGGCTCCACGAGAGGAAGAGGATCCTGTATCCAGCTCCAATCAGGCTAAAGGTGGAGGTCTAAGTAATAACAATGAATGGAGTAAAGTTCATGCTCAGGGCAGCAGAGGAACTCCCCCCCCTGCCTACTGCACCCTGTCCAGTTCCTCTCAAAAACAGATATGAGGCTCTGTTCAAGGAAGGTCAGTTGAGTGAAAACGTAGATGAAAAGCAGTCAATAAAAAGTACACCTCAGATCACTTCCACACCCACAAAGAAAAAAAGGAGAGTTACAGTTGTCGGTAACTCCTTCCTAAGGGGGACAGAAGGCCCAGTATGCCAGGCGGACACCCCACAGAGGGAGGTTTATTGTCTCCCTGGAGCCCAGGTTAAGGACATTACCTGGAGACATCCTGACTTAGTGCATCCTTCAGACTACTATCCAGTACTGATTTTCCAGGTAGACGCAGAAGAAACTACAAACTGCAACTCAAGGTCAGTAAAAAGGACTTCAGAGAGTTGGGAAAGGTGGTTAGGAGATCTGGGGCACAGGTTATCTTTTCATCACTCCTTCTTGTAGCAGGTAATGATGCTGGGAGGAATAAAAATATTCAGTCAACTAACACATGGCTCCATAGCTGGTGTGACCACAATAAGTTTGGGTTCTTTGACAATAGATTTGCCTGTACACCACCAGGTCTGATAACACCTAATGGGAAGTGCATCTCTCTTGCTAAAGGGATTGCAGGTTTGATCGACAGGGCTTTAAACTAGATGGAAGCGGGGATGGGGGTGATAAGCTTTGGAGTACTGCACCAGGGCTGGAGGGATAGGGTCCTAGTAAGGGCCTTCGGCCTGGCTCCCTGAGCCAAGCTGATGACCTTTCACTACAGTCAAAGTCCTATGGCAATGTGCCAGCTGCTCCCAGGGTAGAAGAATTGCACAGAGAAACACCTGACAGATGCTCCAGGGGGTATTCCCCTAAGAAAGCAGCGCAGCCAACAGTCCAGCTGAAGTGCCTCTACACCAATGCACACAGCATGGGCAACAAACAGGAGGAGCTGGAAGCTGCTGTGCTGCTGGAAAGATATGATATAGTGGCCATCTCTGAAACCTGGTTTCATCTCATTCATCTCATGAATCCCATGACTGGAGTGTGACTATTGAGGGCTACAGGTTGTTCAGAAGAGACAGGCAAGGAAGGAGGGGTGGAGGTGTTGCCCTTTATGTCCAGGAATGGATAGAGACTGAGGAGGTGTCCCTAAAACCCTCCCTGGTGCCAGATGAGAGAGTTGAGAGCCTGTGGGTGAGGATTAAGGGGCAGGTCAATATGAGGGACATTATTGTGGGTGTTTATTACAGACCACCTGATCAGGATAGAGAAGTTTACAACCAGTAGCCTCACAATCACAGGCCTTGGCTCTTGTGGGGGGAATTCAATCACCCAGATATCTGCTGGAAAGGCCACACAGCCAGGAATATACAGTCTAAGAGGTTCCTCCAAAGTATTGATGATAACTTCTTAACCCAACTGGTGGAAGAGCCAACAAGGGGAGAGGCAATACTGGACCTGGTACTGACAAACAAAGATGGTTTGGTGGAGGACATCAAGGTTGAGGGCAACCTCGGCTGCAGTGATCATGGAAAGATAGAGTTCAGGATTTTGGGTAACATACAAAAAACAGCAAGTAGGACTGAAACCTTGGATTTCAAGAGGGCTAATTGGCTTCTTCAGGAAACTGCTAGGTGAAATCCCATGGGCTAGGGCCTTGAAGACAAGGGGGCTCAAGAGAGCTGGGCAATATTCAAACACTGTCTTCTCCAAGTTCAGGACCAATGCATTCCCAAGAGCAAGAAATCAAGCAAGAGAAGCAGGAGACTTGGGTGGCTGAGCAGAGACCTTCTGAAAAAACTAAAGTAGAAGAAGGAGGTTTACACCAAGTGGAAGAAGGGACTTACCGCTTGGGAGGTTTACAGAGATGCTGTTAGACTATGTAGAGAAGAAACAAGGAAAGCCAAGGCCTCCTGGGAATTAAAATTGTCAAGAGATGTCAAAGACAACAAGAAAGGGTTCTTCAATTATATTGGAGGCAAAAGGAAAACTAGAGAAAATGTGGGCCCGCTGTTGAATGAGTTGGGTGCCATGGTAACAGAGGATGCAGGGAAGGCTGAGTTGCTGAATGCCTTCTTTGCCTCAGTCTTTACTGCTCAGGCCAACCCCTGGGAGCCATGGACTTTGGATGAATCAGAGATAGTCTGGACTAAGGAAGATCTTCCCTTGGTGGAGGAGGACCAAGTTAGAGATCAGTTAAGAAGGCTGGACATCCACAAGTCCATGGGTCTGGATGGGATACACCCAAGAGTGCTGAGTGAACTGGCAGAAATCATTGCAAGGCCACTCTCCATCATCTTTGAGAGGTCCTGGAGAACAGGTGAGGTGCACAAGGACTGGAGGAAGACCAATGTCATCCCAGTCTTCAAAAAGGGCAAGAAGGAGGACCTGGGGAATTACAGACAGGTCAGCCTCACCTCCATCTCTGGAAAGGTGATGGAACACCTCATCCTGAGTGTCATCTCAGAGCACATGGAGGAAAAGAAAGCTATCAGAAGTAGTCAAGGTGGATTTACCAAGGGGAAGTCATGTCAGACTAACCTGATAGCTTTATATGATGTCATGACTCATTGCACAGATGAGAAGATGGTGCTGGATCTTGTCTACCTTGACTTTAGCAAGGCTTTTGACACTATTTCCCACAGCATCCTCATAGCTAAGCTTAGGAAGTACGGGTTAGATAAATAGACAGTTAAGTGGATTGAAAACTGGATAAAAGACAGAATCCAGAGGGTTGTGATTAGGGGCAAGTGGAAGTCTGTAACAAGTGGTGTTCCCCAGGGGTCAGTACTGGCTCCAGTCCTCTTCAATATATTCATCAATGACCTGGCTGAAGAGATGGAATGTACCCTCAGCAAGTTTGCTGATGACACAAAACTAGGAGGGGTGGCTGACACCCCAGAAGGCTGTACCGCCATCCAGCAAGACCTGGACAGGCTGGAGAGATGGGCTGAGAGAAACCTAATGAGATTTAACAAGGGCAAGTGTAGGGTGTTGCACCTGGGGAGAAATAAATCCCTGCAGCTCTGAGGAAAAAGATCTGGGAGTTCTTGTGGACAACACGATGACCATGAGCCAGCAATGTGCCCTTGTGGCCAAGAAGGCCAATGGCATCCTGGGGTTCATCAAGAAGAACGTTGCCAGCAGGTCGAGGGACGTCATCCTGGCCCTCTACTCTGCCCTGGTGAGGGCCCATCTGGAATGTTGTGTCAAGTTCTGGGCTCCCCAGTTCAGGAAGGACAGGGAACTGCTGGAGAGGGTACAGCAAAAGGCAACAAAGATAATTAAGGGCCTGGAGCATCTCTCCTATGAGGAAAGGCTGAGGGACTTGGGTCTTTTGAGTCTTGAGAAGAGAAGACTTAGGGGGGATCTGATAAATGCTTACAAATACTTAAAGGGAGGATAACAGGAGGAGAGGGTTGGTCTTTTCTCAGTGGTGCCCAGTGACAGGACAAGAGGAAATGGCACAAACTTGAGTATAAGAAGTTCCACCTAAACATGAGGAGGAACTTCTTTCCTGTGAGAGTGGTAGAGCACTGGAACAGGCTGCCCAGAGAGGTGGTGGAGTCTCCTTCTCTGGAGACATTCAAAACCCACTTGGACAAGTTCCTGTGCAATGTGCTCTAGGTAGAGCTCCGGCAGGGGGTTGGACTAAATGATCTCCAGAGGTCCCTTCCAACCCCATATGCTTCTATGAGTCTATGATTCTATGATTCTAAAAAGAGGCAGGAAGCCTGCATAGATGAGCAAGGAGCTTCTGTAAAAACTCAGATTACAGAATGTGGTAAAACGGACTGGTCACTTAGGAGGAGTACAGGAACGTTGTCAGAATATGCAGAGATTTAATGAAGAAAGCTAAGGCCCACTTGGAATTAAACCTGGCAAGGGATGTGAAAGACAAGAAAGACTTCTACAAATACATCAGGAGCAAAATGAGGACAGGAAAATGTGGGCCCACTACAGAACAAGGTGGGTGCCCTGGTGATGGCAGATACTGACAAGGCAGAGTTACCAAATGCCTTATTTGCCTCAATAATAACTACTAAAGCCAGTGCACAGGAATCCCAGACTCTGGAGGGAAGAGGAAAAAGTCTGTAGAAAGGAAAATGTTTTTTTTTAAGTTGGGAAAGATCAAGTTAGAGATCACTTAGGCAAATGTGACACCCACAAAACATGGGCTCTGATAGGATGATGAGTGATGAGACTGCTGGTAGGTGTTATTGCTAAGCCACTCTCCACATTCTTTGAAAGGTCACAGAGAACAGAAGAGGTGCCTGAGAATTGGAGGAAAGCTTATGTCACACCAGTCTTCAAAAAGGGCAAGAAGAAGGACCCAGGAAACTACAGGCTGGTCAGCCTCCTGGAAAGGTGATGGAATGTCTTGTTCTGGATCTCTAAGCATGTAGAGGAAAAGAAAGTTACCTGGAGCGGTCAACATGGATTCACCAAAGGGAAATCACGCTTGACCAATCTGATAGCCTTCTACAATGGTAGGACTGGATGGACAGATGAGGGGAGGGCAGTGGATGTTCTCTGCCTTAACTTCAGCAAGGCTTTTGATGCCTCCTCCCACAGCATCCTCAGAGGTAAGCTTAGGAAGTACGGGTTAGATGAATGGACAGTGAGGTGGATTAAGA
>JAOQGH010000019.1:32523283-32536696 GCA_025769975.1 Gallinago jamesoni | reverse complement strand
GTTTGCTGATGAGACAAAGCTGACACACCAGAAGGCTGTGCTGGTATACAGTAGGACCTGGGTAGGCTGGAGAGTTGAGCATTCAGGAACCTAATGAAGTTCAACAAGGGCACCTAGGCAGGAATAACCCCAGGCACCAGTATAGGTTAGGGGCTGACCTGCTGGAGACCAGACCCGCAGAGAGGGACCTGAGAGTCCCAGTGGGCAACAAGTTACCATGAACCAGCAATGTGCCCTTGTTGCCAAGAAAGCCAGTTGTCTCCTGGGGTGCATTAAAAAGAACATGGCCAGCATGTTGAGGGAGGTCATCCTCCCCCTCTACTATGCGCCAGTAAGACTGCATCTAGAGTACTGTGTCCAGTTCTGGGCCCCTCAGGTCAAGAAAGACAGGGAAGTACTGGAGAGAGTCCAATGGACAAAGATGATCAAGGGACTGGAGTACCTCTCTCACAGGGAAAGGCTGAGAGACTTGGATCTTTTTAGTCTGGAGAAGAGAACATTCATAAATCTTTATAAATATCTAAAGGGCAGGTATCAAGAGGATGGGGCCAGTCTTTTTTCAGTGGTGCCAAGTGGCAGGACAAGAAGCACAGGAAATTCCATCTGATCATGAAGAAAAACTTCCTTACTTTGAGGGTAACGGAGCCCGCTGTTCAGATAGGTTGTGGAGTCTCCTCCTCTGGAGATATTCAAAACCTTCCTGGATGCCATCCTGTGTAACCTTCTCTAGGTGAACATGCTTTGGCAGGGACGTTGGACTAGATGATCTCTAGAGGACCCTTCCAGCTCCTACCATTCTATCATTCTTCTGTTATTCTGTGATTTTTTTTTGGTGCAGGATTGGCTCATTAAACACTTAATAACAAATACATTTACAGGCTATTAAATTAAAGAATATAATGTCTTTGTGTTTTACTTAGGCAAAAAGAGCACACCTTTTTACATAATGGAGGAGAAAAAAGTACCATAACCTTCAAAGCCAACAGATATGTATAACCTCAAGGAACAATAATATAAAATCCTATGTAATTTGATAGAGCATAAGTTAAGTAGGACACTAGTGAAATCTGTTTACTTTTATACAACTTAATCTACAGATTCAAGTCTACAGATTTTAGTCTGTAGATTTTATTAGTGAATATTATTTGTCTTTTTATGCTTTTGTGATTAAGTTTATCTGTAATTATAAGTTTTGCTATGGTTAACAAATGAAAAACTCATTTGCTGACATAAACTGTGCATGCAAAAAAAAATCTATATGCCAGCTATTAGAGAAGTGTTAGACATTTATATAGTGTTTGAATTTTCAAATACCAACCACAATACTGTTGATATATGAATTTTCATGGAGCAATAAAAAAAAAAATCATGAAAATGACAAACTAAAAAAATTAAGCAATCAGAGTCAACAAAGAAAATAACGTGAGAGAGAACTGAAGCAAGGCATGCTGGGAGTCTTCGAAAAAAATGAGGAATTGGTATCCTGCAAGATTTTAGCTGACAGAGCAATTCTGGGAAGCTGTCCAAAAACGGATCCATGTTTTCAGGATTTACTTATGGGTTTCTCATTTCAGTCAATTCATTTGAGTCCTTCTGTCTATAGAAAAGCAAGGGTGCACTGCAACCAGCAGAGCCACCCTTTCATGCAGTGATATCTTATGTTCACCAGGCATCAAAATATCAGACTAAAAACCAAACAAGGTTTCTATGACTGTGCTAATTGTGGTTTTAGAATTAGTACGAAATAAAAAATACAACTGGTAGGACTTCATCATGGCATATGCAATCGTGTTCAGTTTTGTGAACAACCAAAGCACTATTTAAGCAAGTAACAAATCCAAGTAGAACTCAAAAATTCTCTAACCTGTATTTCTGAGTCTACCAGTTGTGTATATTGCACAGTTTCTCCTTGAGCTGTTATAATATCTCCAGGTATCTTGTGCTGTATAAAAATAAGATCACACTTTCTGGTCCTTTGGGATATACAGGTATGTTGTGATATAGGTATGCTTTGAAAAGCAAGGTTTATTTTTGTTGTTTCTGTTATTGCTGTGCTATTGGTTTTACTTTTACTAATAAAAAACATCTATACACATGAGCCGCAGAATGTTATTTTCTGGCTTCTTAAGAAGCATACAGAAAGTTGTGTCTAAAATGTTGGAAAAGTAACCAGAAATTCCCCACTTTCATCCATATTCACAAGGAAATATAGGAGCACCTTTGGCTTCTACTTGCTTGTCTTGTATACTTTAGCTGAAAGTGAACTATAACGTTAGCCATATTTTATTTCTTCAATGGCATAAGGAATTAACGGGTGTGTATTTTGCTTTAGTTCTGTAAATCTCAGATAGATATAGTCCTCTCACTTCCTATTCCAGCTTTGGCTCTCTGGTTCAATTTTGGGCTTTTTTCTAATAACTAAATCAGGCTGTAATGCACACGCGCACACACTAACACACACAGTCCTTCTAGTAGAATAATATACCTACAAATGTTCAAATAATACATGTTCCTGTGTACACTAATATCATTTATAGTACTATCAGCTGTGGAGAGAATGGATAGATAAATGGGTATCCTGCATAACATGTTACGACTGAGATAGTAACTTTTGCCTAATCATAGACATTATATCATCCTGACACTCAAGATCCTTCTTAAAATTCTAGTGACGGCTATGAAAAGTGTGTTTGAATAATGCAATATTTGGGAGCTACATGCCTGCATTTAAGAATATGTACTCTAATATTAGCACCTGTTCAACAACTTGAAATCAGCATTATAATATATACATATATAACATATATATGTTGCATATAGTGTAGTTATGGTTACTGAGTTAATTTTTCTATTTATTTTTTTAAAAAAGCTACCAGGTACATAGGCTGCCTTACTTGTCTCTAAGTGAAACAGTTGTGTTCTATCCTTCATGCATGATTATTTGCATGCATAAATTAATCACATGAAATTATCAGCAAGGATGCAAATGTTGTCCTTACTGTTAGATCTGCTAGAAATCACACAGATTGAGGAGAAAAGTGAAGGAAGCAAGCTACCAGAATCAAATACTTACTGATTGTTCAAGAGATATATTAATAGTTCTATGCAAATTAAATAACTAAATGGTAGTGTTTGAGGGCATGGACCCCAGTAGGAGGTGCAACCACAATCATTTATTATAACAAACACTTTGCTTATATAGTACCAAGTATCTTCTTTCCCAACCGATAGGCTCCTGCAACCCCCAAGTGCCAGATGAGAGGAATTCCCCTCAATCAGTCAGGCCACCAGGCATTGTTTATGGGTTGTCTGGACTTGCTCACTGGACAGTTCCTGCTTCTTCTATTCCTTCTCCTGGTTTCTCCTTCTTCCACAATTCTTTTAACATCTTGTTCTCCCACACTAAATGTCCTCCAGCATAAACAGGAGGAATGGTCTCATGGATAAGCAGTTAAAATGGAAAACTGGTACTCTCTGTCTTGCATCTTTTGTTACTGTAAAGGCAAAAATATCCAACCCAGCAGTGTAACAGTGGTGGTTGTCTCAAATATTGTAAGTGAGAAAAACACTACAGTGCTTCTTCAAAGAAGTCTGACTGTCTTTGAAGATGTTATTAGAGTTGTGGAAACGTAACCAACAGATTTTGTGCTGTGCAGTGGTGAATCCAGAACAGCTGTGGAACAGTTTTGCATTACATATGTGAATTTCAAGGCAGTAATCTACACACTTTGGAAATGTCACAAAATAAAGCTTCTAGAGTATGGATAAAATTCCAGAGGACACTTGATCTAGAATTTATGCAGAAAATAGGGTAGTGAAAAACACACAGAATTTTCAGTGTATTTTTTGTTTTTAAATGTAATTCTTCTATGCTGGTAAACTATGTTTAATATACTTTCACAGTATTGTGAAAAACATATAAATGGTTACTGCTGCGTCCTTAAGGATAATTGAATACTCTTCTCTCTCTTTTTCTTTTACATGAGGGCATAAGCAATTAAGATATTGTCTAAGTATACAGGAAATCTGATTAACAGATCAAAAAGACCATCTGTGGAGACTGGGTTTAGCACCAGGGGGTAATTGTCCTCTCCACAATGCTTATGTAAATGAACTTAATCCGGAGGCTGAATGAATTTTCTCTGAAAGACGGCTTTTGTTATTTGTCAATATGTATTTTCAGAAAGAATGCAGTTGAATATTATTCAAGACTGTGATTCAGAATGTTTCCATATACAACTAAATTATCTTACACGTAGGGGATGAGTCAGTCTTCCAAACACATGGGAAAACTACATCAGACCTACTGCACATGTAAATTTTCTTACTGAAAGACATTGTAATGGGATCTGTAAGTAACATTTCTGATGAGTAGATTTTGCTTTCTAGGGTTTTATTGTTGATTTGGGTTTTGTTTTTTTTCCAATTCTTTAGCAGTCTTTTTTCAACTTGAGTCTGAGTGCTGTGAATCTTGATGGACACAGCTCCTTGAAACTAATAGCAGATAATCTTTGCAAGCTGCATATAAGTACTTTGTTTTGTGGAGACACTAGTTATATTTCCATTTGATAAACTAATATTTCTTTCTTGACCCATTCTAAGGTATTCCAATTAAAAGAAAAAAAAGTTTTTCTGACTCTATGACTTGTTGATTCAACATTATATTATGTATTAAATCTATGTACATCATACACTTATTTTCTCTACCTGATCAAATTATTTTAGTAGTAGTAGTTCAAATGTATTTCTGATTAACAACCTGTTGAATTTTCTTCAGCATTCCTAATAAATGGATAACTTTCTAAATAAATATAAGGTTTTCAGCTCTGGATTGTCATCCTTATATGTCTATGTCCATAGATTTTTAGCTCTATGTTATAAGCATCAAGTCTGTGGTTAACTACTTTGCAAAGCTGCATTAATACACAGATGTATGAACAATCGAATATAGGGTCTACGCTACTTATTGAGGGCCAGTGAATTTCTTAAATCATGCCCTTAGTATATGAGTTAGTAGAGCCTCCAACAGACACAGATCTTTGGATTTTGCATTGAGGGCTACATATCATAACATGTCAAAAGAGAGGTAATTCTGAAATAACCTATAGGCCTATAATTGTCTTGAATCACCTGCCTGTGATTTGATACTCTGAGGTAATTTATTCATGCAAGTTCAGTCAGATGTTATTGCCCAGTTAAACATATTTGCTTTGAAATTCTCATATGTATTTAGCCTACAAAAGTCTAGAAACAAGACTAGCCATACTTTCACAAAGAGCTCTGTTGCGTTCCAGCAAAGGTATTTGAATGTGTAAAGATTAACAGAAGTACAGCTTGAAATAGAAGTTCTTTCCAGACATTATGTGTTTTCTAATAGCTAAGGGGATAAAGGAAGTGATATAGTTAAAGAGTGCATAGAGAGATAGTTCTGCTGCTTGCTGCATCTTCTGTATTAACAGTGGAATTATACTGGTATTAATCTTTTACTACTTTTATTTGTTTACTTCAGCATTTTGCTTAGTGAAGATTAATAGAATATTTTAACAGCAAACAATGAGCAAATGGGTGCTTATTTACACGGTGGCTCTTGCTCCTTGATGAGATAATGCATCAGAAAGCAAAGATTGTTCAAAAGTATGTCATGGGAACTCAGAGAAACTAGCTGTCTGGACTTACTTCTTCTTAAGTTGTCATGGTAACTTTTCCTCTCTTCCCTTCTCTCTATTTCTCTGAAAATGGTTTCTCCGGCCTGTAAGAGAACCACTAAGTCTTGGAGTGGAAGTAGTAAGCTTCATAGGTGCCTAATATTATACGAATATTGGTAGTAGAGACCAAAAGTTCCATTTCTTGCTACAGAAGAAAAACATAAGGCAGTATTTTGCATTAAATTTTAATACAGAAAGAAATATTAGAAAACCTTATTTATTTCTCAGTTTTGATGGAATAACCAGCCATCAAAAGTTTCACAATGGAACGTGTACTGAAATTCAGTGCTAAAGGAAAAGATAGAAGCCATGTTTCCCATAACAATATTCACTATAGTCTCCATATTTTTTTCGAAGGAAACAGCAGTGTGTCAGCTTCCACAGATTGATGCTATGCTGTGACAGAATGAGCACAAAGAGGTCATGGTCAAATCATAGCACACAATGAATGGTAGCAGGAAAGGGAGAATGAAGAGGTGATGTGAGAAGATTACGTGGACAGTAATAGAGTTGAGTACCTACTGTAGGTTTCCTACACACTAGTATGCCCACGCACCCATATTCTATCTTTATTTTCTTTATTGTATTTTTAAGTCACAGGGCTAAAACACCACTTTAAAACAGACAATGAGAAAATGCCACACTGTCATGGTTTTGGCCAAATTTACCAAAACCAGACTGACAGATAACCTTTCCCTGCTCCCCCTCCCCCCGTCCCCCAAAAGAGAGGAGAGGAAGAAATAAGGAGATTTAGAAGCTTAGAATGAACTAAACTATTTTAATGAAGAAATTGAATATTAAAATCATAAAGAAGAAAATAATGAAATAGGTACAATATACACAAAACTATATCAAGCTCCTCGAATGACATCCCCAGCAGGCACTCCGGAAGTCCCAGACTGGACTCAGCGATAGATGGGAACTGGGTTCCAGCTCTGGAGTCAAGAAGACATGGATCAGGATCAACAGCAGATGAACAGACATATCTCTTTGGACACTGGCCATTAAAGAAAGAGAGTTGATCCTTTGATCCCTCAGCTTTTATACTGAGCACAGGGAAGATGGGATGGAATACCCCAGTTGGTCAGTTTTTGGGTCACCTGTCCTGTCTGCTCCTCCTGACAGCTGTGACCCCTCTAACAGGGCAGAAAGCGCAATTGGCTGACCTTTGTTATATATAAGTATAAGCAAGAGCCTCTTTGCATGCCATTCCTTGGCATGTAGCACAAACATTGATCTTATCACTCAGAGAATGAGCAGTTTTCTCCACAATATGCCGTTAATTTCAGACAGTTAGAAGAGGCCTAGCTAAAATGTAAAATTACTAAACAGAAAGTTGGTTCAGTTTTACTTAAAACTGGGACATGCACTCATATGCTACAGTACATTATACAACACAGTGTCATCACAACCGTTGTCAAAAGGTACGTCAATAAATTTGTAAAGAAACAGAAATCTCTGAAGACACTTCGCCACCATCTACACACACAGAGTGTTTATTTACAAACGTGAGCTAGAACATTATTTAGCAAATATGAACCAGTAAATCGTTAATGGGAAGGATATTATAACTATCTCTATAATAAGGGAATTTTACCTATTTATAAGTGTATGGTAAAACTGGTAAAGGTTTTGAAAGGAAAATTCTTAGTTCTCTTCTACAAAAATTATTATCAGCTTATCTGAAAAGTCTATCCATTAATGTACATGTCAAATGCTAAGTGATTTTGCACAATATCTCCTGTTTGAAATTATTTTGTTTGATTTTTTTGTGAGTGTGTGTTTTATACCAGAGAAAGCTGCTTAATTTTACATCTGTTAACTTGAAACCAAGTGATATGGTAACTTTTCAGTGTTATTTGATGACTTCAGAAGAAAATATGGATTACCTTTAACTTGGAGTAGAGAGAGGTATTTTCAACTGATTTTTTTCTCTTATTTAATTCCCTGCCACATAGATTCTAGTTGCTGTTGATGACAATGATTATAGTACCACATTTTAGAAATGAAAAGAAAAAGAAAGACTACAGCAAATTCCAGTTTGTCAGTTTAAAATCTTGGAACCTAGCGCTGGAAATTACCTGCGAATCCAGTATTGTAAAAATAGCTTGTTCCAATTTTGGAACACTCATTTAACATAATTTCTCTTATCCATTATATTAAAGAGGGAGGCTTCTGTGTTGGGAATTTGTTGAATCTTCACTGTCAAATACTTATATTTTGCCAGAAAGAGTGAATTATAGAACTTAGTCTCAAAACATAAACACATGAAGTACCAGGAAATAATTGTAAACCAAAATATTAATAGACTGTTAAAAATGACTCTTTCTCTTTCCTTTTGTTAGAAAATCACAATTTTCTGAGTATTTAGACATATTTGTATTGTGGAGGTACAGCTTGTATAATGTTACATTTGGGCAACATGAAATACTTCATAACCGTACTTCCTATGTTGGAAAGGGTTCTTGCAATTCACTCTGTTCTTGTTATGAAACACTGCGCTAAATAGGATTTTTCTTCGTAAGTCCACCATTCTTTTTTTCTGGAAAGTCTAAATCACTTCAAAAGATGAGACTATGATTTTCACATCATTGAGGAATTTTCAAAATGTTATCCCTGTACTACAAGTAGTTTATATGTGTAAGTTTATGTTTATAAACTATTATTTTTTTATATATCTTAATGTCAGAAATTGAACTGGGAGTTTTTATGCAAAACTGAAAACTAATTCCTCTTCAGTGAGGCACAGAATAACCCTCAACTTCTGGTATTCCTAGGAGGAACTCAGGAAAGCTATTCATACACTTTAACTTCTAAAATAGACGTGGTTCTTAAAAGAAAGCTAAGGCGTTAGGGAAACGTACTTTACTATGGTCACTATGACAAATGCCCTTATACTGGAGATGGTTGCCACCTTCAGCTTTAACTATATTTATCACATCACATCAGGAATTTATGTGGAAGAGCTCCAGCAAATTGTATTAGTTTAGTGTTGCCTATAGATCATTGCTCGAATCCATAGAAATCATGAGAAAAGGTTAACACTACATTAGAATACATGAGAACTCAAACAAAAACTAATCTCCTCTCCTCAGAATGTAATTTAAACCAAAAATTAATCTGGGATGTATATCCCACTTCAAAAATAATTGCATAGCTATTCCCACTAGTTGGTGAATATTTGAATTATTGTGTTCTAATGTTTAAAACTATGATTCACATAAGTTGTACAGGATCTGGAAGATGTTTCCTTGAAACCCATGTTAGCTATACAGTATTGTTATGAACCTACTTTTTCATAGCAATATTCAGGGTTTACAAGTTATGAACATGAAGACCAAGTAAAAGGTATATCTCTGAGAGGTGAAGATATAGTGCAAGAGAAAGGAATACATAGTGGTGATTATTAAAAAAAAAAAAAGATTTTACATTCTAGAAGGATTCATATGTGCTGTTTCATTTCTGTTTAGCTTCTTCCAAATTAGGTTTTTAAGAAGTTCTCTGGCAATTAAATAAAGCCATATTTTATTAGCAAAAACTTATCTAAATAAATGTAGGGACATGTTTATCTTCAAATTTACAGGTAACTCATTAATGTTTCTATGGGCAGATGTGAGTGTCTTACAGAAAAATACTTCTAATATTTTGCACTGCCTGGTGCAACATGGAATGTAGCAGCTACTAAGACAACCCATATCACCACTGAATGTCTGAATTGTGTTGCATCTAGATTTTGTAGCTACATCCATTCAACACTGCTGAAGTAGAGATTTATAGGTTTTTATCATTGGAACTTGCTAGTCTGAGTTCCTATCTGCAGGAAGGTTAGGTTGTTGTGATTTCAGTTTTTTGTTTGCTTTTTCCCTCCAGATTTATTCTCCATTTTTATCCCAACTATATATATGTATGTGCATTTAAGGGTGAACATTAACAATCCTGAGAAATAGAATGAGAAACTAAGATCTGCAGAGTACAGATTTTTCTTGGTGCAGGTTTTTTGGGTTTTTTTGGTTGTTCTCCATTTCCACCTGCTCCCCTAGTTTCTCCGTCCTAAAACCATAAAATTCTGCCAGACTGGACTTTACTTCTGTAAAATGGTAATGACTGCAAGGCAGGTTATTTTATGATGTCATACAGGTTAAACCATTATATTGAGTACAATATGTGTCATGAAAATTTATTATAATAATAACCTTTATTAAAAGTTTTTTTATTTGCTTTTCTACTTGTTTAGCCTACACCTAGTCTTTATGCAGATAGTGAAGTACAGAGTTCCTCCCTACGAAAACAAAAAAAAGACTGACCAAATTTATTACTTCAGTCAAGTCACTGAGAATTCTATTTCTGTTATTTTAAATTTCACCTTTACATCCAGAATACCAGGGTTAAATTAAAAGAGAAACCTACAAGAGTTTTTTCCTAATTCTGTTCGGTTTCTTCTAGTCATTAAAATTCAATGTTCTTCTATTCATTAGAATTACATCTTTAACTCATGCCCTTGTTATTCTCATCTTCTGATATTATTCACAACTCCCACCCAATTACCCACACTTAGCAAATCTAAATGAAATCAATCTCTATCAAATGGAATCATGCTCTTCCTGCACTTTATTTCTCAGTCTTAATCAAATTATTTTTATTCCTCCTGTAAGAGCAACATTATTATGCACTTTCAGTACCTTTATTAACAGTAGTTCTCAACATACAGAAATTTCTTCCTACACGTGCATTATAAAACTGATCTTAGTAAGTTCAAGTTAGTCAAGTTGTCACCTAAAACCATTTCTTCATACTAAACCAGATAGTTGATGTCCCATAGAAGAAAAGTGGTGAACCTCTGTCTACCTGTCTAGGTAGATAGGTCTATCTTATCTACCTTGTTTCTAGCTTCTTTGCTAAGAACATTACTTTGTATGGCTGAGCATTCTTCCCTTCTTGCAAGAATTGTTATTAAAAAGACCAATTTATGCTCTCTGCTGTGTAATTAGGCCAGGTGATTTCAAAAGGAAATGGCAAAGGAATTAGTGCCCTGATCCTGTGTAACACAGCAGGATCTCTGCCAGCTTGTGCTACGTTTTATTCTCACATAAACATAGCTCCTATTCTAGCCAACCCACACCAGCAAGGTGGCTTTATTGCCAGAGAAGTGTTCTTACTCCTGACTGTAAAACATAAAAGCAATATGTAAAGATGGTACTTTACTTGTACTTATTTTAGCTAATTTTTACTGGGTTGGGGATTTTTTTTTGTGGGATTTTTTTACAAATATTCATTCATTATTTATACAGAATTGGCAGAATGATGCAGTAGACAGATTGGACTTGATTGTTAAGATTCTTAATTTAGCAAAGCAATTGAGGATATGTTTACTTACATAGCAGAAAAAAAAATCCTATGGATGATAAGAATTAAGTTTTCCAAGGCAAAAACCTCTTTATTAGTGCTCTTGTACATGTGTAACTGCCAAACAATTTGGGCTAAGGAGGCTGAGGTTATGCTTCTTATAGGAGTCACTAATCATACATCAATTCATTACTGAACACCCATCTCAAGAAACTTGGGATCCTGGCTCATCTCATCCTGGCTACAGTTTGTAGCTGTAATAATATTATTTCATTTGACTATGGGATCGCAAGATAATTCATGATGACAGGGAGGTCTTCTGGGGAGGCCTCCAGCATCAGATTGTGCCCAGGAGCAGGCTCAGCCAAGGGGCTGGACCAGACCAGACACCCACTGGGAGCGTGAAACCACCCAATGCCAGAGACAGCCCAGCTTTCCTTGACATTAGCTGCATGACTGGGCTGTCTTCACGAGGAAAATTTTCTCCCTATCTCCAGCCTGAGCTTCTTGAGTTTCACTTTGTGATGCTGCCTTTCACTCTCCCACCACACACCACTGTGAAGAAGCCGGCTGCATCTCTTCCATGCATGGCCACCAGTGCTGAGGATGCCGTTGCATACTCCTAAACAGTCCCTTATCATGGCTGAACCAAACCCAGTCCCACAGCTGGTCCTCACAGGGCAAGAGCTCAAGCCCCACCTTCTCAGTGGTCTCTACTCAAAATGGTCATATGTGTAGCCATCTTTCCTCTGTTGGAGGCTTCAAACTGGAGGTTTGTGGTTAGTCGAAATGGAATTGAATCAGGTGAGGGACGTCAATGACAACAGGAAGGGTTTCTATAAGTACATAGGTAACAAAAGGAAGACTAGGGAAAATGTGGGCTGAATAAGGTGAGGAACCCAGTTACATAAGACGTGGGAAAAGCTGAGCTGCAGAATGCCTTCTTTGACTCATTCTTTACTAGAAAGACTGGCCTTTAGGAATCACAGGTCCCAGGGACCAGGAAGAATGTCTGGAACAAGGAAGACATACCCCTGGTGGAAGAGGAGCAAATCAGGAAATGCTTAAGCAAACTGAACATACGTAAGTCCATGGGCATTGGTAGGATTCAGGATGCACCCAAGAGTTCTGAGGAAACTGGCTGATATAACTGTGAGGTCACTCTTGATTACCTTTTATCAATCAAATGATTGAGGAACCAACGAGGAAAGGAGCTATGCTGGACCTTGTCCTTACCAACAAGTAATGTCAAGTAATGGTAATGTCAAGTTCAAGGGTAGCCTCGGCTGCAGTGATCATGAGATGATAGAATTCGAGATTCATAAGGCAACAAGGAGGGTGTGCAGCAAGCTGGCTACCCTGGACTTCAGAAGAGCAGACTTTGGACTCCTGAAAGAACTGATTGGCAAGGTAGCATGGGATAAAGAACTGGAGGGGAGAGGGGCCCAAGAGGGCTGGGTGGTATTCAAGGATCACCTCCTCCAAGCTCAGGAGAGGTGCATCCCAAGAAAGAAGAATTAATGTAAAATAGCCAGCAGGCCTGCGTGGATGAATAAGGAACTACTGGACAAGCTCAGGACCAAAAAGGAGGCCTATAGAGGGTGGAAGCTGGGACGGATAGAATGGGCAGAATATAGAGAAACTGTCTGAGTGGCCGGAAATGAGATCATGCTAGCAAAAGCCCGGGCAGAGCTAAATCTAGCCAGGGATGTGAAAGATAATAAAGAGAACTTCTATAGATATATCAAGGATATAGGCATGACAAGAGAAGCTGTGGGTCCCCTCTGGAAGGAAACAGGAGACCTGGTCACCCAGGATATGGATAAGGCTGAGCTGCTGAACGACTTTTTTGCCTCAGTCTTCACCAGCAAGGGCTCTAACTGCACTGCCCAAGTCACAGAAGGCAAGAACAGGGATTCTGAGAGTGAAGAACCACCCACAGTACGAGAAGACGAGATTCAAGACCTCTTAAGGAACCTGATTCAAAGAATCATAGAATCATCTGGGCCGGAAGGGACCTTCAAAGGTCATCTAGTCCAAGTCCCCTGCAGTCAGCAGGGACACCCCCAACTAGACTAGGTTTCCCAGGGCCTCGTTGAGCCTCACCTTGAATGTCTCCAAGGAAGGGACCTCAACCGCCTCCCTGGGCAAGCTGTTCTAGTGCTCCACCACCCTAATTAAGAACTTATTCCTAATATCCAATCTATATCTGCTTTTCTTCAGTTTAAACCCATTGCCCCTTGTCCCGTCACTGCAGGCCTTTGTAAACGGACTCTCCCCAGCCTTCTTGTAGGCCCCCCTCAGGTACTGGAAGGCCACTATTAGGTGTCCCCGGAGCCTCCTCTTCTCCAGGCTGAACAACCCC
>JAOQGH010000019.1:32478290-32490685 GCA_025769975.1 Gallinago jamesoni | reverse complement strand
GTGGCAGTCTGGTGAAGTTCCCAATGACTGAAAAAAGGGGTTGCGTTATTCTACATCATAAGGTCTTCCTCAGAAAGCACCACTGAAATAAAAAGCTAAGAAAAAACAAAACAAAAACTAACAACAAAAAAAAAAAAACACCAAAAGCAGGTTTTTTTCACAGAGTCAGAAGAGGCTCAGCCAAAATGTAAAATTACTAAACATTACTAAACCAGGACATTGAGGTCAGTATCCACTTTAAATGAGAATTTGATAAAAGAAACAGTGTGAGATGCCAATGTTTTCATGGGACAAGGATTTAAGTCAAATACAATAAATATTTTCAACATTCCCCCCTCCTATCCCAGGATGGAATAATCTGGATAAAAGTGTGTAATCCTTTTCAAAAAAACATTGCTGCTCTTGTTAAGAATGGGTCTAATTGAGTATGGTAATACTGGTGATCCTGAATGTATTTAGAATTTTTTAATAACAGCCATCTTTTGGAGCCATAGAATTTCAAGACACACTTTTCTTTGCTTTTTCTTATGGAAGTTTTTCAAGCTAATATTTGTGTAAATTATTTTGGAAGAGTAGAATCACATATAGTAACCTATACAAAACCTAGAAAGGTCATCTAATTCATTTTTCTCCCCACTGATAGTGTACATTCACTGCTTGTGAGCTATGCCTTTCTCACTGAAGAAACCACAGGACTAAAAATGAATGGTAAATGAAGTGTAGTTTGAAATATATATAAAGGTATCTTTCATATATTTCTGGAGCCTTTCTTAGCACTACTGCTGCTTTCATTCAGAATTTAAAACAAAATAAAACAAAGACAAAAAATCTCCCTCAAGCTGACTGAACTTATTACTCTGCTTTCTTTTTCCCCCCTTGTATTTTAATAGCTTAGAATAGCTATACTGTAGAAGAAAGCCATATATTCTACTGCTGTTGATGTTGAAAAAAAGAATCACAAGTGATAGCAAAAAATAAAAATTCAAATGTAGATATAGTATATTGTAAATATAATGTTTAAATAGTTAAACCTCTGCTAGTTATGTTCTGTAACATGAATGAAAGTGATGAGGTTGGTGATTTGCAATGAAAAATAGTTTTACCCAAGGATAAATATACCGCAGGATCAACTGGATTGCATAACATAATTCAACCAAAAATTAGCACAATATTACTGTATTTTCAACCCAGTGCCATACCACCAGGTAAATATGTAAATAGTGTACTTTGACATTTCTGTGAGACTGCAGATATTCTGTAGTATCTAACACAGATGTGTTATGTCATCTTATTTCCTGCAAGGAGGAAAACATTTTATATGTGTATGCTGTTGCTATGATCATTAAGCTGTTCAAGTAGGAGTTGCTACAAATTCATATATCAGTTTTTAAACTAAGGAATAACTTACTTAAACAAGGGCAGTTCAATTAAAAATTTATGTCACACAATTATGGTCTTTTTTCTATTGTGAAATACTTCTAAAATCTCTGTTTTGATACTACTGTCTGAATGTTAATGTGAATGTCTGAATATTACTATCTGAATATGTTGCTTTCAAGAAGTGAGGAAGAGGTTTCTCCATTTGCAGAAAGTTGGATTAGAGTTTGGTTCTAGAGCTAATTATTTGGAAAGATTATGTTTGACAGATTGGGGTTGTATTTAAGAAGCTTCCTCAAGGGATTTTTTGTCATATATTCACCTGTATAACCCTTGCATTCCTCTTTGACATGTTTGCCTGGACAGCTGTTATATCACAGACTCTGGACAGTCTATAAAAAGCTCCCTCCTTCCCCCCATTAACACTGCTTTTTAGCAGCCTACCATGAGTCCATCAAAGCAGTGCCCTACCACCACCATTTCCCAGGGGACTGAGGTAGTAAATGAATATGAATTCAAGTTCATTACACAGATTTTTGTGATGTCGTCAGAGAAGAACAGTAGTTCTCTAAACTAAATATAAATGACCACTTTATCCTAGGATGTTAGGATCACAACAGGAATGTTATCTATGGTTCACTATTTGATGAAATTTTGTAATAGTCATTACACTACATGTAATGGACATTACCTCTTTTTTTTTTTTTCTTTCCAGAAATCATTGCCTAAAAGTTAAAGTGTCCTGAGCTTGTACAGCTGAACCAGCTACATAGTCTCCAAAAACTCATTAATACCCCTAAGGTGTTTTCAATGTTGGTGTTTGGAAAGAATGGACTGAAACATATAAACCTTACCTGAATCACTTTCTAAAACATTAGAATTTCAGGTTTTTAATTGTGCATTCTCTAAGATTACTCACTCAAGTGCATTTTTCTGGAGGGGGAAAAAGAGAACAACAGATCAAACAATGGGGGTTTTTATTCTTTGTCTTTTGCATGCTTTTGTAGTGCACAATGCAGAGAATAGGTGAACAGTTGAACATCTTCCTGAGCATCTTCTTACAGGTCTGCAGTGTAGTTCCTTTTCAACTTTCCATTAAAAGAAAACAAAAAGCATGATTTGACGTAGGTTACATTTCACTGGAGTTCCTTAGCAGTTGTCCCTGCCCAGCTTCTCACTTCACTGCATGCACCTATGTGGAGAACCTCTCCACAGCTCCTGACCGTATACTGTACTTTTGAAGGCAGTCAGAGTTTTAGTACAAACTTGCAAAAGACAGGCTGTACAAACATTTTTGCACTTGTTTTCAGTTTACCAAGAAATTTCTCTGTGTTTCAAATTTAACATGTTAAAGAAAAAACTTGCCCATGTTCTTTATAAGTCACATAGGGTTAGGAAAAAGGAAAACACTACCTTATTTTTTTTTAAACAGATTTTTCTTGTTGTAATGGATTTTGAAACCCTACTTAACCTGGATGTCTCAGTCATCAAAGTGAAATGAGGGAAATAGATGATGTCGGAGAAATTAATGTATTGTCAGGTAGCCACTTTGATTATGCTCTTAAAAGCAGTTTGAAAAAATAGAGGCTTTTAAGATGTGTAGTATACTTACCTTGATGTCAGTGCTCAATAGGAGTCCTAAGTCTGATTTGCGGGTATGAACATTAGCTATGTTTATAGACAACTTGCTGTCTATAAAGCACTGTAAATTTAACCATTTATTCGTTACTCTGATGAAATTACTATTAATTGTAAAACAAATGATTCAAGTTCTGCTTTCTATTCCTTTTCTTAAGGTATGTGTGCTCTAACATACCATTTCTCCCAGACATCAGGGGAGAACAGAATTTAAATCCATCACTTAAAATCAAAGAGGAATGGGAAAACAATTCAAGAAAAAATACTCTCATCTTCCTAATTCATTTTTTCATGTATAAAAAAAAGAAAGCAGAAGAAAATAGAAAAAAAAATAATAAAGAAAACAATAATGGCAAAATAAAAAGTTATTTCAATCTTTCCGCCTAAATATATATCTCAGTAGGTCACCTTAAGTAAGATCTGATGGTGTTATAAAAAATCTTGGTGAGTTAACTTAATATCTGGCAACAGGTGGGTTCCAAGTTTAACCAAACGTCATCTTGCCTAGAATGGAATTGGAAGAGGATAAATACTTTAGTACTATGTCCATCAGGAAAGAATAAATTATTAGCCCAGCAATCAATGATGTAACCAGGTGCCTGAGTTATTCCCTCCTACATGCATTACTCACAGTTTAGTCATCTGTTTTGTAGAAAGCATTAGATAATCATAAAACTTTTAAAACCCAATAATAATAATAATAATAATAATAATAATAATAATAATACAAAAAAAACAACAGCAAACAAATCTCTGTGGTTAATATTTCTCACACTTTGGTGCTAAATTATGAATTATCTTTGAATTATGTATCCCCAGTGCAAAAGACTGTATTTCAGTAGTGAAAGTAATACGTGGCACTAGCTTTAAAGGAAACTAGCAATAGCTGGAAATAGGCACCAATTCTCAAAGTGTTGAAAAGCAGACAGTAGTGATCTGTCCAAAAATAAAACTAAGAGTTTTGGACAAGATGTTGACAGTCACATGCATGGAAATAAGCTTTTTTTTTTAGTGGATGGTGATAGAAACGTCTGCAAAGCATGTTGCTACCACCAGATTAACCCATAAGGTTTGTTAATGCCAGAATGAAGTGCTGGAGCAGCAACCAATGTTCGAATTCCTCACCACTATAGCCTTAAATATTCTGAATTAAACAGAAGAAACAATTGTGTGGTTATGAATCTTGTAACAAAGTTAGACCATGGAAGGGTATGACTCCAACAATTGCACTGCCTAATCTTTGTTTTCTTTCTAATTTACCAATAAAGGTACAACGGACATAGAAAAGGCATTTAGTGCTCAAGGAAAAAAATCTGTAAACTATTCTGCTGTAAGTATCTCTTCAAGAGTGTTCCTTGTGCAATTGTTAGGCAAATTATTCACTCTCTGTTCTCAGTAAATTGTATTATGTTAAGGAGTAGAAAAATTTGGGGTTCAGTTATACATAAAACAATACTAGAAGTGAGAATGGCAGACCAACTTGGAACCTCACAATGGCTCTCAGATTAATTTTATTCAATTTTCTTCCACTCCCTAGCTGCTTTCAACCTTTCAAATGTTGCCTGGATTTTGCAAGTCAAACTCTGCTTCTCACTCCGCAATCTTCATTGGTACTAAAGATCTCCAAACTGAAACTAGGATAGGAAATCTGTTCATACCTGTTTAGAGTCCACATTTCTTATCATGGTTGTATTGGCTGTACAATAAGAACAGAAGTTTCTGTGGTTAAAATGCATACCTCCAGAAGTTTTACATTTGTTAAAAAGCTAAGCCATATGGGTATTTGACTTACTTAAACTAAGCCAGACTCAATTTATTTCAGGAAAACAGAAACAATGTTTTGCCTAAAGTTATGTAAGGAGTCTTCAGAGCATCCAAAAGCAGAAGTTTAACTCCCAGTGTACTGCTTCAGCTGTGACATCTTCTTTTATAACTATTCCAAAATTCTATTAGTTAAAAAAAACAAATTCATAAGCTATTGTCAGCTGTGAGCACTGCTCAATATCAGCATTTGACTGAAAGCAACTTAATTACACCTTAATTGCAAAGTATGAATAAAATTCAATGAGATTTTACAGATCTTGTCCATTTGCCAAGCACTTTATTCAGTCTCTCATAATGCCCAGGAGAATGCTTTTGGGAAGACAGAGCAAAAGCCAGCTTTTACAAGCTACACTTCTGAGAAATAAATGGTGTATCTTGCTGCTCCTCTTCTGAAACCACTATTGCACTGAGACAGGATAATGGATTCAATGAACCACAGATCTGGTTTAATATGCCTATTCCTATGTGATTTATTATAATATTTAAGTTTAGAAGAACCTTTTGTCCATGAACACCAACCTCAGCTGCACTGCAGTTACTTGAAGGTCAGAGGACATGTCATCCAAAAGACTCTACCACTCCTTAGTAGTCTGCAGAGAAATATATAAGTAGTAGCTAAGTCCTCTTACCCACCCTAGATTTCATATGCTTCATCCTTAAAAAAAATGATGGCTCTTCTACTCAGTGCAACAACTGCACTAGAAAATTCTCAGTTTTTCAGTAAAAAAAATCTGAAACTTGTTAAAGGGTATAAATATCCATAGTCTTCTAAAGGGCTATGAATCAGCTTATTTGCCCAGAAGGTCTGTCCAATATGCCCAATTGTTCCATACTTTCACATTTGTAAGCTTTGTCTTTTATTCCTTGTGTTCTGTCTCACAATGAAAGCCATGTTAGTAGCTCCTTTTACATAAATCACAATGTCTTTTAAGCAAACTCTGAAGCTGATAATGGTAATTTTCAGACTTGGAGTAGGCTTAAGTTAAAACTTTCTCACTAATGAGATTCAATATATCCCTGTGGAAAAAATCAAACTAACTAAGAAAAATTTTAAGAAGTTATCAAATACTTTTCTTCCATTTTGCAAATCTACTATCAAATCTAGCTGTGACCAAAACTGAAAGACGCAACTCAAAGAACCCTGTTTCAATTCACGTTTTTCCATCACTACTAAGATAAGAAAAATTGGGAGGTAGGGGGGGTGGAATTGTATGAGTTCAAAATCTTGCCTTTTTTGCTGATGCAATTCAACATTAGTGAAATGAATGTGGAGAAGTACCCTACATTTTGAACAAAAATTCAAGGGTAAGTTCTATCCATTTATAGATTTACTTGAACAATAGATAATAATGTTCATCTCTGGCACTTGTATGCAATGGATTGATTGTTTTTAATAAATGGCAGAAAATTCATGAAAATTTATGCAATCCAAAACCTTTATCCTCACATTTTCAGTAGTTCAAAGTATCATTAATAATTGGTTTTTGTCACTGTAAGCATCTAAGGATAGGAAGGGTTTAAATACAATCCTATTAATAATCGCATGTAATTCTGATCTCTTGCTGAAATTAAATGGCACCTTCCATCATTAATAGATTTAGTCTCCAGCATACTTATACAGTGTGGGTTTCTTTGAGGCAAATGTATATATAAAAAAAGTCTGGTCCTTTATCATGTGATAATTTTGAGCTTGAACACTAATCAGGTATTTTTGCACCTGCTAAGCGGTAGACATAGTTGTTTAAGAATAATGCTATGGAATAATAAGATAAATTTTAAATACGGCTTCACGTAGCGAGCTATCTTCAGAAATAGACATAATTCATCAAAACATATTAAAAGAGATGATAGTGACATTTTGTAGAAATGTTTCAACCACTTAAGAACCTACAATTTTTACTGAAGATATAACGTGCCTCTTTATCATGCTGTCATTTTGGACTGCAGTCTGCTTCAAGAACAGAAATATGATGAACTATCCTATTTTCTTTAGTACCTACAGGATTTGAAAATTTAACTGCATAAGATTTAAAAAATAACTGTAAACTTGGCATAAAGTTATTCTAAAGTATGGATTATCTGCTTTATTTCTCTAGAACATGAAGCTCTCTCAATGAGCCCTGATAACTCTTGTCCTAGAACCCTTTTCCCACTGCAAGATAAGCTGTTCCCATTTGTTACCAGCAGGCCTGGTGTCTTGTAAATCAAGCTGTGATCAAAGAACCCAAAGTCTTGCTGGTAGCACCAGGCTCAGAGCCAGGCATTGATCTGCTGGTTCTATTTATACCCTTGTTATTCCCACAACTGGGCTGGGGCAGGGGGGCGGTGGCAGGTAGAGATGTCTGCATTTCTCTATACTTACTTCTCCTTTTTTGTTATTGTTATTTTGAAGTTGAGGGGAGAAATTGTTTGTTTGTTTTCCCTTCTATCAATTTACATCAGAATGAAACAGATTCAGTGTCTTACTATTTTCATTTATCAAGGCCAGCGGAACCCTTGTCCTTCTAGTAAATTCTAGAAAAACTCCCACAGATTTTTCATGAATTAAAAACATCTTCTCTTACTGATCTATGTAAGATGTCATTTTTCCTTTTATGTGATTTTATAATTTTAATTTATTACTAGGCATTTTATTTTTCTTTAGGACCTTGCCCTCTACCTCCTTCCACATCAATCCACTGAAATTTGTTTGGAATGAAGGCAAATACTGATGACAAAATCTCATTGTGTTTCTAGCTCTGACATACAAGAAAATTAACATTTTGGTGCTTCAGGTTGTGTTCTTACCTACTGTTTGTTTTGTTTTTTGAGAACTGAAAAATGTACAGATTGCTTTTCATATGAGATTCCAATCTATTTTGCAGTCAAAAACCAGGATGCTTCTACCAATGCAGAATTTTTCTGATTAAGAGATTGAACATGTAAATAAAATATTTGCTGTTTATCCAGCAGTGTGTTAGACCATTCTTATGTATGACCTATGCACACTACGTAGTTTGAGTCAGCTTACCTTGTTCCCATGGCTTGCATTTAAAATATTCTGTGAAGGAAAATTGTCTTTACAAATCTTTTGTCAGTATTGGCATAGCATTCAAGAATATCAGAGGAATTTTCATTTAATATAATACAGAAAACAAACGCAAAAAAAATATATATACAGTTTCAGGACTTGGAAAGCTCTTAACAGGAGAGAACAGTTCCTTAGTAATGACAATAAAAGATAATAAACTTAGAAATCTTCCATAGTTCCAGGGTCTGGGAATGCGGGGGCCTCCTCAGAAGGGATGGTGGCAGGGGAGTACCTGGCCAGTCAAGGCCCATCCCATTGCCCCAAGCCAGGGATTAGGGCAGAATGGGGGGCAGCCAGCTATTCAGGTCATTGGGCACCTCCCTAGGGACTAGGATAGGCCAAGACCAATGGAGCTCAAGACTGACATCTTATGGTATCACTGTGGTTGATGGCCTCATAGGCACTAGGAATGCACAATATCCTCCTTTAAAAATAAGTAAATAAATACATAAAATATAACAATTTTAAAAGTGCTGTGTCAAGGCTCAACACCTGGGAAGCCTTGCTCTTTGTGTCACCATATAGTAGTAATCCATAAAGAATTTAAGTTACAAATTGACCCAATTTGGGGTTTCAAGTGCTTCACATATGAATCTTATAACTGATGAGTCCACTCTCAGCAGATCAATGGCCACTCCAGATGTGATCTAGAAGAACGAGGCACCTGGAGCAAGCTGGTGGAGAAAACACCATCTAAGAAACCATCTGAGAAACTCGCTTATAGCTTAGCTACATAAACACTCTGTCCACTTCACATAAACCTGAAAATAAATATTTGTACCTTTTCAGCCAAACCCCCCTAAGATATCTGGACAAAATCTTTACTGCAATAGTCATCATAGATGATATAGCACTTGACTCTTGTTTAAGATGATTGTTTACCTCTACAAGTTATAGTCATCTAGTTTATATGGATCCAGTTTATACTATAATTTATAGTAAAAATTTGTCCATTCATATGTGGTGAGTTGATGTCTCTAGAAACACTTAAGTTGAAAAGGATGAAAAAGATTTAATTTATTTCCAATTGGTGCCACTGAACACAAAGACAGAATACTCAGTTGTTGCACTGGCAACCATCAGAATGAGTGTAAAATCAGCTAAGTTGATTAAAAGCCTGGTGAGGGGCCCTCCCACAGTGAGCATGTAGAATATTTTAGTAAATTATTGCACACTTACCTGATCAGAGACATGCTTCAAATTTTGGTTTGAAATTGTGTTATTATTTTCAAAAAATTCTGAGATTCTTTAAGGCAAGCATAAAATATATATATAGGAGTGAGCAATGCTTTATTTGGTTAAGGCACTCAGATGGGCACAGAAGCCTACCACTAATATACTATCTGCCAAGTATAAATTTGATTGACCTAAATTCTCATTTCTTGGGTCATTTGTTGTTTCTGTGTAACCTTGAAAACAAAAATATAGGGTGAAATAGAATAATCAAAGCATTATTAAAAATACTCCTGAGAATTTCATGTGTTTAATTTACAGACTGCAAGTGCTGCTGTGGGAAAACATTTGAAACATTTGATGCTTAGTTTGCATAACAGAAGAGAGAAATGACTGTATAGGCAAAGTAAAAGGTATGAATCTTCAGTAATTTGTATTTAATTGTATTTAAGAAGGAGTTGAATTACGTTTCTGTGGAAGTGTAGAGTTTTGAGTCAAAAAAAAAAAAAAAGAAAAACAGCTAGACTCTTCAGCAATCTGCTTCTTTTATAAAGATGTCCTAGCAATAAGAAGCAGTCATATTAATATTTCAAGAATTTTAGAGCATCATAAACACCTAAAACCTGTCAAAAACATAACAAAGACCTTGTGTGTACATTAAAGATCATACCAATATTCTTGTTCTTACAGCCTTGCTTTGGTGCTGGTCTCCACCAGTAGCTCTATGGATTTTTAAACTGGCAGAAAAGTAATTACAGAAATCTTTCCTAAATTGAATCTTAAAAGGATGTGGTTGGCTTTCTGGGCTGCCAGTGCACATTGCCAACTCATATTGAGCTTCTCATCCACAAACACCACAAAGCAGTCCTTCTTCTCAGGGCTGCTTTCAATCCAAATGAGGAGTCTCAGCTTTACAGGTGATATTTCTGATTCTGGTACAGGAATCATTTTCTGTTACTATACACAAAGTAAGCTACTTCTAAGAGATCAAGTAATATCCAATTAAAGAATAATAGGGAGAGCTCAAATAAGTACTACATATAGGGTTAATTTACTGTATAACTTCTATTGAAATTCAGTGTTCATAAATTAAAGTACTCAAGTAGGATTTCAGGGAAAGAATTTTCTTCCGTATTGATATAAATTTTTTTTTTTTTAGGAGAAAAAATCTACTTTTTTTGAAAGCCTGATATGCAGAAGTTTTTCATTGGTAAAGTGGTACACTTTCTTCCAACTCAAATCAAATCTTGCATGACTTCTAAGATGAAGTCTGACTGAAATAAAAGGCTCACAAACTTGATTTTCTATAAACCATCAAGCATCTAAGAAGCAAGAGTAAGTGGTACATTCTTAAAAGTAAAATGACAGGGCAGGTGATAATCAGGCTGATTCAACATCTCATTAATAATTTACATTGTCAGAATACTGACATATTTTTAAAGAATTCCCTCAGTCACCTTCAGCAGCACATTCTATACTTCCTCATTTTGTGCAACACACTTTCAATCCTGACCCCCATAGCAGTCATGGGCCAAGATTCCATTTTTGACAAAAACTACATTAACATTGCCATTATTGCACTTTTATGGACATAAAATTTTATGTTTGTCTTATAGGTTCCACAGATAATCAGTGGACTTTTATGTCTGCGGAGCACTGGCTTGTTTTTTTAAGCTATTCTTCCCTGAAGAGATACGAAAAAATGTATCTGTGGTGGTAAGTATTGTAACAAATGGGAAGTAGAAGTTCTGTTGAAATTAAAAGATTTTATTTCCAAATTAAATTATTAATGAAATATTTTCTTCAAACTACTGGACTCATAACTTGAAAAGGTAAAAGATGAAAAATCGTCTATTCTTAGAGTTAACTCTCTCAGGCTTTTCTGCAGGGATTTTGCCAGTAGAAAGGTGGAAGGAAATCCACATTATGGGATTACGCAAGGTTAGTCAAAACACCAAAGAGCACAATAAGTTTGTTAAGACCTCTTTTTGCTACTTATAAAAAGAAAAGGCATTTAAAGATGCATAATGTGATGTCATTTGAAATAATGTTTAATAACCAGAGGACCTGTTTTTTCAAGCTGTATACATAGTGTTGGAGATATCGGTAACATTGATGAATTGTCAGGAGTTATATTAAAATTTAACTACAACAAAACCTGGCAAAAAAAACGTGAGATCTTTCCAAATGAGGTCAAGTAAACTGTAGTACTGAGCTTAAGAAGTGCAGAATAAATTATTGCTCAGGTGCTATTTCTTACTCAGCTGTTTTCACCCAGCACTATAGAGCTGACTTCTATAGGCCCTGTATGCTATGTGTCTGTGACAACAGCACAGCTAATACTTTAACAGCATTGTTGAAATTGGTTTCCTGTTTATTGCTATAGTTTACTTTTGATCCCTAATGAAAGAGGCACATTTAGTGTTCTCTTGTGTTTGAGATGTTAATCTGGAGCACTCTGCTTTAATTGCACAGACATGAGCGGTTACTGTTCTGAAAGCTGAAAGTAAAATGACTCTCCTCATCAAGGCCAAATGCTTTGTGGGGAAGCTTTTCATAAATAATTGAACTATAAGCAATTGTAATAGTAACAAATGGGAATTAGGGGACGTGGGCTTACAAACACAGCAATATGTTTTGCAGAGCTAGGCAAATCTGAAGTAAGGTTATGGAATAAGATGGCAAAATGTTTTCCTTTTCACCTGTAGGGTTTTTATTTTTTTAGTGTCTCCTATTTTTGATGTCTCCTCTCAAAGTACATTTTCATTCACAGAATTTTTAGTTTATTAGAAATCACTTTTCATTGTATCAATAAGTAGAAAAGTCAGTTATATTTTTTCAATAATTTACTTTAATTTATTTACCAATAATGTTGGTAAATAATCTACCTTGATTGGTTCATCCTTTTATATCTTTGACTCCAGATGGAGAAAGAAGAATTTTAAAAGATAGAATTAAAAAACTTGAATTCAGTGGTTAGAGTTTGCTTCAGATATTTTATAAAAATGTAATAATAGACCACTCATATGGGGTATAGTAAATGCTAAAAGAGAATCTCTGCATTTTTGGTAAAATTAGATGTTCAAGATGTACATTTTGCAAAAGGGTTTTGTGAAGTGTTACATACATTGTAACAGGTGGCCAGAAGGCCAATAGCATCCTGGCTTGTATCAGGAACAGTGTGGCCAGCAGGAGTAGGGAAGTCATCATACCCCTGTACTCGTCACTGGTGAGGTCTCACCTCGAGTACTGCGTTCAGTTTTGGGCCCCTCACTACAGGAAGGACATTGAGGCGCTGGAGCGTGTCCAGAGG